>CM063114.1:42295290-42750427 GCA_031841125.1 Acanthococcus lagerstroemiae | reverse complement strand
GGTACCATATGAGAACGCGAGACAGGTGGGTAGACCCATAACTCGGTGGAGACAAGAGTTCCAAATAGCTTGGACCCGTATGGAAAAGTGTGGGAGGAAGGGGGAGGCTTATGCTCAAAAATGGGCAGATAGAGAACACGGGAGAAAGGGTGGAAAGGGTGAACCCCGTCGGCCGCGGAAGTTGATGTCGCGTAAGCTTCACAGAGGAATGTGAAAGGTACCAGTAAAACGCTGTTATCATTATCTTTCTATATACTGAAAAAGTAAAATCCGCCGCCACCCCCTCCGGGAGAAAAAACACGCACTGCGTGTTGGGAGTAGCCTACTCTTGGGAGGGGGTTCATTGTGGAGGAGGAAGCTTAGTAAGATCAGTCGCTGCCACCGCCTCCAGGAAAAAAAAACCACTGTGGGTTGCCTACCCTGCCCCTAATTGCACATTTCTCCAGGGGTAGCCTACCCTTGGGGGTTCATGGTGGAGGAGGGAGCTTAGTAAAATCCGCCGCCGCCACCGCCTCCGGGAGAAAAATTCACTGCGGGTTGCATACCCTGCCCCTTGATTGCTCATGTCTCCAGGGGTAGCCTACCTTTGGGAGGGGTGAATAGCGCGTTGGTCTTGGAATCAGGAGATCCCGGGTTTGAGCCCACGTAGCAACTCGCCAGATTTCGACCTAGGCCGGTTTTTCGGCCTGAGGAGAAGAGGGCTGAGACAGCTTTAACAGCCTCCCCGACGTCTCTGAAGTAATGCTCGAATGGACGGATTCCGGGGCTCGGGTTGAGAGCAATTCAGAAAAAGAGGACCCAAGTCATATTTCGGCCGAGTTACGTCCATTTTTGTGCGAGTACTATCTATTGGGCCTATCTTGAGATTCCAGAGATCTCCTAATCTCTTGGCAAAGTTGCAAACCTCTCGGTCTCAGCTTGGAGTCTCCACATCGCAGTTGAGCGCACCTGACGATTAGTGCTGTTTGCGGCACCAACTTCGGTACCTTGGAGCTGGACGCCGCAACAGACTGCGTCAGCGGCCTTTCAGTATCATCGAGCCATCCGTGAGTACGTTCACGCTCGACTTACTGTGCTCTCGAAGATTTGCTCAGAATTATTTACAATAGGCATACCAAAGATGGATTTTTTCACCGGCATAAAGCAGTTGCATCATTACGAGGTTGTTTTAAATAACGAGCCCGCGAAGAGAGGAAAAGAAGAAAACGAAGGAGGAAAGAGAGAGAGAAAGAAAAAAAGACAAGATAAAGAACATGTTTTGTATCAGTAAATTTAAAAGCATCATCGACTACAAGACCGTTGGCTCTAAGCGATAGCCATTTCTTCATTATTTATGGAACGGTCAGTAACCTCGGTATTTATGATGACCCGTGTTTTTTTTTTCGCTCTCTTCTTTCTCTCTTGCTCCCACTGCTCCTCCTTTCTTCCACAGCGTTCGTGTGCACTCTTTGGCTCTCTTTCTTTTTTCTTGGACACTTCAGGTTGAATTCGTTGATCGATGGCGACAGAATTAAATCTTCACTCTGGTGAATAACGACCTTTAGTTGGCAGCGCCGTAACATTGAACTCTTTGCGGTCATGCAAATGCGCGAAATTGAGAATGGAAAGTCGATGATCGGCGTTGATTCCTTTTTCCGAAGCGATACCGATCGTTGAACGAAACAAGTTTTAGAATATCTTGATGTATCCAGGCAGCCAAGAAGTCATAGCAAAACGAGCACATCAAAAAATATGTTAAGTTGCCAACCATTATCAGTATTCCGGAATCCACTTGCCAAAATATCCGCGTGACCATTCTGCATAATCGAATAATCAGGCGAGTTTACATTCATAAAAGACTAAATTTTGGAGTAGTATCGGCCATATGGTTCAAGTTCCGGGGATATACAAGCGGAGTGGAACCAAGTACTGAGGCGAAGTCAATCGAACCACGAGGAAGAGATGATGGAAGGAAAGCGTTCTAAGCATAGAGACGAGGGGGCCACCGTAAAGGCAGTAGTATTATGCTCTCCCTATTCAAAAGTGTATAGTCATCGAACGTATTAGCCCAGGAATGTTAGGGTTTTGAAAATGAAATAATTCCCATCTTAAGTTTCAGTACTGGAATGTGTTGGTACTGGTGTCCTTATTACCCATAAAAAACCCGGATGCGCCACCCACTGTGCAACCTTTTTTGTAGAGGCCTAGCCCCCCCCCCTAAAAAAAATAATAATTTGGTTTCTTGCGTTTCTCTCAGGAATGAGGCATTCTGGGGGGGGGGGACATCTCAGCGAAAACATTCTAGATAAAATTTTCTACAAAAATAGTCTCTAGACCTTTTTCTGTAGAACGCATAGGGACGCGACTACAGAGCGCTGAAGTTACTACTGTTTCTGCATATACGCGTGTTGCGCTTACAGTATGCATATATAATGCGTATAGACATTTTGCACCACCCTACCTTTCGCTGACATACAGAACCATGTTCTCTGAAGTGTTTTTAGAAATATTTTATAGGTCCCACGTTTTCTTCATGTTACAGTTGACTGAAGTGTGAAAACGCTATGAAGTTATAATAATTCGCACTTGTACTTCTATTTTTTGTATTATTTAATTTTTCGGCTGAAATATGTTTATAATAATAATAATAATAACAGCATTTATTTGGTTGCCTTTTTCATATTGTTACAGCTCGTGACACTCTGCGTCACGAGCAGTGGAAGACTCCCCCTCCAACCTTATATTTTTCTTCCCAACCAGCCCACTTTTGGGCATATGCCTTCCCTTTTTTCCTCCAGTCTTTTTTGTCGTGGGTATGCCTTCTCCAGGTGGGGCCTAGCTCTCTTCTTAGCTCATCTCGCTAGCGGGTATAGGGTCTGCCCCTCTCCCTTTCTTGATGGTATGGGGTCCACCCTTCCACTCTTCTTTCCCACCTATTTTCTTTTTGCCTGATGATGTGTCCCGCGTAGTTCCACTACAGGTCCTTTACCACCGCTCCTAGATCTTTCAACTTTGTTTTCTGTTTTATGGCCTCAATTTTGATTTTGTCTCTTTTCCTCACACCTAACATACTCCTTTCCATGGCTCTTTGGTTTATCCTTAGCCGACTAACGTTTGCCTTGGTCAGTGCCCATGTTTGGGCCCCATAAGCCATGGCTGGTTGTATGCAGCTTCTCCACACTTCAGCTTTAGTACCTATAGGGAGTTTGCTTTTGAAGATATTTTTTAACTTCCAGTAGCAATTTCATCCTCCTCTTATCCTGTTTGATAGTTCCTTCTCTCTTGCACACTCAAATGAAATGGTTTGTCCGAGGTATTTTACTTCCTTTTCCCATTCGATGCTTATACCATCTATCGTCACTGTCGGTGACGATAGAAATATGTTTATAGTTACTTTATTTCTTCCTCGGACTCACTATCAGACGTGTCTGTTTGGGCGCAGTTCAGGTACGCAATCCCTTGGCAATTTGTGCACACAGACGAATCCAGATTTGGCTTAGCCACCATCTACCAATAACAGACTGGGGATGGAAAAAAGAAAAAAGCATGTTATCGGCCAGTGGTACCACCGAACCTCCAGCCCCAGATACCTTGCTGAAAAAATTATTTTGTAATTGCAAGAGAGGTTGTGCAAGTGGACGTGGCTGCCGCAAACTTGGTACGTTAATATTTGTGTGAAAATGTATTTAATACTTTCTGAGAATATGACAACATTATGTTGTCATCTTCTCAGAAAGTAATAATACATTTTCATATAAATATTAACGTATCAAGTTTGCGGCACCCGATCTGCAAAGTCAGCGTCAAAAGACACTCTTGACACTCTTTTTGAGTCAAAATAGTATCGGTCCTGGAGGATCATGTAGGCTCCGCCCACTTGTATAACAAAATTGGTCGGTCAAAAGTATGTCAAAAAGTCAGAAATACGTCGGAGTGCTCTGATTGGTTGAAATATTGTCAAAATGTCAAAATACCGAGTCAAAATTTGTAAAATTGATGCACGCCAAAATTGTGTCAATCCTTATCGATCGGGCAGCCACATCCACTTGCACAACCTTTCTTGCAATGACAAAATAATTTTTTAAGTAAGATATCTGGGGCTTGGGGTTTGGTGGTACCATAATGGCCGATAACATACTTTTTTATTTTTTCCATCCCCAGTCCGTTATTGGTAGATGATGGCCAAGCCAAGTCTGGATTTGTAAATAAACTCTGCGAGCTGCGCGTTCTGTTGGACAGAGCGTCTTCAAATTTGCCGCGTTCTGAGAGGCACCGCGTTCGAACATAAAAAAGTGATATCCATTTAAGGACGTCTGCTGTAGAGGTGCTTCATGTAACTGAAGGAATGCGATGCATCCTGACTTGAAAATACATTCACGTGAAGCTGCAGGCCTGTAGAAATCTTGGCTTGCGGCTCGCAATTCTTAGGATTTCTGCATAAGTTTTCACGCACGCACTTTTCTCTTCTGAAACATGGCGGACGTTGAATCACAGCCAGTAAATGCATGCATGAATAAGATGTCCTTCAGAAATGCATTCGAATGTTGTACATCCAGTATATTATACATTTGGTTTTGGTCACCTCCTTTTCCCATTTTGAACAAAAATAAGTTGGGTTCATTGGTGGAGCTGAGACCAACCAAAAAGATTAGAAGGTCCATATCTTCAACCACCACTACTCGACTGCTTTCATTTCCAACCAAGGATAGTGCAGTTTGTACAATGAGAGTATCTGCATCACTCTCTGCAATAGATGTTGTAATATTGCAGTTGTTACATTTTTTACGCAAAAGTTCAATAAAATGACTTTTGTTTTTGGCACTGGCCAAGAACAGTTGTTGGGTTACAGTAATGGCCTTCTGTCACAATTTTCGCCGCATTTTCACTGCTGATCATTTCATCGTGCGTTGTCACATTAACCATGATAACTTCACAGTGCCTACGTTTGCAACAAAAGAAACAAGTCACGAGACGAGGGAGATTTCTAAAAACACGGTTCTGTATGTCAACGAAGGGTAGGGTGATGCAGAATGTCTATACGCATTATACATGTATATACTGTATAATGCGCAGCACGCGTATATTATGCAGAAACAGTAGTAACTTCAGAGCTCTGTAGCCGCGTCCCTATGCATTCTACAGAAAAACGTTAAGAGACTATTTTTATAGGAAATTTTATGTAAAATATTTTCGCTCGGATGTTCTTTCCTCCCAAAATGCGTCATTCCCGAAAAAAAGAGCAAAAAACCAATGGGGGGGGGCTAGGTTGCACAGGGGGTGGGCGTCCGGGTTTTTTATGGGTAATAAGGATACCAGTATCAACACATTCCAGCACTGAATTTTAAGATAGGAATTCTTTCATTTTCATTTTACATTTTCAACCTAATGATGCTGGGCTATACTACAGGACACCAATAACAAAGTGGCAAGACGGGAGGAAACAATCAAACATAACCCCCAAGACAGGGAGCAGGCGCCGCGGGGGCAGAAGCCTGCAAAAACTTATCGTCCATCAAGTTCGAGGAAATGCCGGGGCAAAAAAGTAAGAAAGGGTTAAAGGAGGGGAGTAAGGGCATTTTACACTACAACTGTCAAGGTCTTGTGGGCGAACCCAGGTTATACGAACTTGAAAAAGCACTAAAGAGGATAAAGTGGGATGTGATTGGATTATCAGAAATAAGAAGGGAAGGGGAGAAAATGATAGAAAGGGAGAATGGAAATTTTTTATAGTATTTTGGACAAACTAGGAGTTACAGAGGGGTGGTGGGCCTTTATGTGAACAAAAAATGGGGTGCAAAAATAGCCATGATAAAAGGGGTTTCAGAGAGGATTGCAGCACTGAAACTAGCTATGGGGAAGGGAAACTGCTATTAATAATTCAGGTGTATGCGCCTACCAATGTAGCTCCAGTGGAGGAGGTAGAAGATTTTTTCAAGTTAGTGGAAGAAACAGTAATGAGTGAGAGGGGATATCACACAATAGCAATGGGAGACTGGGATGCAAGAGTAGGAGAAGACTCTCCAGAATCACAAGTTCTGGGGAAATTTAGAATCGGGGGAAACTAACGAAAATGGAGAACAGTTCATTGAAGTGGCCTTAGGGCAAAATTTAAAAATTTCAAATACGTTTTGGAACAAACCTTTAAAGAAAAAATGGACTTGGCAATCTCCTGACAATAAAACAAAGTGCGAATTGGACAGTTTTCTCATAAACGACCTGAGAATGGTGATGAAATTCGAAATTATAAACAGAATTGAGTTTTCATCAGAGCATAGGTTGATAAGAGTAAACGTAGACCTCGCCCCTGACCCCATGAATAGCAGAAGGGGAAATGGATTATACGGGAGGAGGTGAACAAAATGCGCGAGGAGAAGTTGGAGCTGGCTAAAGGTATCTCCTCTCTTGGACTGCAAGAGGAATACAATTGGATGGAGGACGCCATCAATGTGGTGGTGAAGATGCCCCCTAGTGGTAGCTTTCAAGAGGACGTCTAGAAAGAGCTCGTGGATCCAAGAGAAGTTTCATCATGTGGAATCAAATGTGACTCCATACTTGAAATTTCTACTTTTTGTCGAAAACTACTAGTATTTTAGCGATCATCACCACACACACTTGAAAATACCGTTGGCCAGCGATGCATTTTCAGCGTTCGAATTTTACGAACTGGTTACCTTTTTTTAACAACGAATAAGCCGGGTCGGAATCATGTTCGGTTAATGTAAAAAATCTGGTCAGCAAAACAGGTTAGAACGACTGACGGGGGCAGTCGGTGAAAATCGTTCAAATTGCGATACTGTATTCGACCGGTATAGCAAGTAAGTAGGTGTTAGTTGTTCTTCTTTGTTGAATAGAACTAGCAGATTTAAAAGGCGTTACATGGATTTCAGAGGAAGCGTTTAGATTGTAGGTCTGTTTCTTCAACTGAAGTTATCAGTCTTCATACACAGGTATTTCCATACAGAGTGGGACTGAACAGGCCAGGGAGCACCAGGTAGGAGCGTCTGCCGCAAAAAACTATGAGGGTTGCAGGTTTTACAAATCTCAGGTAAACTTCAGAATAACAAATTAAATCAATGGAAAAGCGAGCTGCTTTGATACATAGGTAGTATTCGGACACAAGGTGTCACCATATTTTGCAAATGTGAAACACAGACAATGATGTAATCCAGAAAACAGTCACATAATGCGGAATATGGTATCAGTTCAGTGGAAAAGTTGCAAACATTTTCTAGTCTCCAGTGGCGGATCCAAGGGAGGCCATGGGGTACATGCCTCCCCTGGTTGAAATTTTTAACGCAATAATAGGAAAAAAGGAACAAAAATGATGAATTGTACCCTCATTACACGCCACAAATGTATAATAACGCATCTATATATATTCGTCATTCCGTATCCCACATTAAATAGAATATTTTTCCGGGAGCAACCCCGCCCCAACACCCCTGCCAACATAAAAGCAACAGCTAATCAGTATGCATCGCTGCTACTGTACCCCTCATCTCCTTTTTCTAAATTCGCGCCTGCTAGTCTCTGTCTGATATCCGATAGAGGTTTCCGCATTCACTAACAGAGAATTTTTACACTTTCCCGCTAAATGATATCACATTCCGCTAATGTCAAATAGAGACTATTCATCAGTTTAGAGGTAGTCACGTGATACTAGCGGAATACCCTGACAGGAAGTTCTTTCATTTTCCCCGCTAACTGATACCCTAGTCCGCTAATGTCAAATAGGAACTATTCATTAGTACAGAGGTAGTCACATGGTACTTAGTGGAATACCCTAATAGGTAGTCTTTACACTTCCCTGCAAACAGATACTATATTTTGCCAATCTTAAATAAAGACTATTCATTAGTACAGGAATAGTCACACAATACTAAGCGGAATACCCTAACAGGGAATTTCACATTTTCCCGCTAACTGATATCCTTATTCCATTAGTGTCAAATACAGACTATTCATTAGTACATACAGAGGTAGTCACATGGTACTTAGCAGAATACCTTAACAGGTAGTCTTTATATTTCCCTGCAAACAGATACCATATTTTGCTCATCTCAAATAGAGACTATTCATTAGTACAGGAATAGTCATGCAGTACTAAGCGGAATACCCTAACAGGGAGTTTTACATTTTCCCGCTAACTGATATTGTTATTCCGTTAGTGTCAAATACAGACTATTCATTAGTACATACAGAGGTAGTCACATGGTACTTAGCAGAATACCTTAACAGGTAGTCTTTATATTTCCCTGCAAACAGATACCATATTTTGCTCATCTCAAATAGAGACTAGTACAGGAATAGTCATGCAGTACTAAGCGGAATACCCTAACAGGGAGTTTTACATTTTCCCGCTAACTGATATTGTTATTCCGTTAGTGTCAAATACAGACTATTCATTAGTACATACAGAGGTAGTCACATGGTACTTAGCAGAATACCTTAACAGGTAGTCTTTATATTTCCCTGCAAACAGATACCATATTTTGCTCATCTCAAATAGAGACTAGTACAGGAATAGTCATGCAGTACTAAGCGGAATACCCTAACAGGGAGTTTTACATTTTCCCGCTAACTGATATTGTTATTCCGTTAAGCCTCATTTACATTATGATAGTGCTATCGCAATAGTCGCCGTCACAACAGTAACTCTCACAGTGTAAACAAACTATCACCAAGTGCGAGAGGAATGCTGTTAGGTGCTCTCACGTACTATCACGACAGTAACTGTCACAGTGTAAACAAATTATCACTAAGTGCGAGAAGAATGCTGTCAGGTGCTGTCACATACTATCACGCGTGCGTTCCATTATCATGATCGTACTATCATAATGTAAACAAGGCTTTAATGTCAAATACAGACTATTCATTAGTGCAGATAGTCACGGGATACTTAGCAAAATACCCTAACAGAGTTTTTACACTTCTCCACTAACAGATACCATATTCCACTATGTCATATAGAGACTATTCATTATTCTAGAGATTTACATTATGAGTTGGTGGACATGCGCTAAGATTCCTAACTGAGACTAGAGAGTAAAAGAGTCACAATTTGCAGGCGAAACTATTTTGCAAGCGATCAAATTAATCGCTCTGACAAAACATGTACTTGAGATTAGATAATGAAAGAGTTGATATCGGCTGGCTGATTACTCCAGGGGCGCCGGAAGAAACCTTTTCCTGGGGGGGGGGGGCTGACAAATGCCCCTCTGCCCCCCATCTCCTGCGCCTCTGTATTGCTAGAAATGTACGTAGATTTTTGACACTTCCAAACAGTGTTGTGCCGTAGAATACATGGCGTCAAATACATCAGCATTCTACTTGTAAAATGAATGGTGTAGAATAGCTAGAAATTCGTGTAGAATGGGTAAAATGTGTAGAATAGGTGTAAAATGAGTAAACTGCTATGTAACTCAAACCAAAAAGCCAAAAAAAAATTCAACTTTCAAAAAACTGATTTTTTTGGCTTTTTGATTTTGGTTACACAGCATTTTACTCATTTTACGCCTATTCTACGCATTTTACACATTCCATGCGTATTTTACAAATTTTACATTAAAAATGTAGAATAGACATTTTACGCGTAAAATCCCATCGCTGCTTTCAAATTCCCAAAGTTAAGAATTTGACAATGAAACTACATTGAAGCTAATTCTGGACGTCACGGACTTGCAATAAATATGATCTTTGGAACAAAGTGGGCTTTGAAATTTTCCAAAAACGAGACTAATCTTTGCACCCCATCTAAAAGAATACTAGAGGCCTGGAGCCAAAGCTCAGAGTTTTAGGCCAACCATTCTTCAGGAAAGCTAGACAGAGTCTGAAAAAATGTTTTGCGGGGACAAGTGTCAATTTTTGATTTTTAGTAAAGCCGCAGAAGGTAGAGCCAATTTCTGGCTCCAACGTTGGTTCCGACCTTTCAACCTCCCCAACCTTCCCCCAGACCTTTTCACCCTCCATCTCTCACCTTAAAAATAACCAATGGAAGAAATACACTTTTTGGTAGAGGTGGAGTCAATTATTTCAAGAAGCCCATTTGACTCGCTCTGTAGGGAGTGTTAGCACTTTTCTGCAAAGGGATACAGTACTGGACCGAGTAATAACTACAACTACCATTTGATTACTTCTAGATGATAAATAGTCTCATTTGACATCACTGGAATAATGTATCAGTTTGTGGGAAATTGCAACATGTTACTAATTCAGATTATAGAAGGCCGGTGATGACACCATCATCATTTCACACAGTCACACCAACACAGAAAAGAGTAGATATGTTAACTGACACGTGTAACAGTATCATATAGCATACTTAGTCATTTGACAGCCTACATGATAAGATTATGTAAGAGATGAACATCGTTTTTCTACTATACACCGGGAACCAGATCCAGCATTAAAATTATCGCCACTCCGACCTGGCTCCGGCTCAGAAGCAAACATGAAATTAGCTCCAGATCCGGCTAGAATTCTTAACATAACTCTGGCTTTACCTAGTACTTTCATCCTCGATCAAATCTGATGTTTCAGAAATTTGAAAAGCGTCAAACACCTCTGTACATTTCCTATGAGGGTGATCGCGTTCATATTTCTTGCAAAATGATTTTTTAGAAAAAGTGTCCAATGTCTCTGTAGGTACATTTTCTGTGAGGGAGATCAAGCTGATCATTTGTAAAATAGCTCCATTAGCAGATCGCTACTCTTTCGTTATCTAGTCTCAATAGGAAATCTTTGCATGCATCTATATTTCTGAACTAATGAATACTAATAAATAGGCTCTATTTGACATTAGGGGAGTAAGGCACCAGTGAGCGGGAAAATGTAAAAATTTCCTGTCAGCAGAATATGCATCTGTTAACGGAACCTAGTAAAAACTCTCAGTGTCTCAACAGCTTGGAACTTTCGCACTGGTCTTCTAACTGGTACAGTATACTGGCATCAAACAAAAACTGTTCATTATTCTATGTAGATCTAGAGGCGTCAACATGCGTCACAGTATTTGCTAGCGGTTCTATCAACTGGTATTGTGTTCTGGCATCAAACAAAAACTGTTCATTAGTCTCTAGAGGCGTCAACACACGTCACCTAGTACTCAACAAAAGATGGTATTAGCTACCTAGCTGGTACTATATTCTGGCATCAAACTAAAACTGTTCCTTAGTCTAGATCTAGAGGCATCAACATGCGTCAGGTAGTATTCAGCAGAATATGGTATTCGTTAACAGTAGAATGCAAACCTCCCAAACAGCAGGGAACTTTTGCACAGTTCTACCATGCAGTAACATTTCGCCAATGTCAAACGGAGATCAGAGTTTATGCACTATTCCACTAAAAACTATGTGCTTGCTCTGGACTAATGAACAACAAAAGCGGTACTGTTCAAGAAAATCGAGCCAAGACCACACCAGTCTTGCAAACTGAAATGCGGATAAGAAACATATGGACATGGATTCGTTCAGCAAAGGCGCTTTCTCATTTTATCTCTTACACGATGCCATTTCTGGCAACTTCTTGCGCATTTTCGCACATCGTGCTAAGTTTTGAGAGGAGAAGTGACAAAGTGTGCAAAACTCTGGCAAACTGAACCCAAGATTCTGTACTACTTTATGTGGGATTGTGAAAAGAAGCCAACGCGAAATGTAAGTCTTGCGCGAAATACATATATGGGGAAGGTTCTTGCACAGCACAAGATGAGACATGCTTGCTGTAGAGTGATAAATTTTGTCGGCAGAACTCGATACGCAAAATCCAGCCAGTCACCTAGGTAACTAAAAGGGAACCAAAGGTAACTGACGGGTTTCTGGGTAATCTGAGGGTAGCTGAGGGTTGCAAATGGGTGACTTTTCCGCGGTTAACTAAAGGGGAACCAAGGGGAACTGACGGGTTTCTGGGTAATCTGAGGGTAACTGATTGCGCATCGGGAACAAGAACTCTTCTGGTTTGCATAGCATCCGTAATAGTTTCTATAGTCGACATACCTAAGCGGAATTACACTATTGGTTAGCGAAAAAGTGCAACAAATCACTATCACTTCCACTAACGAATACAGTATTCTACTTACATCAAACAGAGACTGTTCATTAGTCTAGGAATACAGTATCTTGTCCGGAAAAGAGCAAAAACTCTTCAATTCCGCAAACGGATACTGTGTTATTCTGCCACATACCACATCACTGCCTATAAATTCATGAGCAGTAACATGGTACTTAAAAACTCTCTATCATATCAGTGACGTCCTTAAAGGAAAATTGTTAAAACTCCCTGATCTCTGTTCGACTTCAGCAGAACAGGGTATCAGCAGTAAGCGGTGATGAAGTGCAATAACTCATCGATAGTAGACCAGTTTCAATCATCTGAAAGCATGAAAATGGCCCGATTAAGAAGCTAAAAAAATAAGTTCATAACAACTGCAAGTTCACAAGACCACTCCAGACTACCCTGTTTCCTCGTGTACATTCTCGTGTAAGTGCGTTTCTGTGGAAATTTGCTTCTTGTATTTTTAATCACGGGAAAACAACTGCGTGTTCATTTTCCATGAAGTACGGAGTAATTTTCTTTGTATTTACGAAGAGGAGGAAAAAATTAATAATAAATAAACAGAAAAAAAAAATATATTGCCTAAATGTTGAACAGCGCGCACGATATATTTCGTGTTTTTCCGCGAATATAATTATGAGTATTCGACTGCGGCACGAATTTATAATGGGGAAATGGAGTTTTTGCATGTCTACTAAGGGTTACCGGGGTGTAACAATAAAGGATTTTCCAGCTATGCGGGTTCACGTAGTAACGAATTAGTATTCGCATTATTTCGGGAAACCGTGTAAATGAGGGAGTGAAGTTGAAAAAAGTACATTTTTATGGATTTTTCGGCTGGCGCAGTACAGGTAGCTTGTAATAAATGCAAATGCTGCTACTTTCGTAAGCCGCAGTTCGAGGATGTTAGCATAACGGTCTAGCATAAATTTTACGCTGCATTAGCATTTGTTAGGGTCCGGGAGAGAGCACGTCTCAGAGAAAATAAGAAAGGGATTAAGGCTCTTCGGGCTTACCGCATTTTTGTCGGCAGGACCTAAGGTCTCTCTCTCTCTCTCTCTCTCTCTCTCTCAAGGATGCACTGGATATACCTGTGTAATACGTCCTAAAATCACATATGCGGCAGCTGCGTGGTGGGCTGCAAAGGCTATCGTGTGTAATGACAATGGGGGCAACGAGAAAGGTGCCGACGAAAGCACTTGAAAAGTCCCTAAACTTGACACCCCTTCACACTGCTACAGATGCAGCTGCGATAATGTGGACTTATCGTCTGTGCCAACCAAACCTCCGGGTCCAAAAAACAAGCCAGGGAAGGATATAGGAGATGGCGGGGATGACGAAATGTTTTTGGATGCCGAGGACAGAATAGCGGTGGAACACTTCTTTGACAAGCCATACCGTGCAATGATACCCACAAGGGAGTCATGGGAAAAGAGGTGGCCAGGAATTCTAGGAAAGGGGCAAGTGAGGTCTGCAGATGCTTTTCAAAGAATAATCAAGCTGCAAGAATCGGAATCACGAATGCAACAGGGCGCTGATAACTATTCAGCGGCACTGGGTGAGGGCGTCACTATCCTCCAAGCAGAAGTAATGACGATCACAGTGATCGTTGATAAAAGCTAGCAGAAGGGCCCAGTTAATAAGCAGATCTATAACTGTACAGACTGTCAAACGGCTATTAAGGCACTATCGGCACACCAAACAACAACCTTGGTGGTGGCGGACTGCATTAACAAATAATTATACACCCATTGATGAAAATAAATAAACCTGCACTAGAATGCGCTGCAAAATCACCTGTGCTGGTGTTAGTGGGAGGGGTATGAAAGGGTGATCATGTGTACTTTCAAATAGAAAAATCTCCATGATCACCCATTCATACCACTGATAAAAAGCAATTGAAGAATGACTTTGCAAACGGCACTTAGTCCAAAAAGTGAAATGTTGGAGAAATGGAAAAAACTACAGCACTTTTGTAAGAGAAATTCTTTTTAGCTAAGAGGTAACATTGAATCCTCCTACACATAACCCGTAAATATCAACCTGACACAGTGTTGCCTTTTACCTGTATAACAAAAAATATGTTGGAAAACTGTGGACTAAGTGCCGTTTGACAATACTTTTCCGCAGAAAACATAGCAAAAATGAAAATAGTTGGAAAAGCATCATAGACGAAAATAAAAATACTGATAACGAAGAATGTAAACGAAAATTCGGACTAAGTGCTGTTTGCAAATACTAAATTCACGAGCTCGTACTTCAAACAAAGAAAACACATAGAACAAGCAGCAATGCTGCACGACTAGGGTCGGCAAATGCTGCAATTCCTATCGTCTGAATTCTGCTAAACATTAACGCACTCTATATTCATCAATAATAAACATCCTACAAAACTACAAACCACGACAGAATCGCCATCCATATTACCACTTGATAACGTCTGAGTACTGAACTTGAAGAATAAAATAATAAAAAAAGCGATCGCAATGGGGTCTAGCCAACACTAAAAACCGATAAGTGATTCTGTATTGGGACGAGTGTAGAGTCGGATGTCTACCACCAGAGTGCGCTAAATCTGTTGGCAAAGTCACTCTTCAATTGTGCTAACATTTGCAACTCTACTTTATATCTCAGTAGTTACCAGAGATGAGAAGCCGATTGAAAAAGCTTCACTTCCGGCTACACCAAATTTATAAAGCTTCCGCCTTCCTTCCAAAATTAAAGAACTTCCAGCTACCATTTTTAACAGTTTCCGGCTACAGATTACCAAGTCGTTGTAAGTCGAGTAAAATTGTAATTTTACAGAAGTGTGTTTTGAAGATAATGAACCTAAATTCGGAGTATAAAGAAGGTACTACCATTTCAGATGTTAAAATAATGTACTAGTACATACTTTGTACGGTACAGGTACAGTGCGAGTGTGAGTGATAGGTTGATAGCTCACTGGAAAGAGATCCGAAGCGACAAAAAACCAAAGTCACAAGAAGCCAAAACACAACTGGCTTCTCTACCGGCTACCAGCTTCCTACTATTTGTACTTCGGCCTTCCGGCTTCCGGCTGACATCATCCCTGGTAGTTACAACTTTTCAAACAATTACTATTGGAAACAATCAATTAGTAGTTTTCAGTAGTAATTCTAACAAATATAGTAGCACCAGTAGTTATAACTAGAAACTACTACTCAGTAATTTTCAATAGTAATCTCGACAAGTAGAAGCCTCGATATATAATTACTATTAGAAACCACTAGATGCTCAGTAGTTTTCAACAGTAATCTTTAGTAGTAGTCTTAGTAATTACTATCAGAAACTACTGATCAATGGTATTCAGTACTAGGTAATTTTGGAAGTGGGTAGTATTTTAGAAGTTATTACTAGTTAGTAAGAGTGTTCCAACAGAGCTGAAAATACTACTGCAGCAGTAATGTCATAGTGATGTTCAGTAAAGTTATAAATACTATTGCAGTAGTGATGTCAGTAGTTAACACTGGTCAGAGTATTCAGTAGGGTCAAAAATACTACTGCAGTAGCGATGAGTAGTTTACTTGAATAGCTTCAAGAATCTCTCTAGTAAACCTTCTTGGCTTCGCTCTAGGTATAATGTGTTCACATGAAGATTTCAGCTCCACGAGTCTCATCAGGTGGCAGTTTTCGTGACTGAATTCACACATACACACACAGCTCTACCCAGTAACTACATCAACTACGACCATTTCAGAACCTTAAATAGATTACACTCGAAAAGTTTCCAACAAACTCTATCGTTTTTACAATCACGGTGACCAGTAGTCCGTGTATTTTATCACCAAGTCCGGCGCAAGTATCAGACGAGCAGTCGTTGCCGCGCGCGAACTCATTGTATCATCCCGGAATGAAGCTTGGATAATTTTCTCGCGGTGCAGTTTCCTCGCATTTTTATGGTTTCCCGGTTCGTGCGACCTTTTAATTAGCTTTCCAACCGGGTCCACGTCGGCTCGCATCCAATAAATAACGTAACATGGTAACGCTGTATGAGATTGCGAAAGGAGATAGTCGTAGCTGGCTATGCGGCGCCAGCTGGATAGTGTCGAAGCGTGACCTTATTTATCACAATACAGTCGATACCTTGACCAGCGAATCAAGCAGTGCCATAAAGAAATCAAATTGTGTACGTGGTGCCTGTGACATAATGTCCATCTGCCCACACCGAAAAAAAAACTAATAGCGCGCAGATTATTTCATCAAACAACAGACTTCTGGAAGAGAAAAACCGAGCGAAGACCTAGCATTCACGAGCGAAGATCTCCGCACGACTGTATATTGTCATTAGTGGTAATAAGGAGGGGGCTAGGGGGGGGCTAACTTGGGATTCTCACGTTGTTTGAAAAGTCGACACTCGGCAAATTCTAGTTGGCAATCGCAAAATGGTGAAAACGAGGACTATTTTTTTGTCTCCGAGTTTCAACCGAGAGTTCTTATATTTTCGTCGGCATACCTACTTGCAGTTACATCCTCACTCGCCACAAAAACACAAAAACAATTGTTTCAAGCTACAGTCCTGTCGGGAGCACGGTGGAATTCCAGTTCCTACTGAAAAACGGTGTGCCTTGGATCTTTTGGAAAATTAAAATTTTTTGTTTACGATGTACAACATGTATTCTTAGCATCTAGGGAAAACAGGTAAGAGGCTGTGAATTTCATCAGTACATGAAGCCTCAAAGATTTATTTGTCCTGGGCCTCTCAGAGTTCTAGCACCGTTAATGAAAAGAATATTATGAAGACATAGAAGGATACCACATCTAAGCCTTTCTTTCCAGACACGAAGTGTGTCATAATAAAATTATCTCCATTTCTAAAAACAAAGGTTGAAGATAGTTTAGCGGTGTTGTTAACCTAGAACGCTCTGTAATAGAATCAAATTTCAAGGTAACTAGTCTACCCTAGCTGTATTTAACGGGTAGGCAACCTGTCAGACGCGTCCAAGTCACATGTCTTTTCTTCATCTATTTATGTCTGCCTTCATGTAGAGATCAGCTATCAGTAACAGAGTTGTCACTTCTTTTCAAGAATGATTTTCCATGACTTTTTCAGGTCTTACATTTGTCTCTATGTCATTGAGTCTTCGCAATAGCTATAAGTTTCATGCCTGTCTTCACGTCTTACAATAGTTGATCTGCCTCTGCAGTTTTTTTAATTTTTTCTTCATGTCATATCAGAAATATGGACAAGTTTCACGTTTGCCTTCGCCTTATCAGTAAGGAAGGAGAACTTTACAGTGTTTTAATGTTTTATCAATAGAGAAGGAGAAGGTATAGCCATCAGTAATATTTATATCGGGTATACTCCAAGTCTCACAACTATTTTTTAACTATCTTTATGTTGATGTTGTTATGTCTCATGAGCAATACATGATACATGGATAAGTATCAGTAATATATAGACCGTTCTCATGTGTGTCTTTACCGCATCAGTAGGGAAACCAAATTTCAGGCTACTTTAATGTGTTACCAGTAAGGAAGGAGAACTGTAAGCTGTCTTAATGTCTCATCAGTAGAAAAGGAGAATTATAGGCTATCTTATGTTCCTTTCAGTAGAGAAGGAGAATTTCAGGCTGTCCTAATGTCTTAAGATAGCTGATGTGTCCCTGCAATTTTTTGAATTTTTTCTTCATATTGTATCAGTAATTATATATGTATAGACAAATCTCACATCAGTTTTTGTCTTATCCCTCAGTAAGGAGAATTTCAGGCTGTCTTAATGTTTCATCAGTAGGGAAGGAGACGGTAGCAGTGGCGTATCCAGGGGAGGGGGTTGGGTGGTAACCCCCTCCTCCCAAAAAATCAAGAAAATGGAAAATTTTGATAGGGTATAGAGCACAATGGGTGAAAATATTGACATTATAATTTTCTGCAGACATTTTAACTCCCCCTCCCCCCGAAATTGAAGTCTGGATACGCCTCTGAGGTAGCCATCAGTAATATTTATATAAGGTACACTCCAAGTCTCACATATCCCTTATGTTGAAGTTGTTACGTCTCATCAGCAATACATATAAAAGTATTGGTAATACATAGAAAAGTATCAGCAATTTAGAAACCAGTCTCACCGTCGTTTTGTTGTATCAATAGAGAAGGAGAATTTCAGACTGTTTTAATGTCTTATCAGTATGGAAGGAGAATTGCAGGCTGCCTTAATGCCTGATCAGCAGGGAAGGAAAAAACAGCCATCAATAACATTTCATATAACGTACACTTCAAGTCTTACATCTATCTTACAACTTTACTGTTCTTACATCGATGTTGTTATATCATCAATAATACATTAAAAGTATCAGTAATATACAGACAACAGACAAGCATCAGTAATATTTAGACAAATCTCATGTCTGTTTTATTGTATCAGTAGAGAAGGAGAATTTTAGCTGTTTCAATTTCTTATCAGTATGGAAGGAGAACTACAGGCAGTTTTAATGTCTCATCAGTAGGGAAGGAGAATTTCAGGCTGTCTTAATGTAGTATCAGTAGGGAAGGAGAAGGTAGTACATTGGATAGGCTTCAAGTCGCATGTTCATCTTATGTCTGTACAGCAATGTTGTTATGTCTCAACAGCAATACATAGACAAGTCTCAAGTCTGTCTTCAGGTCTCATCAGCAATATACAAAACAAGTGCCAAGTCAGTCTTTATGTCTCATCAGTAATAAAGAAGACAGCTGATCTTCCCCTACAAAAATTCGAGTTTTTCTTCATATAAGCAGGGCAGTGACTCAATTATTTTTTGACCATTATCAGACCACCATGCTACTTTTTTCAAAGACTTTTTAAAAATAATATATACAACACAGTAGTAGGCACATCTATGGAAAAAAGTGATGCAAAGAAGTTTCTGTAGATTTCTTCTTCTCTCACATCCTAATTTAGATGCTTCATATTTTCTAACTTGAGAAAACATTTAATCATTTTTTGTAATTCTAATTCAAATGTGTAATTGGGATGATTTGAATTTAACAATTTCGAATGGATGTTTCTGTTTTAAGTTTGAAAAATTCGAATAAGTGGTTTCAATTTTGAATCTAACAACTCAGAATCATTTTTAGTTTCTTTTTATAGAAGTTCAAATTTTTCAAAAATCTTCTTAAATAATCAATTTATCAGGTTTACCATCCATTTTCTTTCATTTTTCCCTGTAAAATGATACTCATATTGCGTGGGAATATAATTGCATAATTTCACTTTTTAGATAATTTTTTGGCATAGGTATCAGTAGAATAAGCTCATAAAATATGCGCATATTTTCCATTTTTTAGAGAATATATTTTGGAGCCCCAGTGGTTAGTACAGTACATGCTGCGCTACTGTCCTACTACTGATCAGCAGGTAAGACAGTTTTTGATAGAGCGCGTTACTAGGTTATAAAAGCACTACTTCAATTTTCTTTCAAAAATGTTCAACACGCTGGCTTCAAATTGTTTTGATTTTTAGAATTCTTTGGAAGAATTTTAAAGAAAAAAGGCGACTTCTCACATAAAAAGTGACTTGAGTGACTAAACTTTTGAAAGGTGACTTAAGGTGATTAATTCAATTCGCCTTTATTTTTATAAATATGTACTTAACCTTAGATCTTGAGTTGTCATCAGCTGGGCAAAGACCTCTCTCAGGTGCGTTCATTCTCCTCTATGCCATGCAATTCTTTGGTAGTCCCGATGTTGTAACATTTTGTCAAGCTCATTCCTCCATCTGGTTGTTCCCCTTCTTTTCTGCCCCCTTTAGAAATCAGTCCGAGGTTAAATTATGTCCATCTGTTGTTATCCCCCCTAGCCAGGTGTCCCGCCTAATCCCATTTTAGCCTCCTTATCGCGTGTATAGGTAGGAAGTTTAGGTTGTACTTGAGCTCATTTTGTAATTCGGAAATTTTCTTCTTATCCCTCCTCTCAATACCCAGAATTGCACTTTCCAAAAAAAAAAAATAATAATAATAATAATTGTATGGACTTAGGTGATAAAAGGTTGAAAAAGTGATCAAGTGGCCGCCCTGCACGTCATATCAGCAACATATACAGTAGACATGTCTCGTGTTGATCCTGATGTCTTATTAGTAGGAAATGAGAATTTCAGACTACGTGTATTTTAATGTCTTATCAGTACAGAAGGAGAATCTGACGCTGTTTTAATGTCTTATCAGAGCAGAAGGTGTATTTCAGGCCGTCCTAAAGTCATACTAGCATGGAAGCCGGGCACTTGCCCGGGGCGCCGTGAACTTAAGGGCGCCGAACGTCCGAAAGACGATAAGGACAAGGTTACGATAATGGATCCAACAGGAGAGGGAAAACTGCTGGAGTCAAAACAGAATTTTAAATATCAATCCTCGTGCATTTTGTTCCGTGTGGTGCACACTCGCTAAATCTGGTGGTTAATGACTCTGATTCGTCTTGTACCAATGCTGTGAACTTCTTCATGGTTTTACAAGAAGTATATAACTATTTGTCTGCTTCTACCCATCGATGGTCGGTCTTAAAGAATCACGTTACTTCACTAACAGTCAAACCACTGAGTTACACTAGATGGGAAAGTCGTATTGACGCAATGACACCTTTACCTTACTAGACAGGAGAAATATATAATGTGTTACTTGAGTTATCAACTGATTCAACAAGTGATGCATGGGCCCAGTAGCTCAGCCTTAGGTCTGGCTAAAAAAAACTACAAAGCTTCAAACTGATATGCTGCTTGGTTGTTTAGAATACGGTTCTCTCCAGGATCAATGTTATAAGCAAACTGTTGCAAAAAGAAGATTTTGATATTTCAGCCGCTATTGAATTGATCTCTAAAGTAAAGTCCTACTTTGAGCTAATATGAACTGACAAAGGTTTTTGAAGAAATGTTAGTTGATGCGAGCGAAGTTGCAGAAAACCTTGACGTCGAGCCATCTTTTCCTTCTGAACAACAAGTCCGTCCAAGAAAAGTCAAACGCCAAATTCATTATGAAGCACAAGATGAGGCAGTTTTGGATCCAAAAAAAGCATTCAGAAATAATTTCTATTTATTCACTTGAAGAAAGATTTTCTCAGTTATCCAACTACAATGATATGTTTGGATTCATTTTATACTTTAGGAAAAGAAGACAACAGTACGCTCATGACAAAATGTGCAGACCTACAGTCAGCACTAACTGATCGGGAGCACTATGATATCAAAGGGCACCAGATGTTTCAGGAACTTTAGTGCTGAAGACAGTATTACCTGACAATTGTGGCAGTAAGCCAATGGAAAATTTGAAGTTCATCACCTCACATTCTCTAAGTGAGAACTTCCCAAACGTTTGCGTAGCTTCAAGGATTCTCGTTTCTCCTCCAATGAGCGTCGCATACGGAGAAAAAAGCTTTTCTAAACCTAAGTTAATTAAAAACTACTTAAGATCCAATATGTCTCAAGAACGGCTCGTAGGACTGGCACTTATGTCTATAGAGTATCTTCTATATATTTAAAATATGTTTGAAAACCTGGGTTCTATGAAGTTCAACATCTTTATCTCAGGCCCAAATTATCTCACAATGCTGCTTAAGGTTTTAAAACACTCGGTGAATCAAGCTCCTTATGAATATTTTTTGATCACTCAAATCCGTTCAGTCTGAGGAGAGGTATGAGGTAACAACCAACTCAACCTCACTACTCACACGCATTCCACTCATTTGTCCATTACTCACGAACTACTTGACTTATAAAGTTCATCTTAGTCTAAGAACACTCAGTGAAGCAACCTCTTTCATATGCTTTGACGCTGAGACTGACCCAGAACATGCGAGCGGAAGCAAGAGAAAGAGTTCTCAGAATTCTTGCTGCAGATAAAAGGAAACAATTTCCAATAAAGTGAGCCTTTTGTATGACGATCAACAAGGCTCAGGGACAGACGCTGGAGAAGGTTGGGATATATCTACCCGAGTATGTCTTCAGTCATGGACAATTATACGAAGCTCCATCGCGGACAACTTCGTTTAATAATTTAAAAATCCAAGTACAACCTGGAAGCTATAAAACTGCAAATGTGGTGTGGAAGGAGGTCCTGTAATATATTATAACTTTATAAATTGTT
Source organism: Acanthococcus lagerstroemiae (assembly GCA_031841125.1). Taxonomy (NCBI): domain Eukaryota; kingdom Metazoa; phylum Arthropoda; class Insecta; order Hemiptera; family Eriococcidae; genus Acanthococcus; species Acanthococcus lagerstroemiae. The sequence continues at coordinate 42,728,336 of CM063114.1, read as the reverse complement.
GTAATTTTTATTTTTATTTATTTATTTATTAAATAAACAGAATAGAGATATATGGTGCGCCGCTAGTGATTTATTACAACTTAATTTAAGCTCAGTCATCAAAGACTTTGCTGGAAGAGACTCGGAAAGTGCCTTTATGAACTAATGTTACATAGCTAAGAGAAAGGAAACCTACTAATGTTACATTGCTAAGAGAAAGGAAACCTATCTAACTGAAACACAAATATTTAGGTTTAAACCGTTTCTACGTTTCATATGCTTAAACAGTGCAGAATAGAAAACATTTTTGCAAAAATAAATAACGTTGATTTTTTCATCCACTTAGTTTTAAAATGTAGTTCCTTTAAATTTGGAATTTATAGTTTGAATGTGTTTACTTTCCTCAAAATTATAATGCAATAGGCCTAAGTTAAACTTGAAAACATTTTTTAGTCTTTGGAATAAATTGTGTCTAAGTGTTCTTTGGAACAGACGAGATACTATCCATATGGGACTAGACTATGTCAACGATGGTAATTTAAAATTTCGATCATCTACCCAAAAGTCCCAATTTACATATACGTACATAATTATTATTTCAGACCCTTAAGGGGGGGTGACTCAAGGGACCCTTACCCAGGTGAAGATTTTTCCCTGAGCCGGCCCTGCACGGAAAAGGGTAGCCGCCAGTAATATTTGTATCAGGTACACTTCAAGTCTCATGTCTACCTTATATCTGTCTGTACGTCGATGTTGTTGCGCCACACCAACAATATATGCAGTCTCACGCCGTCTTTACTTTCTCTTGCATTAGTGAAGGAAAAGGTAGCTAATTCCACCCCGCAATTTTTTTGTATTTAGGTAGACACCCGATGCGCAAAATCCCGCCGGTGACCCGGGTAACTACAGAAGAACAAAGGGTAACTGACGGGTTTCTGGGTAATCTGACGTACCCGAGGATTACAAATGGGTAACTTTTCCGCGGGTAACTAGACGGTAACTGATTGCGTATCAAGATGCGCAAAATCCCGCCGGTTACCCGGGTAACTAAAGGAGAACCAAGGGTAACAGACGGGTTTCTGGGTAATCTGACGTAACCGAGGGTTACATTTTCCGCGGGTAACTAGAGGGTAACTCATTGCGTATCGGGATGCGCAAAATCCCGCCGGTTACCCGGGTAACTAAAGGAGAACCAAGGGTAACAGACGGATTTCTGGGTAATCTGACGTAACCGAGAGTTACAAATGAGTAACTTTTCCGCGGGTGACTGATTGCGTATCGGGATGCGCAAAGTCCCGCCAGTTACACGGGTAACTAAAGGGGAACCAAGGGTAACCGATGGGTTTCTTGGTAATTTGAGGGTAATCTAAGGGTAACTGAAGGTTGCAAATGGGTGATTTTTCTGCGGGTAACTAGAGGGTAACCGACTGCGCGTCAGACAACTCGTCTGATCCTTTTTCCTCGCGAAGGAGGCGGGTATTGCATAACGCTACACTTCGTTTGCCTAATAAGTAAATATCGTGACCATTGTATAAGCTACATTTCATTTGCATAAAATAGGCTTAGCAGACAAACATTTGCATTCCTTTCGCATGCATCAAGACTACTTCATTTTCAATGATGTTTTGATATATTTGGTAGGAAACTCGGGACACAAGCCTCGTGGGTACCTTCCTCCCTATAGGTACACCGTCCTGATTATACCCCCCCTCCCCACTGCGTATGGATGAGTAATCCAAAGCTAAATTAGAGAAGTCACCACCACGAATCGCGGGGTATTCGTTCAGCTCAAACAAATTAAGCTTATCACGAAGCCTGAAGTCCGCAAAAGTTAGTGCTCCTTCAGTCATGTGTCGACTATCGCACGAAGATAAGATATTCACGGTATGTTAAGCACTCGGCGACACAATTTTTCTGTTTTGCCAAGGTCCCCGTCAAATGTCACCCGTCGATAGCACGCAGGGTTATCGATTTCGCTCGAAAACAAGAACCAAGCAAGCGGAGAGGCCGTTACTGCTGTGCCTGCGCATCGTGCTTCCGAGGCTCAACCATCGTCACCCAGGCCTCGGTCCTTGGTGCCTTCTCTAAACGACGAATAATTCCAGAAATAACGAATTACGTCAAACTTAATTAAGCGTCTGCGAGATGAGCGAGGCAGCAAGAATTCGTTACACGGCAATACGTGTGGAATTCGTTAAACGCGAAAATGTTGCGAATTTTTCACAAATAGTCGACCTGGCGAGCACGTTTGCATTTCTCTCTCTCTCTCTCTCTTAATTCTCTCTTACGTAATATTCGCGGCCGAGAAACCTGTCCCCATAAAAAACTTACGACTCCTCGGTCACAGACGGAGATACGAGTTACCATTTCCCCGGTTCGACCAATCGGGGCCGGTCTTCAACTTAGGTCCATCCGCAGAACACGTCCTCAAGTACAAGCAAAACCGTTAAGCGGCGATGCTTCTGCATAACAACGTTTGTCACTTCTTGAAACACGACACTGGAGAAGGTATCAGCAGTTCGGATGAAGTGTCCGTGTATCCAGCTATCTCCTTCTTGTTCTAATACACGACCTTTTTCTAATTACTGGTACCATTTTTGCTCCCGTCTTTCGCTGAAATTTTTTCTACTGCAGTGCACACGCTACTGTCGATTGTTAATGCTGGATAGCGAATTATGGCCATGTTTTTGTAAACCGGTATCCGGTTTACAAAAACGAGGGTTGGTCGAAGGTGAACGAGATTCTTATTGAAAACCGCTGACGACCGTTCTTTTCTAACCTTCGTTTATACAAGTAAAGGCGAAAATAGTGGTTAAATTAAAACACATTGCGGGCCCGGATACGCCTGCTATCGTGCATGCCTTCCGAGCAGTGCCACCTTAGGAAACCTTTTTTTTCCCCATTTTACGAGTGAATTTTTCTCCTTTGCATGTGCGGTTAGCCGAAGTGGTTGTTGCGGATATGAAGGGGTATCAATCATTGATTTAAAAAAAACAACAACAAGAGGTCGACTGTAGGACTACTTTAGGGTGGCGGCCATTTTCTGAGGCGCGAAAATCGCTCCAACTTACCGATGGTGGAAGGCTCGAGGGAATAAGAATTTACAGTCGGTGCCCTTTCGGCTACACCGTCACGAAATCCGGTGTAGATCTGCGTGAAAACGATTTCCTAATGATATTTGGGGGAGCACCCGGCACGAAAGTGGAACGTGAAGACTGAAAGAAAATACAGGGTGCCTGGAAAGGAGCGATGCACGGGGTAGCTTGCGCTTATAGACGGCGGCAAGGTGCAAAGCTCGTGGACGCGAAGTCTATACAGGTGTGGCACGGACAATTTGCCGCACCTTGTAGGAACAGTGTCACACTTGTGGTTAACTGTGACACACCTGCGAAAATTTCATTCTTTATTTCGCTATTCTAGTGACTTCCACAATGTGACGTTATAAAGGGTGTCTACTGGAACTGGGGGAAAAGAATAACTTCCCCATGACTTAATGCGAACTTTCTAGGTTTTAGTAAGAGGGGGGAGGGAAGGGGGTAGGGTAGCCTTCTTCGACCGGCAAAAATACATTTCTTTGATGAAAATTAGTTGAAATTTAGAGAACAAGCTGTAGTATCCGTCCTTCGGACGGGCTCAAACTGCTTATATCTTGAAAAAAAAAAAATTAAGCATGAAATTGTTTTTTTGTAAATGTGAAAGCTTTGCAATCTTTGGCAATTAAATAGAATTACCCATTCTTCTCTATCTCCAAAATAAGAAATGATCAAATTATCCTGAACATTCACGTCCTCAATAGAAGTACTGAGGGTTCTTTTTCCTAAACAATTTGCACAGTCCCAGTCAGAGGCTTTCAAAAACATTAAAGATAACGGCTTTGATAACAGTTTGTATGTTTGTATTACAGGGAGCACCATAATATGTTCTCCGTATCATTGTTTAACGAACGCACTAAAGTCTACAATTTGCACACAGTCCAGTCAGATGAAGTAAAAAAGTATTAATCGTAAAATAAAAGTTCGATAGTAAATATACGCAACATGAATCTCCTACATCTCTTTAATCTCTTCAATAAATGAAAAATGAAGCAAAACAAAAAAGTATTTGTAAAATGAAAATTCGATAGTAAAAAACGACACATGGCCCAAGTTTTGAATACATGAAGCCCTAAAAAAGGATTTGTAAAGTAAGAGTTCAATAATAAAAAGTATTTGTAAAATAAAAGATCGATAGTAAAAAAGGCAGAACATGAACTTGGTATACCTGTCTCCCAACCGGATGCGCACTCAGTTACCCTACTTACCCGAGGAATAGTTACCCATTTGCAACCCTCAGTTGAACGCTGTTAAGCGTAAGAGAACCAACCGACGTTTGTAAGCAAAATTAGTTATTAGTATCATTGGAAAGAGCATAAAAAGTATAATTTTTCAAAATTAGTCCCCTGATTCAAAAATGTTACATACTTCAATATGAGACATTCTCTAAAAGATTTCATTCAGTAATACCTGAGAACACCGATGAGGAAACTTCAATAAATGAAAAATGAAGCAAAAAAGTATTTGTAAAATGAAAATTTGATAATAAAAAAACGACACATGGCCCAAGTTTTGAATATAAAATACTTCCTACTGGTCACACTGATCACTCTAACGCGTTTACAACGACGGGGGTAAGCGCGCGGAACACTCACACATAGACACACATGCAAGTTGATTTTAAAGCTTAATTAGAGCTTTTATGTTTCAGTTATTGAAAATCTGATACCAAAAGGTTCTGCGTTGATTCAATATTTATATTTTGTGCAAATTTCACCCTGTAATATTCAACACAGGCTGAGAACATCGACCACATAAAAACGCAACTTTGTCTTTATAATACAGAAAATAAACGGGGATATGAGTCAGTCGGATAACTGGAAGTATAACGGCGTTTGCCTCCTCAGGACCAGTACCGGATTTAAGCACCAGAACGAACTGCGCCCTATATGCAAGTAAAAATATCCCCCCCCCCCCGAGGAAACAGGAAAAAAGTGTTTTTACTTTCTAATTACCCCATTAAGATTACATTAGGGATTACTATACAGAGAGTGTCCATTCTTGTTCGGAAATGATTTTCCCTGACTTTTCCAGGCTTTCAGGCCAATTTTCCCAGTTTTCGAGACCCTTCAAATAGCAATTACACATTTAAGGGGGGGGGGTCAAATTTTTTCGAATATCGTCAATCACTGCACATACTTTTTCCTTACTACCGTGTGCTTATGAATCTGTGGCAGAGGGAGTGTAAACATTTAATGACGGAAATGAAAACGCGCTCTATAGGGTGCAGCGTGGTGCAATGTCAATTACAGACTTCAAGAATAAAATTCTAAAATTTATTTATAGGTTTTCGAGGTCGCTGTATTCGGTTTTACGGGTAATTTTTGGATCCTGTCCCTCCTGGTACGACCAATGATGTAGCAAGAGCGTAAGACAAGCAACGGTTGACTCGGAATTCACCCTTTCTAATTGAAGCGTACGGTAAAAGTACAGTTTTATTTATTCAAAGTGTTATTAATAGAAAATAACGTCGTAAAAATTTCTCAACTGAAAAAGCACGGGAGTTTAAATTTGGTTCAGATTAAAACTCGGCAGCGATATTCGAAATCAGCAACACAAAATCACCTCTTCTCCCGTGACGTAGCGTGGGGGGGGGCAGATGCCCCCAATATTTTTACATACTTCTCTAATATTGGCGATTTAAAAAAATACCTCAGTTTTCGACTTCTTCTCCCTTGAGGATCTTATTTGCCCCCCCCTTGGGAATATCCTAGCTGACCACTACCCTTCCTCCAAAATCTCGGAAGTCCCTTTCATTCACCCTTATCTACATTTGCAAAGGAGAGGGGAACCGAAGCAAAACCCGATGGCAGGATGTCTCAAATTTTCGTTTCATTACGACTTCCTCAAAAAAATCTTTACACTGGGGAGAGAAGCTAGACCGAATATTTTTCATTTTAGCGTATTTTTGCGCCGATTTTCAAATTATCGCGAACAGGATGAGATGAAAACACGAAACAGCTGATATTGGAAGAAGTGTATAGGGATTGGTACGAGTTTCGTCATATTCAGGGGAAATTCTTTGGAACCAATGACTGGATACCCGTATTAAACTTTACAAAATACTAAAACCTCCTCTCCCCTTATTGCAGGGGCCTTCAATTTCAAATATGAGGTAAATAGATGGAAGGAGGCAGGTGAATAAGCCCCATAAACGATATAACTATGAAGTGGTCAAGTAACTGAAGAAGATGATCATCTTTATAAGGTCTGCAATGCATCTGTGTTAAAAAGTATCTTGAACTACATTTTGAGAAGTTCTAATCCAGGTACAAGAAAATTGCTAATAACCTTTTTTATGGGAAATTTAATGTACAATCTACCGCAAATAAAAAAACAGTAGCTTAAGAGAGTAAGTCTTACGGGAAATTGAAAAAAATGTGAAAATTTCCTGATACGATTTGTACTAAAATTGATTTTATGAACACCCTGTTGTACCGATTCTGACCATTTTTTCGTCTGTGGTTACCACAACTGCCCTCTACTACTACCTACTGGTGCTATTTGTCTGTTACTCTCCAGTCGCGAGAAGAAGAAAATATTTCCGAGATAGAAAACATTTCAAAATTTGGCCATAACTCAGCCCCTTTAAAAGTAGAGTATGCAAACATTACTACATATTGTCGGGGTAGGTGTAATCGCAAAAGAGACACTCTGTATATAATACATACATATATGTACCTGTGTCCTTGATTTTGACAGGTTTTTAAAACATAATTCGCCCTCCCCACTATATCATTTGTCCCCTCAAGAATCATATAGTCTGGCTACGGGCCTGCCCTACCTTTACACCACGATCAGATCTATTTTCACGCTAAAACAAAATTTTATCACAAAGAACTGCAACAATGTTAAATGAATTAACAAGAGTTGAAACAAATAAGAAATGTTTAACAAATTGGTACCAAAACAATAATTTAAAAAAAAAATGAAAGGTAATCTAAACTAGTACGAACCAGAAACGAAAGTACAGGGATGTGTGTGTGGGGAGGAGGGGGATTGAAACGACCCCAATAATTTGGCAGTCGGCAAATTTTGAAACTGTTCATTTGAATTTTTCATTTTTTAAGAATAGTTATTTATTATTTTTGTCTTTCAACTAATAAATATATTATTTTGATTGAAAAATCGGCAAATTTTCAATGTTAAAAAATTTTGTTGGCGAATTTTTCTTCCCTGCTCTCAACTGAAAGTCAAATTTCGTCTCTGATACGAACAATCAGAAACGTTTTAAAACATTTTTCGTCGAGCTTTAAGACTCGAAAATTCCAGTATAAGCTCATCAAAATCAATAGCATTTCTTAAATCATGATTAATGGCAAGTATGCTCAAGTTGTTCCGAGTTTTCATCTACAAGAGTGGCTTGCAACCAATTCAACAACCTTTTTGATAAGGAGAAAGATCGCTCGGCAGAACAGTTCAAAATAAAACAACTTCTAAGGGAGTTGAAAACATACATTTTGATACCTCACTAGGTAATGTTGAAAATTTTGGACTCTGGCCCCCTTCCCCTAAAGCTTCTTTTCACATTTCAAACTAAATAACTTCAGAATCGTGTTTAGGGGAGGGGTGTCAAAATGATACACTTCAAGTTACTTAGCTAAGCGCCCTATATCTCCAGTATTGGATTTTGCACTGACAGTGGTAATTCTGAATTTAGCCCTAATTTTAATGCATAAAATACTTCTCAACATTCTGTTGTAGGTCGTTATTAACTTTTCTACTTAGGATTTGGTGAATGGCCCTGTCTGTGCCCCCTACAGTAGAGAAGGCACTACGCAGTGATTAATAATTCTTATTATCAGAGACAGATTTAGATTACTTTCGAAAGTGTTTTGGTGAGACAAAAATTTCTCCAGGCAGTTCTGGCTTTCAGCACTTTTTCCATTCTGTCTTCAAAAGCTAATATCTGGCCAAGGCATTTGTATTCCGAAACATGATCAATTTGGCAACCATCTATTATAAATCCATTAATGTTCAGTTTAAGCATAATATTGTACAAATATCTGTAAACTCATCAAAAATTCAATTACTCATGGGGCGCAGGGTAGGAGATCTTGATCCCTTTTTCAGCCCTTCGAGCACCGATTATATTTTCAAGGGATAACAGGTTATGCAGCTTAGAAATTTGGACACTGTTAAACAAAAACTGAACAAGCGACATTTGTTAACAAAATAATTTATTAGCATTGTTGGAAAGAGAGTGAAACGTAGAATTCTTCAAAATTGGGTTCTCGATACAGAAATGTGTATCCACGTTGGAAAGATCAGTACACGCTATGTCCGTAAACCGGCATTATTCACTGGCTTTTAGTATTACGTTTTCTCAAAAAACATATTTTGTCACTTGGTCAGTTTTCACTTAACAGCGTTCATTTATCGATCTATCCTCATCTGTCAACCTATCAATTTGTCTATCTCCGTTCCATCACCTGCCTAATAATCTGTATGTCAATCTGGGTAGCAGCCTCTCTCACTGCTTAGCTGTCTCAGAACCCTACCACCGGACTTGGGTAGAAGGATTTGATTTTTGTTTACTGTATCTCATCCCTACTTATACCTACACTTCTTTTTTTTTCACACTCTTTTCATTATTATAATTAAATTACAAACATTATTATTATTATTGTTACTACTATTGTTATTATTATTATTACTATTATTATTAGGTATCATTATTATTATCAATGTTATTATTAAGTACTACAATTAATACTGTTATTATTATTATTATTATTATTATTATTATTACTATTTCGATTATTATTGTAAATGGTGGTGTCGACTTTAACTGGCCTCTAAGCTGTTGTCGGCACCACCTTAAAATAAACTCCAATTAAAATAAAATAAAAATAAAATAAAATAATTAAGTAATAAAATTGTGTGTGATCCGATTTCAGCTTTTAACAAATCAAAAACATCAAAGAACCAAGACTTCGATTAGAAAAACAAGAATATTATCACGACTGCATGATATTTTAGAAAATACATAACCTTTCTCTGACTTCCACGACCTCTTTTAAAAGAACGTGACTTTTCCAAGACTTTTATGCCCAGTTATAAACTACAAAATGGAGAATAATTTGGAACAAGGGTGCAATGGGCTGTCATATAAGAAATGGGTTTTGAGGAGGAAATAGGTAACAAGCGGAAGTTTGCTGAATATCGTTGAGGATAGTGTCCTATCTACCATACTGAAGCCCTCAACCCAACCTTTCCGCCAATTTCATATCTGCTTCAGAAACGCCACAAATTGGAGACTCAAAATGAACCTTGAGAGCAGCACAGTTTGACACAGACTCCAATTCCACAGGATTTTGAAAACAGTAGTTCAAATTCTACATAATTCAATGCCCTACCTGCTACCTTTGTAACTGTCTATATTCGAGAATCAGGGGCATAGTTATCAGGGAAGGGGGTTTGGGGTTCCCTGCCCTCATAAATTAAAAAAAAAATCCATGCAATAAACTGAGACACTACTTGTACAGTCTGATGGTTAAAAGATTTTTGAAAACTGAACCCCCTCTCCCCGAAATCTCGGTATAACTACGCCATTGCCGGGAATTTTTAGTCCCCCCGTGCCCATCTTCCTCGGATAACAAAAATACGCAATCAGGTGTTTTCGTGTTTCAACGGTTTGGACATGCAGTGCGTTGAGGGATGTTTTCGAGCTGATGAAAAGTACAAAATTCCAACGTATATCGGTTGCTGGGAATTTGGGGACCATTTTATCATCAATTTGCCTCCAGGACTAAGGTAAAAAAAGTCATAAAATCAAATATAGGTATCAAATACAGGAGTTTAAATGTCGCTGAACCCATTTTCACTAGTCCTTTGATTCTATCTTCATATTTGTAATTGTGCTATCTGACGCGTGCAAGAGAGAGAAAGAGAGGGGGGCAAAATTGAAAATGAGAAATACAATATATCCATCACTTCCAGAGTTCTTGGGAGTCACTGAATTCATTTTTGATATTAGATTACCGCTAAGTTAAAAACTGTGGCACCAGTAACGGATGCCAAGGTCAATAATATCTTCAAATACTATACGGGTACCAAATGTAGGGTCATCAAGTGGCTGCGTTCAGATTTTACATTCTTTTTACTCTACTTTTAATAATTGAGGCACTTGGGGACAAATCAAAAACCAAAAATATTGCATTTCTCACTAATTTTAATTATGAGCCCCCCATCCATACCGCAGTAATAAAAATATAGTCAAAATATAATATGAAAAATGAATTTACCGACCTTAAAACCACATACTTATTTCGACTCTCAGTCAGGAAATTTTAAACAGCCAAGAAGATTAAGTAATTGGTAAACATTTACAGTTTTTACGAAATTGTGTAAAAGTTCAGTCTTCATTTACCAAAAACCCGTGACAATTGGGAACTTGCATTTTTGGGGCTGTAAGTACGTCTCACACTGATATTACATATGAATTGAGATGTCTTCGATGGTCATGGCCATTTCTCAAGCCAAAATCTTTTATACGTAAGAAGTAAATGTTTATAATCTTAAACTACTTAGCATAATATACTCATTTCGACTCTCAGTCAGGAAATTTCAACAGCCGGGAAGATAAGTAAAGTTGGCAAACAATTTTTTTTTTTTTTGCGAAATTGTGTAAAAGTTCAGTCGTTATTCACCAAAAAACCGTAAAAATCGGGAACTCGTATCTTTGGGCCTGTATGTACGTGTAACGCTGATATTACATATGAATTTGAAATGCCTGCAGTGGTCATGGCCATTTCCCAAGCCAAAATCCTAGTAAATGTTTGTTTATAATTTTAAACAACCAAGCATTTTCACATGTAGAAAGTTTAAGTCCTATCCAACGCTTCAGCTTCAAAAGTTCGATTCCATTTTGTTTCAGTTTTTGCATGGTTTCATACCAGACGATATTATGCATTATAAATATCAAGTTGTCGACATCAATATTCTTGTAAGACACGTGCATACTAGTACGACTATTCCTCTAGCACAAAACACGAACATCCAATCATATTTAATATTCCGTGAACACCTTTATTACAACAGTTGGGGCACCGTTCTATAATTAGAATCGAAGAAGGTCTGACGCCATATTTCCAGAACCCGCGATAGGGTATTTGCTTCCCTATTGGATATTTAAGAGACCACGACCCTCGTACACCCTCATATACACATTCGTAGCATGAACACGTGTTACCCTGTTTTAGAGAATTGTCGGTATATGATCGTGGGGGTTTAGATTAGTTACGCGGATAGTCAGGGTAGCATCGCCATTTTAACATTCGCACTTCCGGTACTAGTCATCGCTCGAGTGCGATTCATATCAAGGGGAAATTAACGCAGCAACGAAGACTGAAAGGACACATAGATACATCACGATGTTGGTCACCAGTACATACAATATCAACCGAAATCTCAAGTACAGTTTTCAGCCATGATAATGGTACACTTGTTGTAATACAGGCGCACCAGAGCCACATTTTGTCGTTATATTTATGGCACCAGAGCTGCCAATAAAACTAAGAGAAGGTAACTTAGGAGCGAAATACACGAACCCATAGTAAAAATAGATCAATATAAAATAATAAGTGTCGATGGGAAAAGGACTCCCAACATCAAAAAGTTCTGAAAGGTGAGATCGACTGCTCATTCCATTCCTACACAATTCCAAAACGTTAAATTACCGACCGTAATGGTCAGTGATTCTTGAGTCAAGCCTGCTCATATAAATACATCAGAATCACTAGCATTTGATGGAAACCACTGAAAAAACTTTCAGAGAGGATTTACATCTGCGAATTTTAGCTTCCCAAGACTGTTTCAAGAACGCAGCAATCAGCTTGCACAGCGAATATTTTTTTCTCGTTATTCAATCCACGTATCCACGTGCTGTGCTCTCTGTATCTGTGAATTCATTTCACTAATATAAACGCACATATGCATTCCTGCGGTAAGTTACGCCGGTTATGTAAGCGTAATTATCACTATAACCTCATACACAAACGGTGAACACAGCATGAGTTGCATAACAAGCGAAATAAATTCTGCGAGACGAGATCCATTGTAGTACAATACTGGCATTGCAATATTGAGATAGCCTCATTCTCTTAACCTGTTTTATTCTCTCTATTTGTGTTTTATAAAGAAACTGAAATGATCTATGTTTGATGTGAACCACGAGCTGAGATTGACCCATTCTGATTTCCCATTTATAACGTTTGAACGGTATTTTCGAAGGTACAAACAAACAGCACGAATAATTTCATCAAAAATGTAACACGGTCATACAATTTACAAGATTTTCCGGCCTTCAAACTGACTATACATCTCCTGTAACAACGACTGATAGACATGAATAACAGAAGATTAGAGAGAGTAATAGGTAGGTAGTACTTCAGTTATATTTCTGACAGTTTCAATTGCGTGGGAAGTAGAGATAACAAGTGCCTCAAAAGCAGCCCAGCAGAGAGAAAAAGAGGCCTGGGGAATTTCCAAGGTCCCTTCCTTCCAGTTCATTTTTTTATTTTGTCAGATGGGAAAAAATTATAAGCTACAGAATAAGAGGTTTCTTTTATGGCGTAAGAAGTGATTGCTGATTCGACAGGGTTGCGCAAAAGCTGAGGTATCATGTCTGAAAGCGCGTAAGACATGATTATCAGAAGATTGGAATAAGAAATAAGTTGTACTTCAGTTATACATAGGTTGTCACTAAGTAACTGAGACTAAAATTCGTACTGCCCACCAACGCTACCTATCGGCGTTTCAACGCAGTAGAGGGATAATTTGGTTCATTAGCTATTGACTGAGACCACGCCGAGCTCATTTGATTGAAAACTTGCTGTTCCAGACCAATTTGAAGAAAACCATATGCGTTGACCCCAACAGGTTTTGTAAAGATATTTTTAAAGAAGGAAAAAAGCATACGATTACAAAATTTTTTATTTATCATCATCTTCATTAAGTACACGAATATCTTTTTTAAAATAAGCGCCATTCATGGCTATACAGGCGGCGCAACCGTGACCAGGTTCGCTAGTATCGACCTCCTGCAAAGGTGATCAAGGTTTAAGCTCCCATAAGAATACGTGTAAAGTTGGTATATTTTAAGGCTTCCGCAATTCCTGAAAATAGGTTTTCTTGAGTCATATAACACGTCAAATTGAAGCTTGAAGTCTCTAGTTGATGATGAAAGGTGATTTAATGCACTTTATTCGCTCTAGTTAGATGAATCAGTTGATTTCCAAATTACTGAAATTCTTATGGAAGTTTACCATTGGTACAAGACGCAGTTGTAAACAACTAATATATGGGAAAGGGAGCCGTTTCAAGTTCATAAAGGAAAACTAGAGACCTCAATCTCTAAATTCATCTATTATAAGCCGCAATAAAACATTTTATTGAATCGAAAAAGCGAATTCAAGTTATATGCATTCTTATGGTGATAACGTCCAAAATCACCTTTGCAGCGCAAGGCTACCCAACTTTGGAAACTCTCGGTTACGCCGCCTATTCGTTCTTGCCTTTATCAAATGTTTTCGCGTATTCCGCCGCTGGTAAGCAGGAGAAAAACATCTGCGCGGCAGTGATGCAACTCTTCTAGATTTGTGTTGAATCAATGACCCCATAAAGCTACCTTTGGTTGAGGAAATAACCAAAAGTTGCAGGGGGCGAGGTCAGGACTATATGGGGGATGGGAGTGAATTGTGATTTTTTTAGAAGTCATCACCGCGGCGCAGATGTTTTTCTCCTCCTTACTGGCGGCAGAATACACAAAAACGTTTGATAAATGGCAAGAATGAATGGACGCCTATATAGCCATGAATGGCGCTTATTTTGAAAGATATTTGTGTACTCAATGAAGATAATGATTAATAAAAAATTTTGTAATTGTATGCTTTTTTTCCTTCTTTAAAAATATTTTTAAAAAACCTGTAGGGGTCAATGCATATGGTTTTCTTCAAACTGGGCTGGAACAGCGAGTTTTCAATCAAATGAACTCGGCATGGTCTCAATTGATAGCTAATGAACCAAGTTATCCCTCTACTGCGTTGAAACGCCGATAGGTAGCGTTGGTGGGCCGTACAAATTTTAGTCCCAGTTACTTAGCAACAGCCTATGTATTTCTGGTAGTTTCAACTGGGTGGGAAGTAGGGATAATTGGTCCCTCAGAAGCATATCATGTCTGAAAATGTGTACCTTTCAACAAAGTTGAAGGTCTTAATAGAAAAGGACACAAATCTCAAGGCAGTCTAAATAAATGTGAATGAGATATAACATAGTTTAGATGAATCCAAACGACTATGAATGAAACCAAAGGGCCTGAAAGAGTCTTACTGTAACAATTGATATACCTAAGAAGTGTAAGAGTCTGAATAAACTAGCCCTGGTCCCAATGTTCTCCAAACAAGTCTTAGAAGAACCTGAACACAACAAAATGAGTCCTAATTGCTGTCTTCATAGAGTTGAAATGAATCTATGAATCTAAGATACCGGCAGCATCTAACTCGAGTCCTACTAACATCCGAAGAGAGTTGAATAAGTTTTCATGAACGATAACGTCACAGGCTCAATCTGAGGGAGAAATCTGAATCAATCCAAAACAATAACTTGATGAACATAATCACAGACTTTCACAATGAAACGCTTTTCAAACTAATTACAAACCAAATAGAACTCAACAAGGATTGGTCCACCAGACTTCCACCAACAATCAATCATAACACAGTTAGGTACTTTAACTAAGAAAGTGTAGGTTGCAGATGGGTTCTTGCTTTAGCAGCTAAGTCAGTAATGATGGGATAGTAGGCACCTAAAACTGTTCTAACTCAAGTATGCTGCTTTCAAAGCGAAATTGGCACAAAATTCAAAAACTGTAGGTCACCAATATTTCACTTACAATTCAAGACTGATCATGGATTTGTTAGAATCTATCCACCTTTCATACCTTGTAACTCATTTAGACTCTTCTGTCCTGTCTTTGTTTTTATGATTTCCATTACTTGTGGTATTTTGCTTTGGTCTGTTGTTTTGTACTGCTAGTATTTTGAATTTATCAGTTGGTTTGGGATACAAACTTCAAGAACTATAAGTAATTCCAAGAGAGCCTAAATACAGTGATGTCATAACTATAAGTATATAGCAAACGATTAATGTTATGAATTAATTATTTGATTCATTCAGTCAAATTATTCGATTCATATGGTCAAGTTATTTGATTCAGTCAAATTATCTGATTTATACATGGTTAAGTTAATCAGATTCACACACTCAAGTTATTTGATTCATACAGTCAAGTTATTTGATTTATATAGTTATGTCATTTGATTCATACAATCAAGTTATTTGACTCATATGGTCTCATTTGATTCATATAGACAAGTATTTGATTCACACAGTCAAGTTATTGAATCATACATGGTCAAATTATGTGATCTTCTATATTTACTTATTTATTTATTGAGAATTAGCCTCCATAACAGCCTGATGGCCAGTTACAGTGGGGGGGGGGCATATACAAAGAGTTCTTAGTATAAGTACATAAAGAAATAGGGGGGGGGGACATAAAAGAAAGAAAAGAAAAAGTAACTAAAGAAAAAGAAAGAGGAAAAAGACAACTGAAAGAGAGAAAGAATAAAAAATAATAATAATAAAAATAAAATAAAAATTAATAAATAATAAAATATAAATTAAAAAAATACCTGAGTTATCTAACCATTATTTCATGATTTTTTTAACAGTTCATATGGTCAGGTTACTTGATTCATACAACCAAGTTTTTTTATTTACATGGTCAAGTTATTTGATGCATACACACACGCTGATTCCACACAATCAAGTTGTTTGAATCATATGATCAAATTATCTAATCTCACTTAATACTGTGGTTACCTAACCCTTATTTCATAGTTTTTAAAGGCTGGTGTAATATTATAGATTTCCTTCCATTAACAGTTATTCAATCATTATTTTAGAAATTTTCTATAAACACTATATAGAAGGTTGATGTTACAGTTACATTATTCAATTCTGACGGTTTAATGATACTTTATCCATGTTGTCAATAGTTACAGTTATGATTTGAGTTTGTTCACTCAATGGTTGCTCAGCGTAGTCTAAATGAACCCGATCTTGGCCATGTCATAATGAAATCGAGTCTTCAGAGTTCAAATGAAATCTTGCAGCATTTTAATGAGTTTGACAAGCCTGGAGGGGAGGGCAGACGAATTTCCAAACTGAAGCGTCGGGCGAATAAAAAGTTGGAGAGTTTTTGCTCATTTGAGTCAATATGGAGACATATGGGTCTCTTTCACGCTTTAGAAGTCGGATTTTTTCAACTCTCCCAATTGGCCAACTTGATTTGGAGGGAGACTCTCTTTTTCCACCAGTCGCTGAGCCCCACAACCAGAACATTACAAGTGTAACTACATATCCTAGATGAGTCCAAATAGGTCTACTAAAGAAAAAACCAAAAATGAACTATTGGGTGACTCGCATAGATCAATTTTCTGATTCTGGGAGACGTTTCTTCAAGTTGAACCATATTGTAGAACAAGGTATTGGGCTATTGGGGGACCTCGGGGGATACATTTTCTGGTTTTGAGAGAAATTTTCAATTTGGCACGGTTTTGGTTTTCACTTATCTTCATAAGAAAAACCATTTCAACATTATTCTTAAAAATGTACTCTTTATTTCCGATGGGCCTGCTGTCATTATGAGGTGAGGAACTCGTAAATGAGACTTGAGAGCTTGGATGAGTTCTAGGCCTGAATGAGTGTTCAAAAAAGAAGAAACAGTCTACCTAAGCCCGTACGAGTATGACGAGTCATAACATAAATTAATTAATCAAAGCGAGTTTTGACTGCGGGTCAGAAATAAATTGAATGATCTGAACGAGTTTAGTGAATCTCGACCTGGTCCAGGTGGATCTCAAAGACTCTTGACAGTGCATAACTGAATCTAAATAATTTCTGAAACAATAGAACGAGGCTCAACCGAGTCTGAATAAGCGTTTAAGGAGTCAGAAAGGGTCTTAGGGCAGTCCTAAAGAGTCTCATACGTCTTAAAATAGTCTGAATCAATCTCAGTGAGTTTTAGTAGGGCTAGAATAAGACTGGGGAGTCTGAACAAGTTTTAAAGGCGTTTGGATCTTGATTATTTCTAATATAAATGGATTTTGGCAGTCAGAAAAAATTAAATCTCAATGGATCTAAGTGATTATGAGTTTTGAAGGAGTTCAACTGAGTTTGGATGATCTTAAAGAATCTGATGGGTATAGACGAGTTCTAAGGAAATCTGAATGTTGAAAATGAGTCTCTGAATTAGTTTTAAAACAGTCTGAACGAATCTCAACAGAGCATGAATGAGCCGCAGAAGGTCCTCAAGGGAATAAAAGAGGTATTACCACAAAGTTAAAGAGTTTTAATGAGTCGTTTTGCCTCATTTAGAAATGAATTTCCGAGTTTCTGAGTCTTGTCATCTTTAAAATAATTTCAGAGTTTATGGGTCTTCATACGGTTTGGATGAATTGTAACAAAATCAAAATTTGTCTTAACAGTGATTAAAAGTGTCCACTAACTTTCAACAAAGTCATGAGTCTTCACAAGTCCTCGAGCTTGAATGAATTTCAGCTGACAGCCGAATCTGAATGAGCCTCAGCAGTAAATGAACCTCATCTTGGTTCGAAAATGTCCTAAATTCCAATGTTTTTACAGCTTTCGAATGTTACAGATGTTACTAACAAAGTACATATTATGAAACTGAGACTGCCTTACCGCCCCATTTAAATGAAACATTAATTTGTAGATCCCATCTATTCCCTGTAATCCAGGAGGCCACTCGGGTAGTTCTTTGTCACAAGTACCCGACAAATTGGAAGGCAATAATTCATAGTAGTGTGAACTGTGCAGGGCTATTTGAAATACCTATTTCATCTTACTTTTGTAAAAGATACGAAATTCAAGAGCTTAGTACCATATAGAATAATTTAGTTTGAACAGTTTTCGAATGGACTATCTAAAGACATCATGAACATTTTAATTGGTGGATTGTTCTTTGATGGACCTGGCTTCATACCACAGGTGCCGAATGAATGAGGAATTATTTTCCCACGAATTAAACATTCACGTGAATACCAACCACTTTTTCCATTCTTTATGAAAGTTTCAGGATTAGGTCGAAGACGATGTCCGAATCTAGTCTTTTTTTTTTAAATCAAAATCCTGCTGTCAAGGAAAAAGTTCCATTCATTTTCATTCTGAATAGCTTATTTCCGAATCTCCTCACAAAATAAAGTGTATACATGCAGTCTTTCATTTAGCACTTTCCACCAATCTGGGCAGACACTTTTAGTAAGTTACAATGAATAAATCACATAGGTTCACTTCAATTCGTAATACACCAAGTACCGCTTTGATGGAAATTTCCTCCATTAGTTTCTATTCTCCTTTATTTTTTGTCAGTACTCATTAGTATAAACAAGGACATTGAGTAACCTAAATTAAAGAGGTCTTTCGAACTGCCCCAGTTGGTAATATTGGCTTATTAACTCGGTAAAACTTTATCAATTTGATAAGGTTATTCCTACGTTATCAAGTTCAGACTCAACAAAATTTTCCAAAACCATCTAGATTAGTTATCGGTTTCTCATTTCAATGTGCTTCGCTTTAATTTGAAATGCGTGGATTGAGCAACGTCATTTACTGCCACGTGTTTTTTCCACCGTTTGCCACCCATTAATATTTCACAAACGCATTTCCAGATTTCGTTATTATGACATGAAAACAAAACGCACACCCTCCGACAGCTGCACAATGCCTTCGTTATTATCGCTGCAACTTTCAAAAATACCGTGC
This sequence comes from Acanthococcus lagerstroemiae, assembly GCA_031841125.1. NCBI lineage: Eukaryota > Metazoa > Arthropoda > Insecta > Hemiptera > Eriococcidae > Acanthococcus > Acanthococcus lagerstroemiae. The sequence goes on along the minus strand of CM063114.1, from coordinate 42,709,416 downwards.
CACCAGGTTCAGCATCAAATGGAAGTTGTCGAGGGAAGCGTCGAGGGAGAACGAGTGACCCCAAGTTCGAGAGAAACCTGTTCGCGGGTAAAAAGCTGTATCAGGCAGGAACCTTGAAAAATGGGAGACAAAGCCTTACTTCTACTGTTTAGCTTCGGATTATTTAATAGGCCAAGAAGACGACCTTGTAGCCTGTACATTTAACAACGTAATAGACGTGCGAAGCGAACTGCAAACCCATGAAGTGTAAGGCAGTTGGTATTATAAATTCATATTTTCATACACCGTTATATTCTGTCGCCTCTAAATCAAGGTTACTTAACGTGACAACGTTAATGTAAATATTTACACACTGACACAGTTTAATCCAAATGGCAAGATTGTCAAACGATTCGTGTAAAAAATTCGGCATTAGTGGAAGAAGCTTGAAACTGAGCTGAGTCGCTGTCTACTCAAGTTGAAATGCAAAAGCGAATATTACACATATCCGAACCGCACTATTCGACCTGATTAATTTCAACCACTCCCAGGGCTCGTTTCATTTTCTGACCAGGAGAAAGAGGTATAACAATCGAACTCTGGTATATCCAAAATGAGCTGAACCAGCGTTGCCAGATAAGTCGAAGGATGCACCAGCAAAGATTTTTCCAAGGTAAACACACCACAAAATGAAATACACCAAAATGAACCAAAAAATGACAATACGCACTAGTAATAGTACTACACACTACCAAGAATAATGACATAATAGTACTACCCACTACCAAGAATAATGACAATGTCCCAAAGCATACCAGAATTGTTAAGATCGCCAGACATTGTACCACAAAAGTTGAAATATAACCAGATCTGGTACAAATATACCAAATTTGGCAACACTGCTCAATCAACTCTGATACTTCCGCCAGTGTTGTCGACGTCACTAATGCAGCAGAATGTCATTTTGTTCGACCTTCAGCATGGATTATTCGACTAACTGACTACTTCCCAAGTATAGAAGGATTTGATACCGGCACGCATATCATTCATAACAATTGAGTGTTGATTTCCTGTGGCTAAAGCCGACGTGATAAGATATGGAATGAAGGCACTTCAGCCTTCACCAACTGTTGCCATTAAGACACATCGGTATTGAGAAAGAAATAAGTCGTATTTCATCGACTCGAGGACCAGAGAACAGGGACTAATTGTGTACCAAGATCCCCAAGCGGGAAGCAAGAGAACTGATAAGCTGAAGAATTATGGTTGACAGAAACTGCAACGGAATGTATACTGAGCTATACGGTTTCTGACGGCTAGGGAATAGTTCAACATTTAGTGATTCGTAGTCTTTCAAAAATTCAAAAACCTAATGACAAAGTTTATCAATATATTCACTGAACAATTAGATTTGGAAAGATTTACCGACAATTTATAATTATCAAAGCATTCTGACTGAACAGTAATTGGGTGCAGTTCGTGAAGTAGCAAAAAGGACGTCATGCTGCACAACACTTTCCTGACAGAGAAAGCTGTTTTTGGGTGCCCGCACCTCTTCCACATGTATGAAGCCTTACCTGCCCCTCTCCATAGTCGATGATATCTAGTTATCCACAAATTGACTCTTCAAAGGAAAGGTAGGTGATAACTAGCCCGTACGCTCCGCTTCTCCGCGTATGAAGCCGTTAGTGATGGGAATTTTAGGTCATCTATTATGTCTAGTTCATTCGGTCTCGGTCTTCAGAATGTTTAGGTAAAATGTTTAGTTCATTTAGGTCATTTAGTTCAAACTGACCGAAACGCACTGAATAATCTGTCAACACATTTACAAAGCAGTAGTAGTTACACCGCACGGTGATTTAACCAGTTGTATGCTGTCTTCCGCTTGGTAGAACTTTTTCAGTAGTAATCTTTTGCTCTTTTAATATTTCTTTTGTGTTTTGTTTGTTTAATATTGATTCGCAGGTTTTATGATCATTATTTAAGTTATCTGTATTAAAGTTACTTAAAATGGGTTTCGCGCCCTAGAAAAAGGACCCATACAACATGGAATTTAAATACTGTTCTGCGTAAACATTTCTCCTGGAACGCGTGAGTGGAGATGAAGGTAGAAGAATATAGGTATGCGCGAGAGTTGGCACGCACCCTTCATTATCCTGTTTCAATCTCGGTAATCTGATCAATTCTGATCACCGAACATCGATGTCGGTCATACGGTCTTCTCCGCAGTTCATTTCACATTTTGGTTTCGTTCTCATTCGTTACTTTCTTCATTCAGTTTGTTTCGGTCAATTTCGGTAGTTCAGTTCATTCTGTGAACTAGGTACTTTAAACGTTTAGGTCTCGGTCGTTTAGTTCAACGTGATGTTTAGTTCAAATGAACTAGTACATGAACTACCGACACATCACTAGAAGCCGTATCTTCCTCTCCCTTGGTCAATAATATCAACAGCTGACTATTTTGACTATTTATGTACATAGATAGGTGACAATAACTAGTTCCACGTTACTGTTGCATATGTATATTGAACAAAACAGAATGACAGAAAAATTTTGAACTTTGTACTATGGTACATTGATTACACACCAATTTGAAATTTTTCAAAAAAACAATGGCATGAGAATACATGATTCTATATGTATTTTAAACGAGGAATTTAATGGCAATGTTAATTTTTTTATTATAGTTCATTGTTTTTCCCTATCATGCAAATTTTAGTATCATAAAGATTATACTACTGATTGAACAACTATACGCGTTCAGTATTGTTATCAGTATCAGTGCAGCTATTCCTGCCCGACAAAAAGGAATAAAACAAGAAAATTTTAATTTTGAATATGGAAAACGAGAGGTTCTCGAGAAAAATGGATAACGCCATCGTATTCATCATTCAAAATACAGCTAAGATCATATAATCTCATCCCATTGTTTTTTATGCTGTTATGCAGTGTTATTGGAAGTTGTAAGCAACTCCCTAGCAAGATAATAGCCAAAAACGTAAGTAGGTCATCAAGACGAAATTGGTCTTATGGTCAAAATCATGGTAAATTTAGAATAAAAATGCTTCCGCTCAATTTTTCAATATTCTTTATAGAGAGAGGGGGGGGGGGGAGATCCGTCAAACCACCCTATTTGCGCTCATGATCAACGTCCTCAGCTGCTCCTTATTTCGCAGCCTGTGAATGGATACGCAAGACATATCTGAAGGATTGGCACTTTTTTCAATAAATGTTTAAAATACAGTTCTAATTATTACTATCAATCTTTTTCAACTTACTGACTTCTCCACTGGGCGTCCGTTTGTCGAGAATTCATTTTATCGTTATTACAATGAGATTAAATCTTCTCTTCAGAGGAGAACACATTAAGGCTAGCTCAGGCTGTTCGTTTAAGGATCCTTCAGAATCTCCTGAATTTGTCTGAGACTTTCAAGTTTTTCCCGAGCTGATTTAAAACCGGCCTCGTTCATGATTCTTCCAGACTCAGGTTTTCCGAGGCACGAAACCTTTCCATTGGATCAATTAATATTGGAGCATTCTCAAATGTTCTTTTTCTGAAAGGGTCAATTATTGACCCTATTCCCTTTCCCATGTACTTCATTCTAGCAAGCTTTGATGCTGTTCGCCTGTCTTAGTGATATTTTGAGAATTTCGAGCTTGTGATTGTGACCAAGTTTTCAAGGCATAAGGGAAAACTGCCAAACTGCGTTGTGACTGTGACCAAGGTTTCAGGGCACAAGGAAAAAAGGCCAAATTACGTCTATAGAAAAAGGGTATTGAATTTGCGTCTGAAAAGTCGTTCTTGTCAGCAGCAAAATGAGCAGGTTGCTGCTGGGTCAGTGGGAAAACGTCGACGATGACTCCATATCATAACCACAAATCATACCGATCTCTTTATCGAATACAGAATTGAAGGGTAAAGAATAAAAACTCACATTTGTCATTTTACTTCAAGGGGGTAAATAGGCAAAATACTGTACACGGGTGCAGGAATATCTCTGCTGCACCTGTGTACAGTATTTTGCCTATTTGCGCCCTTGAAGTAAAATGGCAAATGTGAGTTTTGATTCTTTATCCTTCAATTGTACCACTTCGAACACTCCAAACCGTTTTCTTTAAAATTGACCTCTTTTCAATAACACTTTTACTCCAGCTACTAATTTCAAAAGATAGTGCGAACTTTTCCAGAAATCTTTCTAATTCGATACACATTTTAACTTTCTTAACTTGTCACATCAGCCATCCATAGCTGACTGCTCGACTCCAAAATACTTATTGGCCGTGTTGGCAGTTACAGTCAATCAAGTAATTATATTTTCCCGAGCTGAGACAGAAACAGAGGTAAGCATTTCCAATCCACACTTGCCCGAAAATTAAGAAATCGCTTTTCGTGCTCCGCAGCAATCTAAAATTAATTGCAGAATTCTTGAAATCAGACCACGGTTTCAAGCCGACAAAAGGTCTTCTGTGTAACATTTGAACAATGACAACAGGGACCTTACTCATGTTGGATTATGAATATTAGTCAAGATGCACGCAGATGAAACCACCCATTCATCGAGTAAAATGAGCAGAATAAAAGCATTTCATTTATGCTGAGGAGTGCACTCAGGAATATGAATTGAAATGTGTCTACTATCCCCCTAAAATCAGAGATGGATCTAGGAAGCAATCCATTTTTTATATCCTTAGTACTTTAGGATTATTTCCCAGCCTTCAAAGTGGTAGCTCAGCGCACAGTAGTAGGGAACCAAGCACCATTTATGCACATCATCTTTTTGACACTGAAAAGGAAAACACCAACCAGAGTGTATTATCAAATTCATCCAACTCACTAGATTCAATGAAAGCATTTTCAGTACTTGTCACGAGCAATGCCGATTTTTTCCAGAAGGAAAGAAGATGAATAGGAAGCCAGAAAATGTCAAGATGGCAATTCCTCATTTTAATTCTAACCACGGGTGTCTCTGACCGAAGCCCCTTGAGCGAGGATCACCTCACTTGTTTTGGCCATACTTTTGGGGCAGCATGCAGCTCACATTCTGCCAATAATCTGTCTGTTGCAATACGAATCACTTTCTGTATTAAATTCTGGAGTGTTTCCCTGATGGCTACAAGGAAGATCGAAGGGACTAGATTTTCAATATATGAGCATAGAAAAGGCATCTAGATAGTTGACTATATGCAAACTCGATTTCCTCTTACATTGAAGCGATTTCAATTTATTCAATATTACATATTTTTGGAAGCGGTAATTCTCCCAATGACCTTTTTCTGTGTCCCCACCTGCTTGAGGCACCACACTGAGGGAATATGGCAGGGTATTTCGAATTCAAAAACGAGTCTAGTTTTCTTGTAACTAATCTCAAGTAGTGTGGTGAGAATAGGCGGGGATGTAATGACTATCGCCTTTAGAGCATGTGACAGCGTGTTAGGTAAATACTCGTAGTTCGTGAACCCAGAATTCAGTCATTTGGTTACATTTTTCAGCATGTACATTGTTAGTGAGGGAAAATAGATTGGGATATGTAATTTACGTAGGAAAATGAGCAAGACACGTTCATGTACATAATAATACAGCTCTGTGAACGCGTCTAGGGGCAAGATGAATCTCGAAACAGTTCCAGAGCTGTTTTTCTTTCATTTCGGGTGGATTGGACACCGACCTCTGCAACCTCCTGGTCACCATCCGCAACAGAATTATAATTATAATGAATTAGTGCCAGAGCGATTTTGAGTTTCATCGCACGCATGTACGCATCTTCAGCTCGACGTTCCGTGTAATTTTCTTCGCTATTATGAAACGAGCGCTCGAAATAAAACATCTTCTAGCATTCAAGCTCAGCAGTTCAATACTCTCGTTACTTAAAAAGACAACCTTGAATACTACAGTGACTTTGGTGACTAAAACACAGAACCGCGGAAACGCGAATGTACACCAGAATCGAGAAGAAATTGGTTCAATGACTTCTGGAGCATGAAATTTCAAAGAACGGAAATTTGAATTGCAGCCGGGTGATACAAAGTTTCAAATCGAGGGTCATCTAGAGCTGTTATTGTAACAGACGCCTACATTGAAAAAAGATGGCGTTTATTTCACTCGGGTCAGAACTCATCCTAATTGAAACCAGTCGCATGTGCTAAATTTCAGCCAGTCAGTTCGCAGCACTGATTGCGTAATTGGGATTTCGCTATCTCGGCTTCACGGTAATTAGTGTTGCACAATGAGCTACTTTCGGCGGACCAAGTTCGCAGAGCATAGAGAGTATATTCATTTTTACATCGAAATATTTCTTACACATGTCGGTGTCAGTAACCTAATTTGCTATAGTAATATCTGATTTCATCAAGCTGACGTACCTATTATGACATATGGATCTTACCCAGAAAGGAAGTTTCTTGCTATTTCACAACCAAAATGCGAACTCTGATATGGTTTTGATGGTCATGGAAGGCTTCTTAGAAGAGAAACACCACGCAACACCAAGAAGTGAGCTCAACACTATCAACTGTTCAATTCTTTTGGATCATTTCTGTTTAGTGTAGGAGTCAAACTACACATACCCATTCATTTATGTTCACTTACTTGCAACCAGGTTTCCCTCCACGTGTCACGATCGCTAATATACTTTCCCTGTGTACATAATTTCCAATTTCCGAGAAGATAGTATCTATCAGCTTGAACAAATAACAGCCAGCCAGAGTAGAGCTTGTTACTGATAAGCTTTTTTAAACGTGGGTACACATTTTCGTATCGGGGGCCCAATTTGGAGAAATTCTACCTTTTACACGCTCATTCCAACGAGAACTCATTTTGTTGACAAATGTCGCTTGAGTCCTTTTTGCATAACAGCATCTAAATACAGGATGACTGCTAAGCAATAATATCACGTTTTCGAATTGGAGGGTTAGATGAGTTAATCAACCAAGAACAAATTCCGAAATAATATTCTACTGCAAATTGGAATGCAAATCACTCAAAAGTTATATTTCTGGAATCGCTGTTGAGCTCATGAACCTTTGAAAAGGTCTGAAGACTTACCCATTCTGAAAGAAGGTGTCTTGGTCAATTGCTAATAATGCTCACAGGCCGATTGAGTTGCAACCCAGGAAACAAGCTTCTTCCAATTAGAGCACACATTTTGTTCCAGCCTCAACTATTAACTAAGAATTCTATAGGTTCACAATTTGCGCCAGCTACAACCTTCGAAAGAGGAAATAGGCATGACAACAACGCGAGCAAGAGACAAGAACAATCATGGCAACACCGCAAGCGGAACAGACGTCTTTATTCTACCTTACGCAAAATGTGTATACTACCAGTAACGCATCATGTTCTTAGACATCCCTCCTCCCAGTTTCATCATTCTATCTCATGTAAAATGTGTGTATTGCCGGTAACGAATCGTGTTCTTAGACCCCATTTCTTCCATCCATGTTCTAGAAACTCAACAGGAAGCACAAAATTAGAGTCAATTTCCCCAAGACATCTGTTTCCTAAGCTCACATTTGTGGGAAGAGTTGGTTATGTGATCTGCACAGACTGAGAAGGTAATTTTCTCTGTCCGATTTAGCAGCTACATGACTGCTAAATTCTCAATACAAAATGTGAGCCGAACAGCACAGGGAAAGGAAGTCGTTCGAAATGCATGTGTCTCAAAATGCTCATTTGATTTCCCTTAGGACTCCTGTGGCGTATTATTACCTTCTCAGGATTCGTTGAACTCCTTATAGACTTGGTAACTCACGTCGATTCTGCTCAGACTTTTTCACATATTCAGCTTCCGTTAGAATTCGTTAGGATTTATTCAACACTTTGGAAAATGATTGGGACAGCTCCATACGGCTCATTTAGATTCGGCCAACATGTGTTAGAACTCAAGCAGCTGCCTATGCATGGAGGTCAAAATTAATCAAAAACTTTTGAAAAACAATCCGGCTCTCAAGACTAGACTCAGTCAGACTTTAAGACTAATAATGTTTTTAAATTTGGTTATAGTTCATCAAAGCCTGACTTTATTAGGACTGAAAACGCATCATAAGGTTTGTGAAGACCCTGATAACTCATTCGGATCCGCATTTTCAGCTCAAAGCCTCTTCCAGACTGTCGCAGAACTTGTAAGATCCGCTCCTACAAGACTTTTCAGTTCATACAGACTCGTCCAAAACACTTAGAACATTCTTAGGGCTCTTTCACCCAGTCTCAAGATTTAGGTATAAAACATATTCGGCCACATTTGAAACTCTCTTTCAAATCTCAAAAATCTTTTAACTGCTTTTATCATTCATTGAATTTCAAAATAACTGAGACGCAACTTGACTATCATCTTTCTAGTATGTCAGAATAGAATGTAACTGAAAGATGGAAGTTTTCGTTTTCCAAACAAATGCAAGGCTGACCACCGATCATAAATGCATATAGGTGTAAAATATGTATTTCTGTCCATCCTAAGATACAACAATAATATTTCTTTGTTTTATAGTAAAGTCATCAGCCATAAAAGTTAACTTACTAAAACTTGAAGAGAGACCCAATATATGAGCGAGAATTCCTGTTTACTCATCATATTCTAAGAATATTCTACGTAAGTGAAACATCAGATGAAGGTCCGAGACCTCGCTGTAAACTGACAAAAATCATCATTCTTTCAAGTTTCAAATATTTCACCATCAGTTTTCTGGTCTATATACGTTATTGATGGAGAAGATAGTTGGGCTCTTGAACTCTAGATCTTCGCTAGACATCCAATCTTCAGAAATAAAATGGCAAAGCCTAGTAAGTATTTCCTCAAGAGATATAGAAGATCTAGAGAGACCTAGAGATGTGAGATACAGAACTAGAAACAGTTTGACTCCTCGCTTCATTCTTCCCCTCAATGAAGATGCTTCTCAAGACTTTCTCTTGACATATATAAGATGCCGAGAAAGAAATACCTTACACAAGTTTACAAGATATGTATTAGAAAGCAAGAGAGACCTCGGACAGATAAATGCAAGTCATTCTCCAGTAAAAGGTCCCACGTTGTCGGTAAACACGATTTTCACGTGAAAGAGCGAGAAATAGCCTTTCCAACGAGCGCTTGTGGAGCTCTCTACAATTCTTTGTTACCAAGAAACGAACGTTTGAAAATGAGAGTAGGTAAACAGCTGAGATATTCGTGTCTGACCCCGCGGCATTGTGTCAGTCAAGTTGCATAGAGCACAATTTTGAAGGAATTTTGCCCCACCGCGTTTACTTTCTCGCTTCTAAAATATTTTTATCGGAATAATTTTTGAGAAAAAAAAATCACTCTTTACCTCATACTGCAACTTTAGCCGACCGACAACTTGGGACCTTTTATTGGAAAATGGCTCAAGGGCTAGACATTTCTCATTACTGGCTAGGGTTTCACTTTCTGGTCATTTACTTATCTGGGAAACGAAGATTTGGCTCAAGTTGGCCATTTTTTGTAAGCTTTCGAAGTATTTCCTGCCTAATATAGTTTTCGTACACTGAGGAGAGCCATGACACTCCTAGATCCGACTCAGCGAGGTGGGAGGCAGGAGTACGCAAAAGTTGAAGAACAACCAAATTTATACAGCGGGTGCAATCAAGATCGGATACAGCTTCCATGTCCTTACGCACTCAACTATGAGCGCCTCATCAAACTTCTTTCCTGCTGATATTTACTGTTATAATTTCCGTGTATTTTTTTGACCGAGTAATGTCAATGTCCATTTGACACCGCCGGACTGAAACAAGTACTATGAAATTCAAACAAGAATTTGTCAGACAGCTAACAACACTGCACCATCCTAAAACTACAAACATCCGTCCCATTAGACCAGACCAAATTCCAATTCATTGCCCTAGAACCAGATTCATACATAGTCTGGATTCAGATACCCAGTGAAACGAGCATCAATACAACAAAGAAATGAACAAGTTTTCCCGCGCTAACTCAGTATTTCAATTTTCGTATCCCATTTCGCAAGCGAGTACCAATCAGCGTGGATATAATCCGCATAAACCGGGAATCCAGGGGAAAACGATGACACGATTTACTAAAAATACCCACGGTAAACATTGGCAACCATCTGACCAGCTCATCCCGCCGACTCATGATTCAATTCCCCGGTGCCAGAATTCGAACATGTCTGTTTACCACAGCGTGAAAAGACTAAAATATAATATACAGCTCTACCAACATAAAAATAAAAAACCGAAATCTTTCGCTCGACCAATTACAACTAAACGCGAGTAAAACGAGAATTACAACTTATATGAAATTTAGCAATCTCGAATGCCTCAAGTTGGTTCGAAACCGCATTTTACCAATTAATTATAACAAATAATACAATCTTACAATATTACTCTCTCGAAGAATTGCTCGGTGGGGAAAATAGGAGAGAGAAAAAGACTGACTCCCTTTCAACATAAGCCAAGTCCTCATCTCGCTCCGATACAGCCGCGCACCGAATTTTCATATACCACTCGGGCGAATATACTAGATGCTGCAGTTTCTTTGTTTTTTGTACGCCGATTCAAACCAGTTTTTCGAATACTCGTTACACAATCACGTGACTGGTTACTCGTCGAATCCGTTCACGTTCACCAACTCCGTCCTTCAGCGAAATTCAATTTCCCAATTCTTTATTATCTCCGTGGCTATTTGTGTGCGAGTGAGCACATGCCGTACCATACCGTGGCATGCCCTCAACACCACAGCGAACGATTACAAGCACCTATCATTACACTGGGGGAACGAAGAAAATCATTCCATCAGTCTTCGAAAGCATCAAGCAGAAAGTGTACAAGCCGAAAAATAAAGCGATCAATTCGTTATTAGTAAAGCTTCAGAAGAAAATGCACGTGAAAATAGCCTTAAATGTACCTGCTGCTACAATGTAAACGACACCAGACATATAGTTTAGCGACCCACAAGGAAAAAAATACCTGGACAACTTCGAGAGAATATGTAACACGATGAACAGGGAACAAGAAACATCAGCTGATGCGGATTTATAGTTATTGTTTTTTTCCTACTAAGATTGACTTCTAACCCATTCGTAAAGAAGTAGTTTGCCGAGTAGAAACCAGAATCTGAAGCAATCCCCTTCTTATTCTGCAAAATGTAATCGCTTCCTCGCTTTTTGAATACATAATGCATACAGTTTTTCCAAATCAGAAAACTATTTGGACCACAAAGAATATCTTATGCTCTCTAAAGAGCAAGTATTATACCATCCACTGTTTCACACCCACACAGTGATACGTGAAGATGGCATCAAAGAAATAATTCTGCTGCTAGAATCCCCTCATCATAGTCCACCATCAAAAACACTCGGAATCAGCAGCACATTGGCCATGGAGATACCTGAATCCATAATGATACCCTACTGGCCATGATTTGAGAAGACACACATCAAAACCAAATTTTCAAGAGCGAGCATATAATTGCAACAGCACACACCTACACCAAAGCGTTTAAAACAGCCGAGTCGAATGTGGGCCGAGAACTCCTGCTAAAGCATTTCCAACGACCGAGGCCGCCATTTTGTGCACCCAGATTTCGAACATGACCTACTATATCCTCATGTGTTCAACAAATATGGCCATTCCGTCCTGGAAACCAAACACAATACACACAAACGCATTTCCCGCAATCAATCTTCAGGGCAAAATAATTATCCGAAAGCAGAAGTACATTCAACTAAAATACAGTTGTAAAACTGAATCAGAGATTTAAACTAATAGCTTTTCAAGATGCAGATTACCTCAAGATGGTCTACATACGTGATTTACAGCTGAATCAACATAAATGATTTACGGCTGAATCGAAACAGTCTTCCTGACACTACATCCACCTACGCGCACAATTGAACAGAGAAAGGAAGGCAATTATACAACACCAACACAAACCAATAAGGGCCCATACTCCAACAACGCTTCCAGGCTCTGCCAATGAAACGAGTTCACGATTCTCAATTTACATGCAAATCGTGACACGACATCTCCGCGAGTTCTCTTCAGACCAGTCACACCACGACCATTTCCACTCAGGTCATCTGAAGACGATTTTCTGTGGTGGAGAGAATACAATCAAAGCTCAGCCATTTGTGGACAATCCGATTATACCTGGTCAAACAATCACCTTGCAATAATCTTCATTTACAATATACCTTTGAAAGATTGACCGACTTCAGAACAATCAATTTTGGAAGAATTTGATAGTTATGAAATTGATGAAGTTTTTCAACACACAGCAATATCATGACGCTGCATCTTCTTCAAATTTACATTTAAAAAAAAAATCAAAAAACTCAGCCAGTTCAAAGTGGGAAGGAGCATCATAGGGAATAGGAAAATTGGTACTTTTGGCAAACTGCAAGTTCAGGAAGTTTGGAAGGAAGAGAGTTTGACAAAGAGTAGGCGTCAATGTTACAATACGACTAATACCATCCTTCGTGCATTCATGCAAAGCGGTCATCTGACAAGATAACGGGAAAGATACACATGCTATATGGGCAACGCAAGTACGATGTTACCAATACTGAAAATCTGCTACGGAAAGATGAACTGAAGCCCTGCTGTTCTGATGGAAATACCAATCCTGTTGAAATCACAGGTTCAAGTGATCAAATCCGCTAGCTAAAAAGTTTCCAAAACAATACATTTAAATCAATGCACCGTGTGCTCTTTCAGAACTAATGCAGAATTGCAGGACCAAGTACATTACACGAACTGATAACAAAGCTGGAAGTATGACTGGATTAGTGAACATAAATAATAAAGGGTTTCAGTAAAAACTCGTTTCTAACCCTGGTTGCCTTCACTCAGATGAAATATGGTTAAGCTCATTGTGTGTCACCGCTCACTAGTTGAAAACTAGGATAGAAGATTCTGAGTAACACTAGGATAAGAAGAAGCAAACTGATGACAGATGAGGAAGCATGCCTGCATTACTGAATATTAGGACAAAGATAACGGGTTTCAATCAGAACTCATTTCTAGCCCTGGTTGCCTCTACTCGGATGAAATATAGTTGAAGCTCATCGTGTCACCGCTCACTGGTTGAAGGGCAACATCAAAGAAACTGAACAACAATAATGACGGGACAAGTGTCTCAAGAACTTTCCAACAGGGTCAACTTTACCAGGCAACTTATACGTAAGATCTATAGAGATTTATGCTTGGTAGCTCATGCGCTAAGAGAAAACCTCCAACCACGAGACTTACCACGAAGATGACTGAATACTAACACTAGTTACACCGGTTAAAACCCGGAATAATATGAGCTCATTTCATCTATCACATTACCATACAACGCTGAATCACCCTGCTTTCCCAGTAAATTCCGTAACTGAATAACTCCATCCGGCAGTTTGTGAGTCATTCAATTTCATACACTTCAAAGAATATTAATTCCAGAACAGAATATAAAAAGTCAATTTTCGAAGTCTCGTCTCCAACATGAAGTCAACACACAGCCGACGGTTAATTCCACCAGACAAGACTGTTATCGATGGACAAATTTGCCCCGTAAACTGAATAATCGCACTGATTCGAGGTCGACTGACGTCAGACTTCATATATTACGCAACTAAATATTCAAGTTCAACAAGTCGGCTCTCCTCGCTGTTTTTGCCGACAAGATACAGAAGATATCGTACACTCGCTGTAGGTTTGCGCCTTGTGAATTTAAAATCAGGCTATAAAGCGCAAATGCAAATGAAACCGCGCCATTCGTATGCTAACGAGTTTACCAAATGTTTGCGGAACCATTTGGCAATAGCTCCACGATTCCACGTGGCATCGTCGCATGGCGTGACAACCGCATCGTTGCCAAAAAAAAAAAACCGTTTTCGAATGCGGTTACGCCGTCAGCGTCGCCGCCCACGAATGAAATCACATACACGTATTCGTGCATGAAATTTCAAAGAGAAACATTCGCAACTGTATGGCAAGGCAGAGGCGATGAGAAAGAGAGGAACAACACACAACATAACGCAAACAGTTACACTACCCAGAGGCCTACAACAAAAAACTTGCCTAATTATACGTTCGAGTTTCCAAATTGGGTACTGGGTTCGGGTCGAGGTAACAAGCACACAATCCTGTCAACGATATTGAATTATGAGCCCGAACATAAAAACCGCAACCCGATACAATCGCACATAGTAAGAATAATAACGACCATTTGATAACGGCTAGTTGGCAACATATATAATTAATGGAGTTTCGTGATGGCGAGAGGGCAAACTCAACAGGGTGAGATAAATCACCAACTAAACTGGTTGAGTTTGGCAAATTCGATGTTAAAAGCAGTGAAAGAGAAATAGGGAACCTCGCACAAACATTTTGGGAGAATTTTACAGCAATCAGTTGTTACATAGGACAGATCAATCAGACTATGTAGATACAGAAATCGTGATATAAGCCAAAGAACCATACATGCCCATCATATCGACAAGAATACGCCCCCAGCTGAATATTTCTACATTCGGCCCTTCAATGTTCAGGTTCAATTTCCCTAGCTCCTAAGGTTCGCAGGCTTTCATAAGCAACCTGATGAAAGAATTTCAGAGTACAAAGTCCCACATCACTAGAAAGACCAGAAGCCTGAACAGCGTTCCAAGATAAACAAATGTGGACGCAAATGGGGTTCGCTTCAAAATTTTCAAAATCCTAACTATGAGACTAGGATGTAATCAAGTTCTACAAGAATTGCTGAAGAAATCTCACAAGTTAGAACCTGCTGGTAAAGGCCGAATATACAGATAGGCTATGCTGCGAGGCCTGTTGGAAATGGAGGGCTGAGTGTAATAGTGGTCTGCTGAAGAAATCTCACCAGTTAGAACCTGCTGGCAAAAGCCGAATATACAGATGGGCTATGCTGCGAGGTCTGTTGGAAATAGAGGGTTGAGTGTAATAGTGGTCAAGTTCTAACATTCTCAGGTAGGAAAAATCAATTCCAGAGTTGGATAAATCAATTCAGCATAAAGCCTACAGAGCTCAATTTCCAAGTGCAAGAAAAGTGGGAACAAAAATAGCAGTGGTATGATATAGCAATACAGAAAAACTGTACATTAACAACAAATGGGACAAGTGTGGGCATCAAACTACATGTACTGATAATACTCAATTATTCGTCATACACGAGGCTGAGCTTCCGTCATAAAAAAAAGAAAATCTGAAATGCATTTAGATTTACCAGGTGAGTTATATCCGCAATTTTCTCAGGAACAATGAAAAGGCTTTCCAGTAAGTTTCAAATGTATCATACTAGAGAAGTTGCCAGAAACTTTACAAATAGAAATTTTGGAAATGTTTCCACGGCACATTCACACATATATGCAGTAGTGAGATACAGTCAGATCAATCGAATCAAAAATTTCAAAGTCAGTTGGCTGGTTTACAACAACTACAAAGATCATGCAAATGGTAACACGCAAATTCCACGCATTTCAATCATTTCAAGACATCTGAGTTCGAGGTCCTTCCTAATAGTTATTTGTAGATATTCTCGGCAGACGCAGGTGTGTCGTCAATTCTTTTGAACAATGGTGTGTCACCTCTAAATAAAAATGAAAACTACAGATGAATAACCTTGCGCCATCTCACACACAGATACAAATCTTACAAGCATTTCAAATTGATACGACTCCTCAATTTTTAGGATCAAAGAACTCACATCGGCAAATGAAAACACAAATACAATATATCCAGCATTCAAGTTGTACAAAGATTTTTCATGAAAATACCAACTTGAAACAACACATAGCGACCCAATATACCTGGTTATACAGCATCAAAATAATCATGAAAATTACGGTTTCTTACAGGCTGGGCTTTTGAACGCCTGTAGCGATTCGGTAAAGTATTTTCCACCGGCACAGATTCATCAAGAGACACCGATTAAAAACACAACCTGGATAATTATGACATGGCACGTATCCGCTGGTTTTAGCAAACAATGGCGACTGTGCAAGGTTACTTTTAGTTAGCCAAGTGAATAACCTTTAGAACTGGTCATAACCCAAGGAAAACCTGTCATGACATCGGAGTTCCGAGAAAACTAGGATCAAAGATAAGATGTTTCCAGAAGCTCCAAGAGGAGTTCTGGAGCCGCACCATTCTCCAAATTTATAATTATTATCAATGACTACAAAGTGCAATATTTAGTTACAATCAAGCTTCAGAAAACCCATCAATTAGGGCAATGAAGTAAGATCCCAGCGGAAATAACTTTTAGAACCTCCAAGAATGAAGCCGCACCATTCTCCAAATTTATAATTATGTTTCGAGAACTAAGAATTACAACGAACTTCAGCAACGTTTGCACGACATCAACCTGAAGGATTTTTCCATGGTCCATTTTCACTATGAAATTAACATGCGACAAGGACGAAGTGAAAGAAATGTAAATTTTCAAGAAAGAGTAAAAGTAGTGATAGAAAGGCGGGATATACGTTTTTCCGAGCAGATGTCAGAATACTAATATCAAGTCGTCTATTCAAACTTCAATCAAAACCACGTATTTTAGCGTTTGATTAGCAGTCCACATACTCAGATGACAACTTGATTTCGAGAATGTAGTTCAATCACTCTCTTAATCTATCACACAAGTCGGCAAATATCTTATTTAAACTGGGGATACATAAACACATCAGTCCCAAAATATAAACTGCTCCTTTTACTTCAACTAATTTCAAAACTGTTATTGTCTGTGACCGTGCCTTTGGAAAAAGATTAGGGTAAAAATTTCAGATCTCTATAAACAATAGATTCATATCAAGATTTTGAGCGTACAACAGTGGCACACTTAATTTTTCTGCTAGCATATCTATTTGTAGTATATCAGCCTGTGCAATACATCACATTTATTGAAGTTTTAATTTTCATAGGTTTATAGTTCATATACATTCTACATTGGAGTTTGTATGCAAAACCAAAGCTGCTATTCTATTGTACAATACCCGAGTCAAGAAGAGAATCTCCAATGTGTTCAAACGAAAAACTAAACATAAAAAAGGGAAAATTGAAGTTTTCATCCAAACAAACTCAATTTGCCGCTTTCGCCAGTCAGAAATAGGTGTAGGTGAGCGTAACGATAGAAGTACAGCCGACTGCCCATCACTAGTACGGATTCATTTGAAGACAAAGAAACTAAAAATCTTTGTACTGGTGGGTACTGAAGTACTTACAAAGGTTCATAACTGAATAGCTGGCTGGAATAATCTGTCATAAGAACACATGGAAATGCGGAAATGGCCATTACTCTGACGATTCATTTCATCATTCATAAGACAAATGTATGAATTACTTACAAAGGTTCATAACTGAATAGCTGGCTGGAATAATCTGTCATAAGAACACATGGAAATGCGGAAATGGCCATTACTCTGACAATTCATTTCACAGGGTTGCCACTTTTTCTCAGGATTGGTTTCCTTGACTTTTCCCAGTTTTCCAGGCCAACTTTTCCAATTTTCCCTGACCTTTTTTACAGGATTCCGAGAAAGCCCAGAGGGAGGAGAGTCACAGAAATTTTTTAGAATACAATTAAAAAAAGTTTACTCTGATAAAATACGAACTCGTTTCTTATTTTCAGAAAATTTCCCTGACTTTTCCCTGACTGACCAAATTCCCTGACTTTTCCCGGTTTTCCAGAAAGTGGCAACCCTGTTTCATCATTCATAAAACAAATGTATTAGCTTTATACAAATGGTCAGTTTGACAAAAAAAAAACCTTCCTCAGCGACCCATCTTTTCACAAATGGTCAGTCTGACAAAAAAAAAATACCTTCCTCGGCGACTCATCTTATATTCACCTTCAACTAATCTATCCTTTATTAGTTTCTACAAATTGTGAGTCTGACAAAAAGTTTTTCTGAGCGATTATCTTACACTCACCTTCAACAAATCTGTTTTTTCTCAACTTTTATGCTTCTTTGTAATTTTTTTTTGGGCACTGCAAACTATTCACTCGTTCAACCACCCAACAATCATCCGACAGCGACACGCCAAAAGTACCAAACATTTGCCCAACACTTATCCCAGAGCGGGCAGTCATTGGTTCTATGTAAATACAACGATTCAAGGCCCAGAAACCGGACAAAACCCTTCGCTTTGTAAAGGCTTGTTACAAGGGCGATTGGTCCATAAAGACGGCAGGTGGAAACCGCCATTGCTCCAGCGAGTCATTCAATCGCTCTTCACACTGAATAATCACAAAAGAAAAACTGAAATTTGAAAACAGGCCGACGAATTTACAGATTTCAACCTCTCGTTTTCAAACAGAAGGCGGAAGTGCAAGAAGAAGTCAAAGTGATTATTTTCCAGTGATGGACAATGTTAACAAATATGAACTAAGTTAGCATGACCTGTCGCCTCAAAATTACACTTGACCACTTCTAGGTTTGGAATGGTCTTTCAATGAATCCCAGAGATTTCACTATGCAAGACCATCTACCCCCCCCCCAATGTTAACAAATATGAACTAAATTAGCATGACCTGTCGCCTCAAAATTACACTTGACCACTTCTAGGTTTGGAATGGTCTTTCAATGAATCCCAGAGATTTCACTATGCAAGACCATCTACCCCCTCCCCAGGGAGAAAATGCCACAAATTTCAGTTTTACAATAATGGGCTGAATCTCTTCCCCCTCCCCCCATAATTTGGCAATCGGCAAACTTTGAAAATGTTCATTTGTACTAATACGTAAAGCACGTTATGAAAAAATCGGCAGATTTTCAGTTTTATCACAAATTTTGTAAGCGAATTTTTAGTTTTCAAATCTGTTTTCCACCCCTCCAACTGAGTTAAATTTCGTCTCTGACTGTGTTTGTAGACATAGAAGGCAGAAACAAAAACGAGCACCAGATTGTAATGTACCTTCTACTTTTTTTTCAACTCTATAAATATAAAAATGAAGAGCCTAGACGTAAGTCAAACTTTGATACGCCAATTTGTGATTTTTACAGCCCAATACCCAGCAAGGATTCGTACCCGAATAAAAACCAGTAGCAATACAAATTAACACAGAATCAAAAATACAAAAATCAAGAGTCTAGAAATAAAGATAAATTTCCAAATTCATTTGTAATTTTTCACATCCCAATATGGAGCAGGTTCACAGTAGCGCCAAGACCAGAACCGAGAATTTTAAAAAGTTCATTCGATAACATTAATTCGAGTGTGTTCGTAGAAACTGGAAAATTTGACCGCAGATAAACGAGAATTTAGAACAATTTTAATTCCGCAGAATAGGTTCTTGGGAGTAGAAAGAGGAAAAAATAGCGGTACACCTGCGATTCCCTGAAGGTCATAAACGAAGAAATAAAACAAGGGCGCGCCAGTGTTGCCCGAAACTCGAATAGGAGGCGGCGGCCATAATAGGAAAATTCAGACCCGTAACGCAGCACGGCGGGGAAAAAACCAACATGGCGCAGGGCCGAGCAACGAAAATGCGAAGCCGGACAAAATTCCTCGCTCTCTCTGGTATCGCAATCATCCCAAAATTCACCAGTACTCGGCCATGCCGTGCATTTCAGCCACATAGTTCACGTGTTTCCATCACCATACCTTCGTTGTTCGAATTGAAATTTTGTTTTCTTCAGAAAATCGATTTGATATTACCGACACGCGAGCCTACGAATCGGCTGTATCAAAAAGTAATTCAAGTCTAAAAACTTACCCAATATCCTTGATCAGCTGTTTTGACCTTCGCGACATTTTGGCGGGAACGCACACATCCATCTAGCACCAACTCGATTAGCTTTACTTTACGTTAACATCCGAAAAAAACAGGTACACTGAAAATACAGTTAACGTTAAAAAATAAACGAAAATACAAAAAATAAGAAGTTTTACGTTATTCACAATTGCGAGAAAAAGCAAACCGTGTCCGCCATTACCGTGTAATATTCTACAAATACGTTAAAACACGGCGCAGAAACTGAAAAAAACAGGCGGTATAAACACATCCTTGCGGACGATATTGCAACAAGAATTATTACTACTGTATGCGTAGACATAGATGGTAAAAAACAAAAAACCAGCACCAGAATGGAGTGTACCTCCATCATACGGAAAAGTCGAGAGAAAAGTGCGCCACGAACGACGACGACGTACCCGCCGCACAGTGGATACAAAAGGTACGTTAGGGTACGCGCGCGCACTCGTCATATCATGACCATCTTGGCAACGTACGCCGGCAATAGGTGCCCCACCATCGACGCGAAGGTTGGACACGTAACCGCGCGAACCGACCGAGTTCGAGGGGTTCGCACTGCGACGGCACAGCGTCAGTTCACGCCGATATTACGTACTATGGCGTTACATTACCCAGACCGAACGAGCGAGCGAGTGTACCGCCGTACGGAGAACTCCATTCGATTCTGCTACACGCATACACATGCAAACGTATGTACATATACGCACGCACACACAATCACATATTTTTATAATGCCGCCGATGGCCGACTCGCCGTGTCGCCGACTGTGTCAGTCCGGACTCATGATCTTTCAGGTCGCATCGTCCGTCGGTTATGTGACAACCCTCGAACGCGACATCGTCTGCCATCTTCCTATACGAGTTACTACATCAGATTAAAGCAAATGCGTCTACCAGTTCGTTTTAAGTCGATCAGAAGTCCATCATATTGGAGGAAAAAGTCTCCCTATCCCCAACATTCAATTTTGATAGGATATCTACCGAAAATTCAAAAGCAAAGCATTTTTGTAAAATATAAGTTACATTGATAAATTCCCAAAATATCACAAATTTTTTGATAAATTTGGATCTCCGAGTTCTTAACAGCTAACACGACACAACAATAAATTAAAGAACAATGGCATGAGAATATATGTTTTTATACGTATTTTCAACGAGGAATTTAATGCCGATGTTAATTTTTGGATTATAGTTCATTTTCTTTTCTTATCTTGCAGATTTTAGTATCATCAAGATGATACTACTGATCGAACAACTATAAGGCGGTGACACATGACGTTCAAATACATGTAGTCTAATGGGAAGTTAACGAATTTTTCCATTTATGTCGAAATTTCTCGAAAATAAGTGGAATTACGTGATAAATGATGAGAATGAAATTTGTAGGAAACGGTAATTACATTTTTATAAAGCAGCTTCCGTTTAATTATTACAATCTAGAGGTTCTCGAGAAAAATGGATAACGCCATTGTATTCAGCATTCAAAATACACCTAAAATCATACAATCTCATCCTATTGTTTTTTAGGCTGTTGTGTATTGTAATTAATTGTGCTAATACGCAGGTAATCAACCATAGCGCCATGGCATTGAACTCTTTCATATATTACACACAATTTACAGCGGCGTAACTAGGATTTTTTAACGGGGGGGGGGGGCAGAAAGGGCCACGAATTTTTGAAGGGGGGCCCAGTTTTAAAAACTTTTGCTTTATTTTATCTAATACTATAAATTTTACAAAATTTTCAAATTCAGCGGGGGGGGGGGCTACAGGAGGGCCAAGATTTTTTAGGGGGACTGGCCCCCTGTCCCCCTCTTGGTTACGCGCCTGACAATTTAAGATTTTTTTTTTAAACAGTGAGAATATATAATTCGATATGCATTTTCAACGACGAATTTCATGTCTATGTTAAATTTGCTCATTTTTTCCCCATCTCCTATCTTAAATGCGAATTTTAGTATCATCAAGATAATACCACTGATCAAACTATGCGCATTCAGTATGGAAAACGAGAGGTTCTCAAGAAAAGTGGTTAACGCCATCGTATTCAGCATTCAAAATACAGCTAACGTCATATAATCTCACCCCATTGTTTTTTATGCGGTTGTGTAGTGTTATGAACTGAATCACAAAGCTTTTCACCGTGTTCATCAGTATATTTATACGAACCACTAACGAAACAAGTGATAATCCAAATTTTATTATTTGAAATTAGAAACTGAGAATTCGGTTGGTGACAGCATTATCTGAAATTTGGTTAGTAGAAATAGGTAAAATGTAACTACAAATTACAACTTTTAGGGGCAAGTTGGCATGAGTTAATGGGTTGGAATTCTAGATCGAGTCAGCCATAAGAAGAAAGAAAAATCTAGGGAGTCACGATATTCATCCCAAAACCTTTGTAAAATAAAAGGCGCACCTTAATACACCTTATATTTTATAGTATACGTATTTTTCTTAAAATGAGCTTAAAAAAGGTATTTTTTTTTAAAAAGAAAAAAACAACTTGTTGAATTGCATAATATACCTATACTATACCAACCTCCCTTTCTATGCCCTCCCAGAAAACAAGACTTGTTCAGAGTACAACTTACTGAAATTGAAGAATACAAAACTGAAACAAAGCCCCTCAAAATCGGATAAAAACAGTCTCAGCAAATCTTGAAAATTTTAGAACAGTCTTGAAGAGGATCTACTTGTTCATGCAGGAATGAATCTATTATAAATTTTGATGAAACCTCACAGATTCATAATAAAGTCTACAAGAGCAGGCCAGTAATCAAGGAGGAAGAGTAAGGAAACAATAGGGCACTGTACCCCTCAGAAAATATTTGTTCCTTTCCTAGCAAAATAAAAAAAATCTGTTGCCACCCCCATCCTCGCTCCAGTTAGCTCTTCTAAAAATGAAAAATGATCGTAAACGTTCTTTTCCCCCGGGCATTATGAGAGGGCGAAGAAGGGGGATTTTCCTAGGTCCGAGGGGGGGGGTCTCCACATTGTCTGGTCCAAGGCTGGCGAAAGTCCAGTTACACTAACAAACGTGCACCAGGTGAAAAATCCATACATTTTTTTTAATTCAAGGTTTTAAAACTTGTACTTATTGTACGTCTTATGTTTCAATTTTCTTGTGGGGGCGGGGGGTTCTTAGTTAAAAGTTTTGTGTTTATACCTGGCGAGAAAATGAAAGATCGCCAACCCTGGTCTGGTCCTTTTTTGTCTTTTTGGGTTTTGAATGCACAATCGTGATTTTTAAGGGGTCTATGTTTTTTGCCGGACTAGGATCTTCTCTTTCACAGACATGT
Source organism: Acanthococcus lagerstroemiae (assembly GCA_031841125.1). Lineage (NCBI taxonomy): Eukaryota > Metazoa > Arthropoda > Insecta > Hemiptera > Eriococcidae > Acanthococcus > Acanthococcus lagerstroemiae. Next base: position 42,686,414 of record CM063114.1, on the reverse strand, counting down.
TTGTCCCATCTCTGCAGTAACAAAAGGCTGGATATAGACCTGTCAAAGAGTCGGTATCATCCTTTGAGTCTCGTGCAATTAGTGAACTACGAACAGAAGCCTCACTCAGTTTTGAACAAGCCCCTAGGCCCAATAGGAGTAGGGGGGCTCGTGGGGCTTACCCCTCCAAATTCTTTAAAAACTCCCTGAAAAAGCTGAAAAATTATACGAGTGAATGGATTTTTAGTATATTTTAATGCTTCTCAGTCCTCCTTCTCCGCTCTAGGTCGCCTATTTACGCTTATGAAAAAGCCTGAGAGAACTTTAAATGAGTTCTAATGAGTCCTAATACGTTTCAAAGGTCTTAAAGTTCCATACAAGTCTTAGAACATTTTTAAAGTTTCAAAAAATCTTAATCATGTTATCATGCCTTGAAGAGCCTTCAGCAAAAGTCTGAAAAATGCATAAGGACTCATGAAGGAACTTTGAACAGTTTTAGCGAACTCTAAAGTTTAGAAAAGCCTCAATGAGTTTTCAGAAAGTCTGGGAGAGTATAATTGATTCTAAAATGAACACTAAAGTTTAAAAAGACTTAGCTAGTCCAGCGACTGCATCTCCTCACCCCATTCTCCTGAGAAAAAATAGGACGCTAGTATTGTGGTGAACGTTGAAAATTCTCTGGAAAGTATTGGTTAGTTGAGAATTAGTAAACTACACTATTTCACAGCACACTTCAGGAAGTATTTTCATTTCTAACTAAATGGAAAACCGCAAAGTACAAACAGTTTAGAACCTAGGCATTTCTCTCCTACATCAACTCACGCAGTATCACAGATAATAGAGGAGATGTTGAAAAATGATCCAAGTACTCAGGAAGAGAGAGAAGGCAAAAATTATTAAATCTCAACACATGCTGAACTGCTTCTTTTGGGACTGCTTTCAGGATTCGCCATACGAGTACAATAGAATGATTGAAGAAATTTTGAGACGTTAAGAAGTTCAACTATTACTATTAACACCAGAATCTGAGGGAGTACCTACCAAGCAAAGTTAAGATAGTTGAGAGCACAATCAAATACATTAATCGCATGCGTTATTTCCGCACCAGTAGGCGTGAAATTCAGGAAGACAATATTGTATGCTGAAATAACTCAATTTACTCGAGGTTGCCACCGTGTTACTAGTGTCCCTTAGTACCTTCAGAAAAAAATAAGCCATTCTTCACTCGCCAGTATAGGAAAATGAGCATCCCATAGGGTGCCCACAGACTTTTCAAACTTTTTTTCCGTGACCTTTTTGTATTTGAAGAATTCATACATAAAGGTCTTCGGACTATTTTTATATTTCAAATATACCGCCGTATAAATGTGTGAAAAGAGGGAGGAAAGTATTTCCTGTATGAATTCATTATGACCACGCAATACTAGTTCTGAAGTCTCATTTATTCATAGTATGGGATTTCCTACAGAATCTTCCACTGGATGGTAATTTACTAATTTTTTCCAGACCTTTCAGTAAATTCCTCGAAATTTTCCGATGTTCCCTGACTTCTTGACCTACATTCAGAAAACCAGACTTTTCCCAACTTCCAGACGTAGTAGTTCACCCTGATCCAGCGCATTCGCCCTGTCACATACCATCTCAAAGGTTAAGTGAGCTCTCGCAATTTTTCCTGTTGAATGGGGGAAGAGGAAGCAGACTGATACCACCGCCCTCGCATTTTTGTGAGTTGGAGGAGGCAACAACTCTCCGTCTCCCCGTATCTGTAACCACTGACAACCAAATAGAAATGGAAGTCCAATTCACATTCGCAGGATACCAAATACTCCACGCGGTACAGTGACATTCTGACAAAAAAAAAAAACAACCGACGGCTGATAACATTCTCTCTGGGTAGGAATATTCACCTCGTGATACTGAAACTCACGAGTTTGGGTCAACTTTCTTCAACAGCACAGGTTGGCGGCAAAATTACGTATGCGGAAACAGAGCACACGCTACACGTTCGTTCTTGCAATCGCGTATTCGCAACTCGACTCAAGAAGCAGGGACCACAAATAGGGCAACGCAGAGCAGGGGGGGAATCAGACTACAAAGGCGAGGGACGGAGGGCACGATGAAACAATATTCTCTGAATAGAAGAGCAGGGGGAGGGGGGAGCGCGTTACTAACGACTCGACTCCTCCATGTTGCCAAACCTGCGTTTGTGTACGCAGCACGATAATTTCCGAATTTAAAATGTACGAATGGCGAATGCTTTGTAGTTCCTACATTCGAACGCTTTTTCGGCTGCGACTGTGTACGTGCTCACGTAACACGTACGCATTACGCACACACAGACACGGTCTAGAAGTCAACACGACCTTGGTCGGTAAACCGAAATTTCGGCGATTGCTAAATATTTGATACTATTTTCGAACGCATGCCGCCGCGTTCCAAGTCCATTTTATGATCAAAGCCCCGATAACGCGATGCCCACAATGGCTGCCCTGAAATATCAATTCTCGACTGCCTATCGCAGTGGGCAATAGGTGCGGAACCTGGGAGAAGAACGGGGGGGGGGAAGTTTTTACGGTACGGATTTAATGATAAATTCAAAAGAAATTCCGCGGCATTAACTAGAAAAAAATGCACGTTGTGAAGCGAGTAGGATTTCACCCCGCATATACGGTGTCCAGTTTCGGCAGGCAAAATGAAAGGATGTTACAGCGCTCCTTGAAAAGAACAAAAAACCTCACAAACACATACGGCATATTTCCAAAATGGTAGGGGCTGTAACACAATTGAAAAAGAGGAGAATCTTCCGTGAAATTATATGCAACAAAAACCTTACATAACTAGGTATTGCCTATTTTTAGTACTGAAGGAGCTACACGAGTTTGAACATTTGAGTGATATAATTTGGGTCAAAACTCCCTCTGTGTGTGCTGTCTTGGCGTCGTGAAGGGGATTAAAGAAAAACTTTTGGCACATAGGAGAAGTAAAACATCGACAGATGAAAACAAGAAGAAACTACATCAATATTCTTCCCTGGAGATGCGTCTCTCCCACAACCATTATTAGGGCTACTCGCAAAATAAATTATAATTCCGGGCGTAAAAAGTCTCCCATTCGGATATCCAGGTGGAAAAACTACCCAGTAAGGAACTATCAGAATTGAGAATAGGGACATGGAATGTAAGGACCCTAAGGACACTAAATGAGGTAGGCAAATTAGAATCCCTAAAAAAGCAGGAGCAAGTAAATGTGAAGATCATCGTACTACAAGTTTACTATCGTATACATCAAACATTGTAGCTAGGATAATAAATAAGAGAATACAAAATAAAATGGAAGAAAGAGTGGGAGAAGGTGAGTTTAGATTCGAAAAGGTAGAGGAATTATGGAAGCAATTTTATGTTTCAGGCTTATATCAGAAAAAAAAAACTGAAGAAAAGTTTGGATACATATATACGTAGCATTTGTAGATTTAGAAAACGCTTTTAATAATGTTGAATGGTCAAAAATATTTTAAATATTGAAGCATATAGGATCAGGGTGTCTAACGAGATTAAAATTATAAAATATAAGACTTTTATAGGATCTTTTATACAAATCTGATAGCAACTTTCGCAGCCTTACAAGAAAATTTTCCTAGTTCTCATGAACTTATCGTAAAAAAAGGTTGTTCTCTTAGCAACAATTTTCATTTCAAAAATGCACAATTCAGACGTACAGTTTCATGTTTCACTATTTCCTCTCCTCTTTTTTTCTCTCTCTCTCGTGAGCTGATTTTCTTATTTCCACAGGGCCAAAAGCGAAAATAGAGTTTTTACAGGTTTATAGTACCTTCTTTAAAAATACAGTACTTTATAGGATTTATTAGGACTGTTAGACACCCTGTCTAAAGAAAGAAGAGTAATAGGTATGTAACTTATACAAGAATCAAAAGGCTCCAATCTAAAATTCAGAAAGTAGTGTGACAAGGTTGCTGTTCAGGCGCGGATCCAGGGGGACAAGGGGAAATCCCCCCTCACAAAAACAGCGAAAAAAATACCTCCCTTTTCTCCGAAAAGTCGGTAAAAGAAAAAATCTGCGGAGGAAGGGGAACATCTATGGGAGAGGGAAATCCATGGGAGAAGGGGCCGCAAACAAATTTTCGCACACGTTTTTCCTTCTACCATTTCCCTCTCCAAAATGATCGTCCGGATTTGCGCCTGGCTGTTTGTCACCAGCATTGTTTAACCTATTTATAGAACAAGTAAGAGAAGGAATGAATAAAAGGAAATCAAGTGGGATAATACAAGGGGAGACGGTAAGAATGATAACATGATAAGGTTTGCAGATGACATTGCAATAGTGGAGAACTGGAAAGGAAGGCAAAGGATGGGCTAAGAAGAGCAGATAATGAAGGATACAGAGTGTAAATCGTTCTCACAAATGAAAAGATTAGCACTGAAGAGAAAAAAGTAGAGAGAGATTAATGAATATAACAATTTGGGCCAGCATTTTGGTCTCACAAATTTAGATTTTGATAGCCCAACAAGATTGCTTATAGACAATCGATTCCAGGGAGTCAACTGGAAACACAAATATAAATTTTCTTTTACGAGTTAAAAGTAAAAACAAAAAAACAAATTTTCACTTTTTTAGGTAAAACAGCGCTTACCAAAACGCATCAGATGTACTTGAAATGGTATGAAGTAAAAAAATTGAAATTTCCACGTTTTGTTGAAACAGGTCATGTTCAAAACTTGGGGGTAGAGGTTAAGTTTACCATCAATTTCACACAAAAACCCAGCAGTTTTGTACTGAAACTTCAAAAACATCGAGTTCGGCCGAAAAAATTGATTTCACCACAAGCAATTGTTCTCATTAGTGTAAGAATGAAGTACCTGCCGAGAATTTTTAAGCACGAAATCAATTCAGAAGCCAAAGCGACTCAGTTGAGTTTGGGATACAAAGTATACTTTTTTGAATGTCGGGCAACATAAACCACGGAAACCAAATAAAACCATTAAACGATTGTCTTCTCGAATTTCAGAAACGCAAAATTCACCCACGACATTATTTTGGTCCAAAACCCTATTTTGACGGCTCCACTAAGGCAGCAGAACCTAAAAATCACAAATAATACGGTCTAGTATCTCAAAATAAAGCTTTTGGAGTCCCTGAATCCGTTTTTGAGATTACAGAGTATCTACAGATTCTTCAATTTCTTCCTGACTTCTTCCTCACCTTTTTTGTAAATTCGCCATTATTTTACCAACAAAATTCTTAAATGCTCCCTCTCCTCCCACAAAAAAACTTCCTATTAAATGCCATTAACAGAATTAAAAAGCTATCAGAAACGTACTGATAGGGGGATGGGCAAGTTAACTCCCCCCCTTCTCCTGTAGGAATTTTCCACTCAGCAGTTGGAAAAATTTACCATTTCAGTCAGGCGAGATGGAAAAATTCGACAAGTTAAAAGTTTTTTTTTTTCTGTTTTGCTTTGATACTTGAGAATTCTAAGTTGAGTCAGTTGGGAATTTCACAGTTTCCCCCTCCCCCTCCCAAGGGAAAACTCTTTGGTACATCCCTGAAAGCTATGCATGCTAATTTCAAGGTCAGATTTGGATTCATCACAGAGAAATCAGATTAGTAAACCTGCACTGTGTTTTCGGGTTGATGAGATGGCAACTTCTATCTTTTCAACTTTTACAGGCTGCGTTCAATGCAAAGAATGCTTTTGTGTGAATTTGAAAAACAGATTCGAAATGTAAATATAACAATGATCCACTGATTCACAAGCTTATTACCACTTTCAACTAGTTTGAAAACGGATTCCAAATAGACCTGAAAAACACTACAAAATGACCTTATTGGGCACTTGGCAGGCAATTTCGATTACAGAGGAACAATCAACGTTACAGAACATTCTAGGCCGGATTCGGGATCAGTAGGCTGAGTTACAGAGGACTGAGGCAAACAGAAACCAAATTTTCTTGCCTCATGTTGCTGAAACACGTTCAGCCTAGTTACATAAAATTAATAGCTTGTTTTGCCGAAAATCATGGGCGCAATAAAAATTTCAAGGGTAAAGAATAAAAACTACCTTTTGACATTTTATATCAAGGGCGCAAATAAGCAAAATACTGTACACGGGTGCAGGAATATCTTTGCTGAGCCTGTGAATGTGGGGTATGTTATACATATCGCACATTCACAGGCGCAGCAATGACATTCCTGCACCGGTGTACAGTATTTTGCCAATTTACGCCCTTGAAATAAATGGCAAATGTGAGTTTTTATTCTTTACTCTTCATTTTTGCAAAAACAGTGTAAATCTGCGGTGCATACTTTCATGTAAACGCGGCACACACACAGACGCAATACAAGAAAAAATTCCATGACTTATTAACCTATTTTCAAATATCCTGACTTCTCCTGATTTCCTGATCTTGTACACATTATTTCGACTGCAACCTCTACCAATACGGGCCCATAAAGGAGAGGGAAAACTTCAAAATTATTCAACATTGCTTCAAGTATAAGTATCACTAATAGAGTTTTAGAGTCATTGAATTCATTTCTGAGGTTATTCTAACTATAACCCCTTTCAGTACTGGTTCACGGGGAGCAGAAACGTGGAAACTTCGAAATTATTCTACATATAGCTTCAAGTGTATTGGAGCATAGAGTTTTCGCAGTCGCCGAATTAAAGTTTGAAGTACTTTCTCATATCCTAGTGCTCCTTGGTGGAGAAACCACAGAAAAAAATTCCAGAAATAATTTAAAAACTATAGAAACCCTAGTATTGATATACTTGAGGCTATACGTTGAATAATTCTGAAGTTTTCACGTCTCTACTACCTGTGGATCCTAGCTAATAGAGGTTATTTTCAAAGGAGTCTTGAACTGTTTTAACCAATCTTAAAAAGTTTGGAAGGGTATTACAAAGCGCTCACTTAATCTCAAACAAGAACAAGGAATCTGTCTAAGACTTGATCAAGGCTTGAAGAGTCTTAATAAGGTCTGGAAGACTTATAAAAAAGTCTAAAACTAGTTTCAAATAGTCAGTGTACCATAAACAAGCGCCTCATAGTCTCGTCCAAGTCTGAGAGTATCTTAAATGAATACTGATGACTTTCAGTTCGTTTTAAGACGTCTCAAAGTCTTACAAAAGCATTAGACAACTTTAAAGTTCTAAGAAATCGTAATGTCATGAAAAGCCATAATTAAAAGGTTGAAATATGCAGCCCTAAAAGGACCATCAATAATTTTTTTAATAGTTTTGACTCTAACAAGTCAGGATGAGCCTCAAAGGTTTTTATTAGGGGAACTACTGGACCCTGGTACAATGATACCCGTTGAAAATTTTCGAAAAGCTGCCGCTCATTCGAAAATCAGTAAATTGAAAAAACCTGACAGCGTACTTCAGGAAATGTTTCTATTCCCAAAATCAATAAGAAATCGTCTACAGAATACAAATCTTTCAATCTGTGAGCTTTGATACAAAGCTATCAACACGATCAACTATATAACGCAGCTTGTTTGGTAGAGGGGGGGGGGAAGATGAAAAATTAAACAAGCATCGAACTCCTGAATTATCAAAAACGAGCAGAAATAGTGGCGGAAGACAAGTGGAAAATCCCGAACATCTATTACAAATGTTACGCAGTTACGTGCTGCGGATACCCCCTCCCCCTCCTACATCAGGTTCTCATCAAAGATTTTACGAGAAAGAAAGAAAGAAAAACTAAACCTTGGCGATATACACTGTCATTAAGAAAGTAGTGAATTAATTACAGTTCCCAATTTATTGTTGCAAAATATTTAAGAATTCAAAACCAAGGGCGACGAATCATTGTGACGCACAACACATATTCAATTACACTACTTCGATATCTTTTTAAAACACAGTAACACATTTTCACACTTCACTAAGCCATCGTTTCTGACCAGATTACATTAGGCAGGTGAACAAATAACGTTCACTCTAAACTAGGTACAAGATTAAGCCTGTTTAATGGTACCTAATATGCCAATGAAACCGCATGAAAACTGAAGTCCTCAAACTAAGAGGCTATAGACAGTGAGGCAATGCTTAAGACTAAAAGTTTTGTCAAAACACATAAAATTAAATGCAATGATAGCGAAACCCCATTGATTTAGGAGGAAGCTTGGCAGAGGAACTATTGGATTATGATTTATGCAACCTCCTTGAAAAAGTAGTCAAGCAGTAGCATTTTCAAAATCTTCAGAAACCATAAAAAGTACAATCAGCACTGCGCGTACCCCTCTCACCTCTTCGTGTACTAACGCCTTCAAGAAACATTCTGTTCACAGAGAGGTTTAACCATAAGCCTTCTGCTCATCTAGAAAGTGTTGCCATAACTTCAAAACTAAAGTACGACATAGGTACCGTCGTCTGTAACTCTACCAACAATACACGTGCATAAATCCTGTAGCAACAAGCAAGAGTACATAACATGCCTTCGAAACCTAGATGGGAAGATTTGTAAGCGGTAAAGGGTGCAAAGCTAAAGGACAGGTAAGACGAACTTATTTCCAGAAATCATTTCACACGCCCCTGAAACCGTTACTTCCTCGAAGGCCATCCGAGTGAGACGAAGAAATGCCGCGCCCCAAGTCATTGTCTCATTCAAGCAATCATGCTAACAATGAAATCAGGTGGAGCTTCAAAATCAACTTTCACAGTCTGGAATTCACATTTCAGACAACTTTTAAAGAGGAATTACCAAAAATGCCTTTTGAGCTGACCTTCGGCCGTCATTAGGAAGATAAATGTTTCAGTTTCATGAAATGTTATCACGTATCTCATATAGCTTCAACAAATTCCGCAGTCCACGCTGAAACCTATCCCAACACTATCTAGTGAAACGAAACTTGATAATTACTTTCTGTCTTCCGCTCCATTGCAGTCATAATGATAAACTGCGAGTCTGATGATACGACGTCGTTTGCCTGGGTGTTCGTTACATTCTTCGAGACCATATTCGCGCCTTATATTTCAGAAATCTGTAACAAAAAGAAAAAATACAATTAACAAGTGTGTTCGCTGTATTCTGTCAGACTATACTCGCGTTATGTTTCAAAAATCTGCGACCGAAAAGAAAACATACAATAATTAGGAAAGTTCCATTCTGATAGTGGTTGAGTGTCTATGTAGCATAGCAAGGTTAATGATATGAAAAAATGTTACTCAGCTGTGTTTGTAAACACCAGAGGGGGAAGGTATCCTCCAAACTGTGTCAAATATTTTTGAAGATCTACAACTTCATACACCTATCCACATTTCAATTTGGAGACTGAGAACACTGGAAAGGCCGAAGACATTGTAGCATCATAGGGCAATTGAAACTATCACCCCACAGACACTTCGTCCCACTTTTCTACAGCCTTCCATCGTTGTTAACGTTATCAACCTCCACCTTGTCCCTTTTCCACAAGTATAGTTACTATGTCTCTGTTCTTCATTGGTTTTTGAAAGAAAAATCAAGTTTGTAATCTTATGATGCACGTTTTGCAAAATGAAGAGTATTTCTGGTGGGGCATCCCTTTTGGGCCGTTTTGTGATCCAAGTACCAGTTTTACTCGAATCAGTCCCCTGTTTGGCGTTGGAGGCTACACGTTTGGCTTCCTGTCCGCAGGTTTGACTGTCAATCTGGGCATCCATGCCTCTCAGTCGATCTGCGTTTATGATGCTTGGTAGCCTGTCTGTGGATCTCACTGTCAGAATGTCAGTGGGGCTAGCTATCTGATTATCTAGCTATCATTTTATATCCCAGAGTTTACATTAGTGGAGGCGGGGACGGCACCGGGAATATTTTTAATACACGAGGTGTTTCAGGAACAACTCGAGAAGATTATACTGGAACGTAATTTTTGCTAGGCACATCAGAACTCATGATGACAACTTGTTGTCTACGTCGAAATGCGGTATTTATGTTTCATGTCCGTCTGTCATAGAGATGAAGATAGCATACTGGATCTCGGAAACAGAGAGCTGAAGAGATTTCAGTTCCCAGCACTTCAACCTTGGTAACGTTTTACCCAGCAGAGAGGGGAGAGGAAGGCTGCTTGTTTGTTTATCCATCTGTCTTCGCAACTTCCAGCTTGTCTCTTTGTCTTGCTGGCAGGATAGCTAATAGACTGTCTAAATTTCAGTCGGACTGAATCTTGGAGCAGCAGATCTGCCCCAAGTCATCGGATTTCAAGTAGGCTATTCACTAGGTGTATTTTTACTGCGAACCCAGGAGATGAGATTTCAAGCATTAGAGAGCACAGACATATTAAGTCACCACCATTCTACAGGAACACACTTAAATTAGCATACATGCAGAAGTGCAATCTCCAGAATCACTGACCGTGAGTCATAAGCTTGTAATAATTACACTCACTCATGACTCATGCGAATGACATTATTTCCCGAGGCAACCCGACCATAAGTAAATATACATCTTTCCCCAGCTAGATAAGAGGCAACTATACATAGCTAGTTTCGGTATGGACAAATTAATGACATCCTGGAACTGAGTTCGCATGCAAATATCGCAAGAGATTGAATATGGCAGATAGCGTGACGCATGTCAACCCCAATTTCAGCGCAGAGAGCAACCGCGATTCCGAAAATATACCCAATGAAGGTCTTGTGTTTTTTTTTTTTCTTTTTCAACGCCGGTTGAAAACCATCAGTGTCAAAAAAAATGTCGTTTGGCTGTCTCTTATTTCGAACCATCTGCATCTGCCGGTTAAAAATAATCCCTGTTATATTACAACCTGTACCTCTCTGCACACATATAGCTATGAGAGTATTATAGGGAATCAAAATGGCAACTACGGTTTGGAAAAGAGGAAGGAATAAAAGAAAACCGGAAACTAAACAAGGGTCGGGTCGGTTCTTAATTCGACAAATGAAAGATAAATTTTGTCCAACACTCGCTCGTAGGCGGGGCCAGAAAAATACACCAAGAAATCTGGAACAAATTCTTTTCGCACGAGAGACACTTATCTTCTTTTTAAAATGAAATCGCTGTCATACATGTCTCATTTAGAACATCACTGATTGAACTCGACATACAGTAGTGTGTTCAATCGCAGCTCCTTGTGGTACACAATTATATGTATAACGAGCGGAAACATACTTATGAAAGACGAATACCAAACAGTAGTACATGAAGTGTAGAAATTATACACTTCAGTGTGTACTGCAGACAGCATAATTTCCAGCGGTGGTTTTTGCTCACTGTCAGCTCCATGGAGAAGAAAATACAACAGCTCTCGACTCCAACATTGAAGAAAATAATTCAGACATCAAACATCAAAAACCTCTAAACCGTAAGACCACACACCATAAAAAGGCCAAAGTACTATTAGGAGTAGGTTCAAAATAAAGGAATTGACACAGATCCAAAACTAAACTGCGCATGTGCCAGTTGTACATCAGTCAAAATAAGTCAATGTTGTGCAGTACACGACGACATCTTGCAAACGCTGAATTCTGTGTTGCATCTAGATGAGCTGTACATCAGAAATAGGCAATGGACAATAGTTAGCGACTATCAATAGTAGATAGCTGGCAACTATCAGTAGTCAATAGATCTAAAGACAAAAATATCAAATAGTTTAATAGTACATATTTTAGAAAACTATCAAATACTACTATTGAGCTATCGATCACACATTTGCAAGATATATGTCGCTTACCATAAAATGTAATGACAGATTATGTCACTTAGCAGCAAGGACGAAAATACGGGGGACACGGGGGCAACTTGCCCCCAAGCCGAAGTTTTAGCAGATGGATCAAAAGTCGGAAAAATTGAACCAGTCAAAAGATTTTCTTCTTTTTTTTTTTTGCCGATACAAACAAATTTTGTCTCGAGGCAGTTGGGAATTCAACAATTCCCCCCCCCCCTCCAGAAAAACTCTTCACTAGCGTCCCATAATTCATCATACGAAAGACTGAATGAATGGACAGTCTGAAAATCTATCTAGATATTATCGCAATAATCATTTTTCTGAAATGGGGTGTCTACCAAATACAAAAAATTTTACAATAATATTAACTTTGTATGACCTTTGTATAACTTCTGTGTGACTTTTGTACGACCTTCTTTCTGAATATTTTCATGCCTGAACAGAATTTCCACAAGAAAAACAACCGTCTCAAAAACATGCTAATTTCAAGCAAAAACTCTGATGAAATTTATTAATTAAATAATAACAAACAAATGTTGCAAAGAACACGGATTTTCAAATACTTAAATTTTAATTTGACCATTAATGCAAAAAACTCATTTAATTATCAATAGGCTCTTGCTGTCACTTCAGTCTACGTTTTTTCACAATTACTAGAATTATTACTGTTCGAGCATGTTTCAATGTTTAAGAGGAATTACTAAATTTGTAAGTAATTAGAAGCAATTGTATTTTGTATGACTTGTATGACCAATGCTTCAACTATAGGACTTTGGTACGACTTATATGACCGGTAGACACCCTGTAAAACTATTGACTATCACTGATAGTTTCTTTTGGGACTATCAATAGTTTCTTAATAGTATTGACTACTGTTCATCTTTGTTATACACTTGCTCTTTTGAACCAACATGTTAAACCAAAAGTTTGGCAGTACATTACCGGTTCATTCAGTATGGTCTGAGCTCTACACAACTGGTTAGCTAGCAGTCACGGAGCCGATCAGTAAAGTTTGAGAGTATCCTACTATAGTCCTCTTTTCCTCCCCATAAAATCAGCTGAGTTATTTTCATATAATTTTCAGTAAATATCAAACCTCTAATGGAACTAGGTAAATCTCCTTTTTACGGAGAACTTGGCAAAAGGCACTCACCCTCTATAGTACACTGAGCTCCTTCCACAAAGGGCTGGAAATGGACTAAAAATTTTCAGAGAGAGCAGTGTCAGATTGACTTCCTCTTGTGAAATTTTCAATGTGTACCAACATTACATGGGGGCTGTCTACCTTTTCAGGGAAACTTGGCAGACAGCATTGCTACTCAACCATAGTTCAACTGATCCCTTTTGTTTAATCTTTAAAATGCATGGAAGCTGTTGAAGGGAAGCTGTAAAATGGGCTTTGTTGAGAAATATATTCCCTCTTCCCATAAAACAGGCGAAGTTCGTCTATGCTCAGTTTTAGCCCATTGGATACAGTCCGAAACCGGAAAAAATTGATGCTTCGCTCTAGCTCCTGTTGTAAGGGTCAAGAAATTTCTTAAAATAGCTGTCTATTTCCCAGATATTTATATGTAATACTCAGGCATCGTTTCTCCAGTATTTCATTTGATTAGAACTCTCGGACCAGATCTCAGGAAAGGGGTGGGCAGGTGGGCAGGAAGCAAGATTCCGACGTTCTCAAGGGACTTTTTTTTACATTGTCTGATCTTGTTTCTGGAGGGGGGGGGGCGTTGATGGCAAAATCGTGATATTTCGGTTGATGATGAGGCGTATGGCGGTGCACGCATGCCAAATTGGCCCCGGGACACTGCACCCCCCCGCACGGAATTACCCCGTTTGGGCCTGCGTCAGGATAGGGAGAACAAACTCCTGATATTTAAGGAAAGCCCAATCGCATAACTTTTCCTTTTTTCACCTCTTCGCTCACGGACTTGAATTTTCTCTCGCTGACAGCTAGTTCGCGAATAATTTTCATTATTCTTACTATATGGTTCAGACTTCCGAGCTGATATAATATCAGCTCTCCAGTTCGCCACCCAGAAACCCGGACCGGATTTCGATAACGTTTTATCAAGCTGAATGCGCCAGTACTGCGCAATACAATTTACCCGGATCATACATAGTCAACGATTAGCCGGCAATTAGGTCACCGTTTCGTACATCCCATCGATATGGAAGATCATCAGTACGACGAGTGCAATTATAAATGTAAATCACCCAACAATGTAATCGCGCTTTCACGAAATGGCGATAAGGCGTGATCGCCGATCAAAAATGGACCAGTGCACTTTGGAGTACGAACTGCGAACAAGTCCCTCAAAATGGAAGTACACGTGACTCATCATTTTATCTCAATTTCTGACTCAAATATACCTTATCATTTGCACTATGCTAAAAGGAGAGAAATGTACTGTTTTTAATCGATCTGTACAGCGTAATAATGTCGACCTTGTCCACAACGAAGTTACTAACTTGACGATAGTTGGCATAAAATTATTGTAAAAGACAACTGGTGATGAGAACGGACGATGATGAAAGGTCTTCACAGAGATATCTGATCCATTCAGGATGTTGCTACCACTGGAGGTAATTTTCGTTGTAGAATCAGAACAATATGAAAATTGCTTCTCCCCGCCCTCGTAATTCATTATCAATTGAGGCACCGAGGCCTCATAATAGGAATAAATTCAAGAGCCAAGATTTTACCAGCTTCTAAGACTAAAAAACGTACATGTGGCTAGCTATCTCATGGTAAGTTTTTGATTTATCTGTCAGTTTGCTTGTTTTGTCAGTCAATCCTACCTTCATCCAGCTCTCTAGTCTCTCTTTTACAGTCCAAGAACATGACCTCCACTACTACCACGCACATCCCCTGCAGAAGTATCCACAGTCAAGATTCAAGATCTCGATTCTCTTTTCATAATTCTGCTCCTAAAATTTACACATTAGGAACATGACTAGATTAGTACCCTCCTCCCCGACCTCCAGTAGAAGTGACTCAAGTCGAGGTTCAAGATTTCAATTCTCTTGTCATTATTCTCCTCCCGAACAAGTATGCCAAAATGAGTGTCAGAAAGTCTTGGCAAAGACATACAGAGTCTTACCTGAGTTATAAGAAATCTGAATACAGTCGTAAAGGGTTTCAAGACTCTCAATCTTAACAGTCTCGGCGAGCCTTTAGGAATTGTAATAAGGCTTAACAAGGTTTTCAGAAACTTTTATAATGCTCGAAAGGGCGGATTCCAGGGCTCGGGTTTCGAGTTAAGATTAGAAAAAAGAAGACTAAAAGAGGCTTATTACATTCTCAATAGGTATACAAAGTTCTAATCAGCATTAGCCTTGAATATTTTCATTCAGTCTTCACCTGATCTTAACAAATATCTGCAGACTTTTAACGAGTCTAAAAACAGTCTCAAAGAGTGCTAATGTCATAATCAGTCTTAACTGAAATTCACGGGCCGTCCTCATATAGTGCAGGGCCTGTCGCAAATACAACTATAGGGAGCCACTAGTCAGGGCTTTTTATGGTATTTGAGCGAGAAGACTTCGGTGTTGGGCCCTTTCGAGTAATTTCAAGCGCAGGGCCACGCTGCTACACTGTAAGAGAGCTGAGGATGATGATAAGGTTATCAGTCTTACATCCGGTTTGATGCAGCTCTCCATTTCTCCCTATCTTGGGCAGGTTCTTTCATTTCGTAATAACACTTACATTTGACATATTTGATTATCTGCTGAACATACTGGAACTTTTACCGACCTACCCAATTCTTTCCTTTCACGCTTCCTTCTAGCAACAGTGATATTATTCCTGGGTGCCTCAAATTATGCCCTATTAATGTACCTCTCCTTCCCTTCAGACAACTCCAAATATCCATTTTACCTTCTACTCTGTGACGTACTTCCTCATTTCTTACCTTATCTGTCCATTTGAATCTACCTATCCGCCTATAGCATCACATCTCAAAAGCTTCAATCCTGCTCTTCTCTGGTTTTCCTATGGTCCACGTTCCACATCTATACAAGGCTACACTCCAAACATAAGTTTTCAAGAACAATTTTTTGATTTCCGGATTTATTTTTGATTTGAAAAGATTACTTTTTCGATAAAATGCTAATTTCTAACTAATATCCCTTTTACTCCTTCCATCTTTTGTTATTTTACTCTCTAAATAGCAAAGTTCGCTTACTTCCTCAATCTTTTCCTGTCCAATATTTATATTTAAGATAATAACCTAAAAGAAGTCTTAACATTATTATTAAGAGGTTTTATTTAGTCTTAACAGTCCAAAGAAGTTTTCATACGCCTTTAAATATCTCAGCAGATTTTTCACCTAGTGATAACATGGAAGTAAAGACTCTTAATCAGTCTCAATGAGTCTCAGAAAATATCAACAGATAGAACGTCAGAAATTTTAAAGAATCTTCATGAGTTTTAACACAAGTCAAACGAATCTCCGCGAATTTTAATTTTTTTGAAAAATTTTAACAAAGTCCTAATGTGCTTTCAACAGCTTTTAAATCATAACATAATGTAGAAGGGTCTTATCAACAAGGCCAACAGATTGAAATTTAAAAAGATACCAGGAAAATGCAATTGTGGTGGTCCAACTCTTCGCTATCATCACAACAATATCACTTTTTCTTTCCCTTCTCTTTCCTTCCAACCACTACAGTGGCTCAAAACTTCCAAATATACCGGCCCCAAATCTCAAGAACTGGACCATCCCACCGGAAAGTTTCCAGATAACTCACACACGGTCAATCCACCTTTGCTTACTGATGTCTTAAAGAATCTTTTAATGAATCTAAACAGAGTTTAAACAAGTCTCAATGAATGTCACTTCACCTTAATATAGTTCAAAGAAATATTGTTAAAGGTTCTGTGGAGTCATAAAGATTTGTAACATGACCTTCATGACTCAGTTTCAGTTTCAACAAATAGGTAGGAATCAAAACACGACCCTGATCACTCAACATCAAGTTTTTCGTATGAAAAGATACACTTCACCGACTTCAGTCATCAAAGAAACACCCTAAAACTCGGATCAAATTCACTGCATTTTAATAACACGGTTTCCAAGCTGTTTTATGGTTAGGGCTATATAGTTACAATGGACCCCACCATCTTGACTGCAGGATGTCAGTTTAAAAATCTGTCCTACCTTGAAAACTACTGCATTTTTTTGGAATTTTGACTATAGTTTTGAATACTACGTTACAGACATCCACTAGAATCAAGTGAAATTATTATTCTGAAAAATTCTCCACAAAACACCAATGTGCGAGTTACAAAATGCCAAGACATTTAAAACATTGTTTTATCAAATTGATTTTACATGATTTTAGGGTACATCAGGACCAAGACTTCAATAAAAGTTTCAAAAAAGTTGGGAATTCTTGAAATTTGATAGATTTTTGAATTAATTAATTTAACCAATTGAAACGTTTCAAATTCTTGATCAAAAGGGGGAAAGATGAGGAACAGGGCCAAAAAGGGCGAGGATTCTATTTTCGCTAACTGAAAATATTACAAGATCAGCAAGTTGAACTGAGGTAAATGATACACCAAAGACTTACATTATAGGAAGGGATAGGGAAAGTATTTGTGGCATTTCTTTTCCCCTGCTGAAAAATTTCGAAAACTAACAAAGAAAAAAGTTAATATTATCAGTTTTGCCATCAGATGATATTTTTAACATAGTGGGGGAGGGGGAAGACAGGATATCTACTGGAGTCGTAACAAAATCAATCAAAATTAGCCAATGGTTCATTCATACCATGTGTGTCGCTCCCTCTCAGATCTGAGATATTTCTAGGGAAATTTTATTAGTAAATGTGTAGACAGTTTTGTTTTTGGTTCATCACTAGTGAATAATCATAACGATAAATTCTAACTGAAATTGAAGATCTTGATACCTTCTATCCAATGACATCATACCTCAAAAATAAGAGGATGTTTGCTTAAGCTTAAAAACTTTCAGCTTCCAACTTCTGGCTTCTCAAAATTATCCTAAAACTGCAAAAACTTTCGGCTTCTCCGCATCCCTGGTATTGTTGCGCCAACTTCCTACACTGGTATTGATCAAACAAAACCAAATCTGAATTGTTTAAGCTTTGAAACTAATATTCAGACACAGTACCAACGTCTATGCGATAAGACAAATATACACCACGAACGCCAGAATGAGAATCTTCTATTTTCATCTTTCCAGGTTGCATTCGTAATTCATAACGGAGAGGATACATTCATAATAGTAGACCGACTTATCGATAGATGGCAGCAGTTGACAGAGAACGAAACTGAACTAAAACTGAACTGCGATCTGTAAACAATTCACTCGTATTTAAAGAAAATTTTCGATTGCAATAGGGTGCTTGCAGCGCTGCGCGCGGGCAAACACCCAAAAAATGGATTTACTATAAACTTGCCTTCAGTTATCGATATAATTGTGCAGCTACTTGTACGTTTCTGAACACGGTGGGACATCATGAAATCTATCATGCCACTAAAGTCTGGTCCAGTTAAGAAACATAATTTTTTCCACGGCGCTGATAACGTGTTCTTGAACTCGCCCTTCCCCTCCAACTTCACAATGCCAATTATCGATGTGTACTGCGGGTTGCAAATTATGTTTCTTAGCTAGACCAGACTAATTTATACAGTCAATCAACAGGACCATGTCCCGTTGCCCATCAGCGGTGCCTACATACACAACTTGGGGGAATATTAGCGACTATTAACTCTTATGATAATAGACTAGTTGATACAAGAAAATCACGGGGTGATTTAGTGATACATCAACAAATATCAATGTCAATCCAAGCCTGATTTTTTCTGATTTTCCATTCGCTATGCACTTTGTAGTATCCACTATCAAGTGTAATTAGTCAACAATGAATAATAATTACTTTCGGAGTCTCCCGTTTTTCACGATTTTTTAAGGTATTTTATTATTTTACTCGTCTCAGTTCACCAATCTTAAAATGACTATGGATAAACGAACAAATATTTTTTTTTTTCGAACTTCAACTACTTAGTCTTATGAATGCAGACAGTTTACTTTATCCATCCGCTACATAATTGTAAAAATAATTTCTCTGATTTCTGGTACACCTATGGTTTGGTTTAGAACATTACAGTATGCAACAACAGAGTGATATGTATCATGTAAAACTTCAGATAAGCACGTACTTGATAAGAAATAGGTACAGATGTAAGAGATAAATACCGATCAAGCAATTTAAACTAATTATACGCAAATTCAATCACTACTGTGGTGTAGAAGAAGCGTATACGTAGCAGTAAGCCGGACATTTCATAATTCCTTTTAATTATTCAAATTACTGTCTCACAGGCCTTAACTGCTGTAAAGATCATGTCCGCTTTACGAGACTACTATCGTCACCATAGGAAAGAAGTAAGTATTTTCCAATATTATAAAATTATAGCTCCAAACGCCGTGATATCGATTTTCATGATGTTCATGTGTTAATCTGCGAAAAAGTGTTTCGCATCCATAGCCGCACTCCTACTGCCACTGTTTACGGGAGTAGGCGAAGGATTTACAAGCGTACTCTCATTCAGCATGCAGGATCCCGAATCCGAAGATTCATTATCGGATGAGCAAGTATCTTGGCTAGGTGAGACAACCATTTACTTAATACAGTCAAAACTCAGTTTATATTGAACCCATTCAAAAACAACGTAATAGTATAAATGATCAAGAATTTTTTTGAAGCCGCTCTATTCACACTGACTATGCCGCCCGGAGCTCTGATTGCCGGTATTGTCATGGAGATTTATGGACGCAAAACAACACTTCAGCTCGCCACCATACTCTTGGTCGACGGCTGGTCAATTTTCTTCTTAT
This sequence comes from Acanthococcus lagerstroemiae, assembly GCA_031841125.1. NCBI lineage: Eukaryota > Metazoa > Arthropoda > Insecta > Hemiptera > Eriococcidae > Acanthococcus > Acanthococcus lagerstroemiae. Next base: position 42,666,879 of record CM063114.1, on the reverse strand, counting down.
CAGACACTCTTCCTATGCTGTGCCTCGGCCGTATTATCACTGGATTTGCAGCAGGTATACAAGTAAAATTCGATAGTCTTATGGACACTAGTGCTACCTAAAAAAATGAAAAATTTTCAGGAGAGCGTTCTAAATATTTTGTCACCGTATTAGGTAGCTCAATCGGAAAATGCTCTCTAGCGGTCCATTAATAAGTTATCAACTGTTTTGTGTATAACACCGGATAGTTTACACCTTCAGCTACATCTACGCACTTAATTTTGACAAAAATGTTAATCAACACAAAATAATGTTCATAAGAGACGAGACCATCTCGAATTTGAGTGTACTCGGAGATTGAAGTCGCAGCTCTTTTTCTCAGACACGCTCCTCGCTTCAATTTCCTCTAGAAATGAACAGCGGTTCTGCCTAAGTTTTAAAGTCTCGACTTTGGTCAATTCTATAGTTATGAGACGTCCGTCACTACTGTTGACACCAGCTTCGATTCCACCGGCTCTGTCCGAGGTAAGAATTTTTTTGAAGTACATGTAATCCGATTAATTTTACAGGCATGGAGGTTGCCACAGTAGTGTATATCACGGAGATGAACACTCCAAGCTGTCGAGACACGATGACGGCGCTGTTTCTACCCATAGGCTTCATCGGCAATCTTCTCGCGTTCGTGGTCGCCGTTACATTTCCCTGGGAGCAAGTAGCTTTAGTCTTCGTTGTCATGGCAGTAGTTGGCTTGGTCGCACTCTCCAATGTTCCCGAATCACCAGTCTGGCTGATGTCACACGGCAAGACTACGGCGGCGCTCAGATCGCTGAAATGGTTACAAAACACGAATCATAGGGAAAGCACGGAGGTCGAATCGGCCGACATGCTAGCGCAGCTCGGTGATACGACATCTCTGTCCACGGTTGAAAAGACGTCTTACTTCCATAAGGTGATCGCGACAAGAGCGTGGAAGCCATTCCTCATCCTGCTGACGTTCTACATTCTGCAGGAATTGACTGGCTGTCACTTGATGACGTACTACAGCGCTAATGTTTACAGGCAGCTTCATGTGCCTGGTGAAGTGTTGAACGCGTCCATGGGCTACCACGGCGCCGCCCTGCTATCAGTGTTCCTCTTTGTCCGGCTTATCAACAGGGTTGACCGCAAACAGTTGTGCTGTTGCTCCGCCATCGGCGTCTGCCTTTCGTATTTGATGGTCACCGCCCACACGTTCTTTCAAAACGGAGTCGAGGGCAAATCTTTGGAGTGGCTACCGGTAGCTGGCACATGGATGGCCACGGCATTTGGTAACCTGGGAATATACACCCTGGCATCGCAAATGTCAGCGGAATTATTTCCAACCCAAGTTCGCGGCTTCATGACCGGCTTGCTGCTTACGATCGTGCATATGTGGACATTTACATGCGTGAAACTATATCCAAAGATGATCAAATTTCTCACGGTTCGCGGATTATTAGTGATGTTCACCGTGGCTTCTGCAGCAGCCGCAATTTTTGGTAAATTTGTGTTGCCGGAGACGCGTGGTAAAACGATAGCAGAAATAGAAGAGTCGTGGTGACGCCAAGTTGTCTTATTTATTGTTTAATTCCATGCTAACTGCGGGGCGAGAACGAACCCGAGGACAAATGGACGCTGTTCAGCAAAAGGGAACCAACTAGCAAAATCCGCTTTTTGAGAACACGTGATTCGAAGTTCAAGAGCAATGTAGAAACAATATGGCATTGCGTTTACTGATAAGCTTTTTTCAACGTGAGTATACATTTTTGAATCGGGGGCTCAATTTTGAAAAAGTCTACATTTTACGCTTTTTCCAACGATGCTAATAACTCATTTTGTTTACAAATGTTAATTGGTTCCCTTTTGTTGAGCAGCGTCCAAATCTGGACGGCCGCTACAAATGTCTCGTGAGATCTGTGAGTTCGCTGAGTTTCTCATGTGGTGCCTACCTTCTCTATCTCGAGAACAAAACATCCCTTTATTACGGTTAGTTATAATCATATTTCTTACGGCACTTCATAACGCAAAATGACCAAGAACGTTTTCTTCTTCTTCCTTAAGGAGAAAAGGAAGCCGTGAAGTAAGCTCAGATTCGTCAGGAGCAACGAGTCAAGATTTCCCTGGCTTCTGGTATTCTTATCAAAAACAGAGAGAAAGGATTTAAAAGTGTCTTCGAAGGGTTTTATCCAAGGACCTAGAAGCTTTCTCCTCTCACCTCCAAATCACATCTAGCAAAACTAAGCTGAGTTATGATCTCTCCAACAAAAGTTCCACGTCGCGTCCATGGTGAAAAAACCATTTCCGACCACATCAGTCTTGACAAGTCTCCGACAGAATTCACGAAGTCTAAACGAATATCAACAGTGTCTTTAAGAGCATCGACGAAGTCACAATGAGTCTAAATTAGTTTTAGGGCAGTCTTAACGAGTCTGACTATTAGAATTTTGGGTTTAAAAAGTCTGAACAGAATGTTCCGTTGATCAGTCTTAAATCCTAACATGTCTTCAGTCCCAGCTGACTGGGAAGAAGTTCAAAGTATTTTAATGCACTTTCGGTTTTCTTTGATTTTTTTCCCCCTAGTGAATCTACAAAACTCTAAATTTGGTCTTCAAAAGTTTTGAGTACTTCTTTCTGGGCACATCTGTGCCTTAACGAGTCTCTCAACAGACAAATTACAGTCGATTCTGACTAGTCTTTGGATCTTTATGAGTCTCAATGGAATACCGGACTTAAGTGTCTTAACGATCCTTGATATACTTCATGATACCTTATCACCTTTTCAACTGGATCTGTTTCCCTCCATGTTCTTGTACTTCGCAATTCTGAGATCGATCGACAGGAAAACAACCTCAGGGTGTCTATTAAATACAAATTTGTGAAATTTATCACTTTTTCACGACCTTCTCGTGCCTTTCTTCATGGGCTCACGTTACTCATGCCAGGAGTCCTAAGTAGCGAAAACAAAAACTAATTTCGACGATTCAGTGACACTCAGTGGTAGCCAAGGAGGTGGCTTGCGGGGCTGAAACCATCCCCAGAAGGTCTTACTTTTTTTTTTTTACTAGTATTTCAAATTCACACAAGATTCCAAAGAATGAAAAAAAATCAAAAGAATTTCACACTTCACTGTATACTTGTATAAATCAGAGTCAAAACGCGTACACTTAGTATGGGATGATGCAATCTTCTTTTGAACTTTGTTAGAATATTTTCGAATAATTTTTTTTGCATACAATTAAATTTCTTTCCTAAATACCTATACTTTTTATCGGTTCGTTTTTGTTCCCACAACAAAGGTAATTGAATTAATAGGTATACGCAGTAGGTGAGTACAGGGGGTTCAAAAATATCATGTACTCGTACCCCAACAAGAAATTTTCAGTGAATTGGTAACATTGAACCACTGTAAATGTTACAGTTCAATGTTAGCAACCTATCGAAAATGTCTCATTAGGGTAATTAACGTTCTTGAACACTCTGTAGGTATACTGAGAATAGGAAAAACCTGAAGTCCAACCCACCCCATGAGAAAATCTTGGCTGCGCCACTAGTGACACTCGTTCAATTTCTTCCTTTGCCAATATTTTGTAATTCACATTTAAAAAGATGATAAAATAAATAAATTCAAAATGTACATTAAAAATTCATCTTTTTTCGAATTTTGAGAGAATTCATGATTTTTGGGAAACAGCATGTTAAATATACAATTGAATTCTGACTGTTTCATGGCTTTCACAACCACTAGTTTCAATTCAAGACTGGTAGACACCCTCAAACTTTTCTTCAATTTTACACGGGCCTAGAAACTTGGTTAAGGAAAGGAGACAAGCATTCTTACTTTCCTAAATAGAAATAGTAGGACGTCGATTAATTAAAATGGGTTCACATCTTCAATTTTACGTGACAAACTTTTTTCCTAGGGAGGGTAGAGGAAAAATAGAAAATGCTGATTTTATAAACTAGAGACATTTTGAAACCAACCAACAAAAACACTACTATTAAAATTTACCATAATACAAAATTTCAATAATACAGGGTGTCACTTTTAAAATGATCCCCTTCTGCCTGGTAAATAGGCAACCTACCCCGACAATATGAAGATATGTCTGCATACTCCCACTTTTGAAGGGGCTGAGTTCTGGTCAAATTTAGAAGTTTTCTATCTTTGATTTTTTTTTTCTTCTCACAATTGGAGATAAACAGAAAAATGGTACCAGAAGGTGACAGTAGAGGGCAGTTGTGGTAACTACAGAAAAAATAAAATAGTAGGAATTGGTTCAACAGGGTGTTCATAAAATCAATTTTAGTACAAATTATATCAGAAAATTTTCATATTTTTTCAATTTCCCGTGAAACTCGCCCTCTTAAAGCTATTGTTGTTTTATTTGCAATAAATTGTACATTAAATTTCCCGTAAAAAAAGTCATTAGCAATTTTCTTGTATCTGGATTAGAGCTGCTCAAAATGGAGTTCAAGGTATCCTCGTTACGAATTATTACTTTTTAACATAAATGCCCAGACCATATGAAGATAATAATCATCTTCTTCAGCTACTTTACCACTTCACCAAGTTATATCGTTATGGGGCTCATTTACCTCCCTCCTATCATCTATTTACCCCATATTTGAAACTGAGGCCCATATGCAATGAGGGAAGGCAAGAATCGGTTCCAAAGGTCACTAAATTCGGTTTTGGTGACATTTTGGCCATATTCCCGAACTGAGGCGCATACAATGGGAAGGAGATGCAAGATAACAGTTGCGGTCTACAGCAATCGCTCTATGAATGTCGACGAGCAGATACTTGATCTGATTCAAGAAGATTTAACGTTAAGCATGCATAAAATAAGCATCATGACTGGTATAGATCGTAAGGTAGTTTGGCGGGTGTTAAATAGCAACGGGCTTCATCCATATCACAGCACATGTTCAACCACTTTCCATGATCTTCAATTTTTTCCTGTGTGGTTACCACAACTGTCATCTTACACCTCCTTCCTATCGGTATGCGCCACAGTTCGGAAAATATGGCCAAAATGTTACCAAAACCGAATTCAGCGACCTTCGGAACCGTTTATTGGATACCCATATTAAACTTTACAAAATACTAACCTCCCCCCCCCCTCATTGCATGGGCCTCATTTTCAAATATGGAGTAAATAGATGAAAGGGGAGAGGTGAATAAGCCCCATAAATGATATAACTCTGTGAAGTGGTAACGTAGCTGAAGAAGATGATTATTATCTTCATATGGTCTGGGCCTTTATGTTAAAAAGTAATAATTCTTAACGGGGATAACTTGAACTCTATTTTGAGCAGTTCTAATCCAGATACAAGAAAATTGCTAATGACCTTTTTTATGGGAAATTCAATGTAGAATCTATTTCAAATAAAAAGCAGGAGCTTAAGAGGGTAAGTTTCATGGGAAATTGAAAAAATGTGAAAATTTTCTGACGTAATTTGTACCACATTGATTTTATGAACACCCTGCAGAACCAAGTCCAAACATTTTCTTCCCTGTGGTTACCACAACTGCCCTCTACTATCACATACTGGTACCATTTTTCTATCTCCAGCCGTGAGAAGAAAAGAAAATTTTGAAGACATAACTCAGCCCCTTCAAAGTAAGAGTATGCAAACATATCTACATATTGCCGAGGTAGGTTGCCTACTTGCCAGGTGGAAGGGGTCACGGCAGGAGGGTGAGGAGGAATACGAATTCATTTTCTCAGAAGGCGAAATTAAGGTAATTAAAACATTTCTAATTCTTGGACAAAAGAAGGCGACGAGGAAGAGGAAATTTTTCGAATTAGAAACATTTTGAAATTGACAAGACAAAACCACCACATTTTACTTTTAACACGCAGAAAAATTTTACTTCCTTAATTATGTCCACTGAGTTGAATAATACAACAAGGATTTTCATTATTTGGGGGGAGAGGGAGAGTATTTCCAGTTTTTCTGAATAAAAAATGCGACGTTCCCCTCCTAAAAAATCTCGAATCCAACAAACGAAAAAGCATACTTTTAATTTTGCCACTGGATGAAAATATATATTTCTGACAACACATATCATACAGTCAATTTGTGAATTTCTGAACAATGTGTTACGTACCGAGAAACTTGGCATTCACTCATCAGCCTACCAAGAGAATGCTGCTGCCCATTAGTGACGCAGTAGCACCTATCAATACCCTAGCGAAAATTGGATTTAAATTTCAACTCATCACCATGCATCTGCATGTTAATTTACTTAAATACTCATAAATAAGACTTTCAAGTTTACATTAAACCCTAAAATTGTAACCACCTCTCTTCAATCCAGACTATACCCTGAAAGTCTACAGCGGTTGTCATGGAACTATCCGGGGTAGACGCCACGGCTGCTCTCATCGGAATAATTTTAGAATACGTCTTCTCCTCGAATGACAACGAGCTCATCCTCGGTATCCGATGGCTGAAATCTACAAGTCAAAACTCGAAATACGATCGCGATAATGAAATTGCAAATGGCTCTTCACAAAATTCGATTAGACTTATGTACGGCGAACTACTGATTACGGATGTTTGAATTCGATAACCTATAACTTTCTCAGGTTATCGTGAAACATATTAAAAAGTGTTTCGCAACGTTTACGAATCTCTCTGACATTGAAGATAACAATCTACACATTCGTACTCCGGACACGTCGAATGGAAGTTTTCCTCATCAGTGCAGCGCAGGTATGAATTTGAAAATATTATCAAGTTTTAACCAGGCCCATTTACACAAGAGCATACAAGTAACCCGAGAAATAGCAAAAGGATTTTTTTTTAAATAATAAAAAAATTCGAAACAAACTTGCATTAACGTTACTGTTGCCAACATGGACTGACAGAATTACACATCTTTAGACACAGCACAAAACAAAAGCAAGACACAGTAACGTCCTAAGATCTCCCGAATCCACCGATCCTTGAGTTTGTAGCCAACTGACAGGACTTGGAAACGCATCTCAAAAATGAGAATGTACATTATAGCTTTTTCCAAAATGAAAACCATCATTCAAGTAAAACAGGAGGTTACGCCAATGGGATCTCTGACAATTTTGGAAAGGAGTTTCACAGCTGAAGGGTAAAGAATCAAAACTCACATTTACCATTTTACTTCAAGGGCATAAATAGGTTTATACTGTACACGGGTGTAGGAATATCTTTGCTGTGTCTGTGAATGCGCGATATGTATAACATACTTCACGTTCACAGGCACAGCAAGGATATTCCTACACCCGTGTACAGTAATTCGCCTATTTGCGCCCTTGCAGTAAAATGGCAAATGTGAATTTTGATTCTTTACCCTTCAGTTGTTCTTTATTGCCAGGAAATCCACATTCGGGATGAGGTAGCCTTCGATGATGATATCTCCAGAGAAAGGGGATGCTGCACAGGTCTGGTGTTGAAAAGACACAAGCTCGTAGCCACAGCCCGGTCACTTTTCTGTAAAACGAATAAATCGATCATTGTGGAAGTAATTCATTCACATAACTCGGTTGGACCATCAGTGAAGAGGTTCAGCAACGAAGACTGAGGCATACAATTCTTCACCCACGACCCTCCTCCCCCGCTGGACTTGAAAGAACCACCCACGCGACCCAGAACAATCATTAATAAACGTTTGTTCCCAATACCACTGTGTCTACAGCTTTTTTTTTCTTTTTTAAAAAGAAAAAAACTATCAGAAACCATCGGACCAGGTCTGAAGACAGTAGCTCAAGAGTCTCAATTTTGACAAATAAAAGTATAAATGGTCATCACTCATCACTTATTCGTCACCACAATCACCTTGTCCGTCACCAATAACCCGCTAACACAAGCGTGAAAAATGTTCCACGCGTGACAAATGTTGAACATATTGCATACCACGTCCTATCTCAGGTGTCGAATACCAAATTGATACTTCGCTCGTTCTTTTCTACTGACTAATAAATTTTAAATTCCGCCTCATACAACATTCAAAACTCGAATATAGAAATTCGAATGATTCCACCTAAATTTTCGTGTGACATAGGTAATTCCAACTGAATGGGACAGCAGAGGTTTCCAATTACTAATCACGAGAGATGAGAGTGTGAACAAAGTGTCGAATGCTACTGTCGTTATGCGCTAGATGTTCTGTTAAGATCATCTCGCTTTCCGGGATGTACTTTTTAAAATCAAATTACATCACAATTCCAATTAGCGAATCGCGTCAACTTCGTGACATAACTGACGCCTAAAAACCAACATTTCTGACCGGACCGCCAGCTGTACAATATTCACATTATCTAACTACAAACTACACACATAACCAACAACTTCAATCAGCTGATAAACGTTATTAGTTCCAAATGGAAGCACACAAATACCGACAATGGCACGAGTGACGAGTTTCAAGATCCCTCGACTAAATTAAACAAAAGAACACCATATTTCCCCCACTGGCTCAAGTGTTCAACCCTTTTACAGCATCGTGAACTTACCTAGCCCTCACTCTTCTAACTTAACCATGGTAGCCATGCTGGCCAACTGTTTGCTATTAACGTAATGACATGCATACATACACCATTACAACCATCTACCCAATAGGTTTACGAGTAGCGAACACCCGGCCGGTCAATAAATTAGAAGTAATTTGTTTTACAATTCGGAGCTGTAAGTGCATCCAACTATATACATGCCCAGTGTGATGGCTATGACAAATGGGATCCACACTACTCGCTGAAGCAATGACACATATTTAGCAGTTTGGAAATTCTTGGTTTCTAACCAGGAAAAATACTTGAAAGTGTAATCGCAAGTTAATACACTACCCTACATAAGAAAATAAAGTGCGAATGTAAAGAAACTGTACAACAGAAACACTTTCCGTGATACTTCAAAACAAAAGTTGTTCTCAATCTCTTCATTTATTGCTACTCATCTAATCGAAAACTATAATTCAATTTACTCGTGTCATCACTACTATAATTTATGCGGTGCCAGAAGCTCCTCAAGCTCGGGAAAGTACAGAAGAAAGGTTTGCTCATTTCAATTTTTCCCTGTAAATATGGAAGGGGACAGACTGTGAGATGGTCCCAGCACACATAGGAGAGGGAAGGTTGGGACGTTTCACCTTCTCTAAAGATCGAATCAGACTCCTAGGACATCAAAATGCTCTAGGAAGTCAATACAAGCAGGAGCATAAATAGGTATACTTTCTGGGAGAAAACAGCCGGAAATCCCTCACCCTATTCCCCTTGAAATTACAACATAAAACCAATGCTCAGGGTTTCAACACTTGGATTTTTGAATTCATCAAAATAATCAGAGTTCAGAACCCGTAGTTGTCTACCTGAATAAATAATCAAATGATTTATAATACACTGTCAAAACTCATTTAATTCTTTTTTCAGAATTCTTTCAAGACTAAACAGAGACTCGTACAGACTCGGCTACAATTTACCAAGATTCATGACAACTGAAGCCCACATGTTAGGACTTGCTGAAACTGTTCAGACTCCTCAAATCTATTGGAAGACTCAACCTTACAAGCGTCACGAATTATTATACGACGTGTTCAGATTCATTTAGGCTTATTGAGATTCGTTAAGACTTTCCAAGATTATACTAATACTGAACAACAGCTCAGATGAATGGTTAAATCTCATCAGTAGCGTATCTAGGATGAAATCATGGGGCAGTTGACTTTCAATTTCGAGGGTATTCCTAAAGAAAGAAAGAGAAAGTTTTAAATGAGCATATTTTTGATATTTTTAGAGCGTTTTTGGCCATGGGGGGCGGAACCCCACCCTAAAAACGCCACTGAATCTCATTATACTACTCCGTTAAATATTCGGGGATGTGATTGGCAAGCATTTCGGAAAAAACGAAATTTTCCATACACAAGCCGAAATAATGTTCTATAATCCTAGATCCGCACCTGATTACAGACACAGATGGGCAATATCATTATGATCTGAAGTTTAAAAATATGAAAAAAATGAAAAAATTATTAGATTTTTGATCTGACAGATTGAGATAATCTGACATCATGATCTAAGACCACAACCATAACCAAATTCTAACTTTTTTTTTATAATCGAAGATCTATTTTTAAAATAATCTTTCATCTAAATCTGTGATATTCTGATCGTTCCAATTTTTCAAATGATCTGAAGATTGTAATCTTATACCACTGAATTCATTATCTTACCTATCTCTTGCTAACCAGGTTCCTTGAATTTAACAAAGTAAGGGGTGCACATCCATTCCGATAAGTTATAGCGCGCATTGGGTGCGCATGTGCGATTTTTGATAGCGAATACTAACTTATGCGCACCCCGTTACAATGCAGCATTTCTGAAGGAGCATACAGAGGAAGGGTTAAAACCACAGGCGTTCCGAGCAGAGTGGAAAGCAGTAAGCAGTCAGTTTCATTCCACCTCTGGAGATGTTTTGCCTCCCATCCTCCTTAGAATGTATGGAGGTCACATCAGTAACGTTTAACGTTGTCAACCTAGGGTTCGAGAGGGGGCACTCAAACTAGAAAAACCACTACCTGATGAAGTTGCACTTCATTTTTTTTTTTTTTTGTTATGCCATAAGTTTTTATTATTTTGGTTTTTCATGGTTTTGCAGGGTGTCTACAGTAATTGAAAAGTAAAAATGAAGGACTTTTTCAGGACCCTTTGCAGGACTATAGCTGGCATATTTTCCATTTTTTCCCGCAAATCTTTTTTTAGGTTTCCAATTGTTTTATCCCCTTTACGCCTCCCTGCTCTCCTTTTTGCTCCTCTACTTCTCCCTTTCTTGCAAATATAGATCCTGCGCTACACTTTTTAATGAACAATCATAGGAATTGTGAAAAATTTATTTTTGAGTATTTCTAACAAAAATGAAGGACTGTTTAATTTTTTTCTCTCTTCAATTTCAGCACTTTTCTGGACTTGAAGGACTTTTCAGCCTCTGTGGACACCCTGTTTTGTAACGTCTCAACAAAATTATTTTGTCATTTTGTCTCACTTTTTGTCATGTCGCTTAGCATAGTCTATGTCAACTGATATGTTGCAGCATATTCAATTCAAATGACCTTTATTTTTCTTTTTTTACTTAAAATATACCTAGCATAGGTTAAGTTGCCCTCTGCTGGGCAACGGCATTCATTTTTTGTTTTTGTAATGTCATTGACAAAATTGTTATGAAAAAATGATTCAAGGTTTTGTTACATGACAAAATATTGCAAATTCAATTGTCATTTCGTCATTTTGTTTTGTTATGTCTAACAACACTGCCTGACTGAACAATGAGATAGTAATCTTCAAAACTAAAGGGTGACATATACGTGTTTGTTCATTCTATGGCATTCATCTCCCTCCCCTCTCCCACTAAACTCACAAGGCTCGGAACGCCTCCAAACAGAGATTATATCTCCTGGGAGATGGAAGAAACTGAATTACTAGCTATGCACTGGCCAAGTCAAATTTCTGCTTGTGAATTAGGCCATATAGGTTCCTTTCGCAATAAAATCTAGATTCCAGCCAGCTACAAATACCATGCACTAGTTACCCTGGAGTCGGAAACCTAAAAATTCATCTTGTTTCAAAGTTCATCTGGGTACAGGTGCCACCAGGACTAACGGGGCATTCACCTTGCCAGAGATTCTCAGGAAGTCTAGTTTTACCAGCTACTGGGTCATGTTCTCATGGAAACAGATTTTCCCAGTCCTAGAGGTGTCTTTCCCTTCCCTCTTTGAAAGGCTGATGAGGTCCATGCATCCGGGCAATGACCTGTGTGCTACATGCCGGTCAACGCAGGAGTCATACATAACACAAATTAATGAGCTCGCTTTAATATGATCCTGACAGCACATATACATACGTATGTATCTGTAGAGGTGAGATTTCACAACCCTTTCCAGCCAGTCATGTTTCACCAACTGGAAAAGATTTTACCAGCATTGGAGATGTCTTGTCTCCGATTTTTCTAGGGAAGTTTGGTGGACCAATATATCTGTGCAATGATCTGTGTGCTACATGCAGGTCAATATGAGAGCCGAGCCATATATAACACAAAATGGTGAGTTTGCGCATATTTGTGGTTTTCATATTCCTTTCTTAATAAGGTCATGTTTCATTTCACGGGAAAATTTACCAGCCCCAGAAGTGTCTCGCCCACTTTTCTTCAGAATGTTTGGCAGTGCCCAAGCATCTCAACTTTGCGCAGTGGTAGTGCGATTATTGCTAGTGCCTATGCATCAATCAGTACAGGGACCTGTGTGTTACAAGCACATCACATACAAGCCATACAAAACACAAATTAGTGAGATTATTTTAATGGAACAGCATTAGACCAAAGAACTGGTGGGGGAACGTAGGAAGGTAGGACAAGAAATCAACAGAAGTAAAACGAAAATACTGTCAAATAGGAAAGAAAAATGTAAATAATTAGAAATAGATGGAACAGAAATGGAAAGGGTGAATGAATTTGTATTGGGATTTAAACTTGGAGTTTCAAGTGTTGGCAGCCCTGTGATATGTGTGAGTGATCACGTATGATTTACTGTAAGTGTGTAGCAAACTTGAACTATCATTAAGTCAATTAGAAATTCACTTTCAAAGAAAATTTGTCCTAAATTTGACTGCATAATCACCAAAAAATTAAATTATAATCAGTTGTACTGGCAGAATAATTTTTACTCAGTTTTTTACCCTACTGAAGATAGCAGTGTTACTATTTGAAAGTACACATGATTACTCACTCATTTTCACCCGCTAACACCCGCGTGGGTAATTTTGCAGCGCACTCTAGTGCAGGGTTAAATGCCAATATCTAGGGCAAACAATAGCATTTGAAGAAAGAATAAAGAACGAACTGAAGAAAAGAATAAACCTAGCCTGGAGAAACTACTGGTCTATGTGAAGGTAAAATGGTCAATAAAACAAAGTTAAAAATATTGGAGAGTTGTACATTCCCAGTACTAATATATGCAGCACAAACATGGACCCTAACTAAAAAACAAACGAAAAAACTTACAAAGCGACGGTAAGAAATATGGAGAGGAGCTGACTGGGAGTTAAAAAGAAAGAGGATAAAAAACACAAAACTGAAAGAAACAACTGGTGTGAAGGATATAGGCAAAACTATTAAAAACAGGAAATAGGCATACGCGGGACATGTGGCAAGGCAAGAGAACAGTAAATGGAGTAAGATAATCAACGAGTGGATACTAAGGGACAGAAAGAGAAATAAAGGTAGGCCAGCAATGAGATGGAGGGATGATGTAATTAAAATAACAGTGACTATGTGGGAAAGAACAGCGCGAAACAGGGAGGCTTGGAAAAGGGCGGGGGATACCTACGCCCAAAGAGGTTAAGTAGTTTGGTTTACGTCTTGGATAATGTTAGTCGATATAGAGACTGTAGAGCTGTGTAACTAAACCACGTAATAAAGACTGTTTATTATTTTTACTATTATTATCATTATTATTATACCAAGAGTAGTCAAAATTTCATAGTCTGTTCCAAAAAACCCATGTTTCAGTTTTCGCCAACTCTGGAGGTGTCTTGCCTCACATCCCCTTTAAAATGTCTGAAGATCACATCAAAAGCGTTGCCAGCTTAGTGTTTGAAAGGTGGTCTTGACCAAGGGGATGGAATGTTAGAGGGGATGCTAACGTTAGAAAAATACTATTGACAAAATCGCAAATGGGGGGGGAGATACCCTCACTGGCTACACCATTGGGTCACATCCCTCTATGCAATGATTTGTGTATGAGCACCTCAACACACCAGCCGAGCAGGTTAACATAGGATAGGAGACGTTCATCACATAAATCAGTAAGCTCGCTTCGATGAGACCGCTCAAGTTGAGATTTGTATTAAGTCATATTTCTCATAGAGAAAAATTTTGCCAGCCCTAGAAGTGTTTTGCCTCCTTCCTCAGAATATTCCGCGGCGCCCATACCCCCATGCATCTGTGCAGTGACCTATGGGCAGAGGTGATGAACCCGCTACTCGATTATACAATTTTCCATTCGTTCATTGAATTTTCGAATACATTGGGGTTCGATAAACCAAAAAATTCAATGAACGAGTAGCTCGTTCACCACCTCAGCCGGTGGGTTACAAGCAGGTCAACGCACGAGCGGTTAATGACACAAATTTGTGAGCTCGCTTCCATGAGATCGCATGTATCTACAGATGAGATTTTCTACTCCTTTCCGCACCAGTATTTTGAGAATATGATTATGGCGATTGGCTCAGCATTCGACCTTGCATCATTTTCACGCTTGATAAGACTCCGGTACAGCCGAATAGAAGCAATATCAGCAACTTGATTCCAGATCGACATGCTATAACCGTCTACTCTAACCTATCGATCAAGAACATACTGTATTTCACATCGATCAGCTGATAGTCGAATTCATGCTACATGAAAGACGAATCTTAATTTAATAACGATAGTGTATCGTACTGAATCGTGATTAACCTTCGGCGCGCAAGCACAATTATGTGATCACATGATCAGTAATATCTGACGTAGTATTCTGTAACGAGCTGACTGAAGCTCATAGTTAGATATAAAAATCACGCGTTTACTATCAAAGCTTACCTCATACGCTATACTTGGGCCTTTCTGGTCCTCGAGCTGCGGCCGGCAACACACACTCGAACATTTCACTAGCACCGAATATCGAGGAAATCGATAACCCGCGAAAACCGTCTTCGACTCACTCAGAAGCAAAGAAAGTACCGTATTTTCTTGACGCAAATTGATGTAACGTGGAAAGTTGCACTCGCGGCGCCAACCGCTAGCCGGTGGCCGACCGGCGACCGGGTACTTCGAGTTCAGGTACATCGTACTCGTGGTCGTGCGGTTCCAGTACAGTCTCTGTACGCTCACCCACACACATGCAGAATACACGTGTACGTACGCGCGTACACAAACGCGCGACATACACAGCGCATTGAACATAACCTCGAAAACATGAACGCGGCGGCATCGCGCGGATAAATTCGAAACGAGGAGAACAGTGGCGCTACGTCGTTAGCGGCGGCACGTTTCGGTACTATATAACTCATGGATACTCGTTTCGTCCGGCTAAGCGCGGTGCCCAGTTTCTACGTGTATTATTTTATCGTATACGGAAAACGTATTCACTATTAGCGCTATGGCCGTAACAGTGTCGTAGGTTTTCGTCGACGAATGCGAATGCACAAGCGGAGAATTTCCTGGTTTGAAATCTGAAAAAATTTATCTGTTCGCTTCGTCAGCACGGTAATTACAGGCGAAATAATCGCGTTCGGTTTGTCAACGTGCTGCAGTTCACCAAATTTTTAATTTCAGCTATGTAGATGCGAAATGAAATACGCGTAGAGGGGATAGCCATGGTCGGTCGAGTGGGGAAGCTTTCACTTACTTCACGTTTCCGTGCACCCTATATAACTTTTTTTATATAGGTCGACTCCTACGAGTATTACTATTTACTATTACGCGTGTATCTATTTATAGTTATCGAAAAAACAAATAAAATGATTTTGAAGTCGGCGAGTTACACTTATGGAATTGAGAACGGCCAGATGGCGGTCAGTCGGTCACATTCATACGACTCACCCGTTACGATAAAACGATTATTCGTGTTGTAATTTGTTCAGTTGTGTGATTCAGGAACACGTGGTTTGGTTTGCGATTCGTTGCAACCATGTGTTGGTGAAAACGGGTGATCGATTTGACCGAATGCTGGTAATGGAGAGCCCAAAAATAGTCAAAGATATGCGCATCAGTGGAGCAAGAATCTCGGATAAAATTTGTGCGCGATAGGCAGCCCTGGCTTTCAGACTGGAGTAATGGAAAAGTACAATCTACTGAACTCTTTATTTTCATTGTTGATTTTGGCTCGTGATACTAGTGATACTCAACAGCCGTTTATCCACCAGCTAAACTCACCGTGCTCGTTAGTTGAGGTCAGTTTTGGAAACAGGGCACCAAAGAGATGAGTATGATCATCCGCCATTTTTATTCGCAATGCGCATATAATCCCCTAACATGTAAAATGAGTCCTGTTTGAAGTCCTTTTGTGAATGATGCATGCATTTGTTTGTACCAGCATAGGAGGGTCTCAATCTTGCGGGGGCGGGGGGTCGATACAACACATAACCCGTCATCTTATTGCTCTAATTAATGCACTGAAATACACCCGAAATGCTCTTCTTGATAGCGTTGGGAGTTCTAACCCCTCCCGTTCCTGTGTTTGAGTCAATAATTGTTTTGAAACGATTGGAAAACTATCCAAAATTCAATTTATGGTGATCTTTGCACCCATGGATCATTTTTCTCTTTATCAATCGACTCGATCTACAGAAGTGCTGTGATTCACCGGAGCAATTGCGGAAAAGCCTTTCCCCCATGGGAGAAACCGCTTTGTCCAAGAAATGAATAACATGAAAATTGAAACTTGGAGCGTTCCTTCAACGTTATTGATCTCCAAGCCCCAGTACGCCACACAAAAAGAGAATAGACTGCATCTCATATACAACGGCTGCTATGTTATTGTGAGGTTACTGCATATATCAGACTGCAGCTGAGAAGACGGTCGCAAAAGAGAGCACAGCTTTAACTTTGGCTTGAAAAAGAAACTTTCAAATTTGTTGCAATTTTAAAAATACGCGTCAATATTCTTGACATTTTATGTTCCTGTGACCACTGTGCTTCAAGGTACCATCATTGACTCTGGCTCAGCGAGTACCCTAATAAGTAAATGAGGAAATCATACAATTGAAAGCAAAGGGCAAAGGGAACCGATGAAAAGTGGGAAATTTGAAAACAACTACTGACCTGATAAACAGAAAATAAATTTATTAATCGAATCGTTTCTTCCATGAAAATATTTAGATGCTCATAACTTGAACTCTATATTGATGAGAAAGAAGAAAAGAGTCTAAACAGCTCTTCCAGGAACGCGCCGATGGGGAGGGGGGGTAGGAGGGCAACTCACCCCCTGTAGGAATTTTTCACGCAGCAGTTGGAGAAATTTACCATTTCAGTCAGGCGAGTTGGGAAAATCCAACAAGTTAAAAGGTTTGTTTTCGCTTTGATACTTGTGGCGTGGTGGCCGTATGGCGATGCACGCATACCAAAGTGGCCCCTATAACACCGCACCCCCGGCCCCGGAAACTACCCTTTCGAGTATCGCATTAGTGGCTGGATACTTGGGAATTGAGTTGAGAAGCTGGGAAAACCCAACGAGTCAAACGGTTCTTTTTCTTTCGCTTTGATACTTCAGAATTTTGAGTTGAGTCAGTTGGAAAAATCCAACAAGTCAAAAGGATTTTTTTTTTTCTTTCTTTGCTTTGATGCTTGGGAATTTTAAGTGAGCCAGTTGAGACTTAAAATTTTACCCATTTCCCCCCTCTCAGAAAAACTCTTTGATACGTCCTTGAACTCTTCATATCGATGAAGAAAGACATGATGTAGAAGATTAGATGACACAGGAAATCAGCCCTGGATGAAGACTAAGGCCACTTACAAGAACTCGGGCCCCCCAGTTGCCCAGATGGAAAATTTCATTTTCTTATCTATTCAGTAGCTTTTGATTTACAGTGCCGTTCTCGTTGGTGACATACGCCAACGCGCTTAAGGCAACTCAAAATTCGACCGCCGCTCCAAGCCGGTTTTTGTTGTGCATATAGGTAAGCCCGAAGCTGCAGGAAATACAGGAAGAGGAGGAGAAGGATAATCAAGATTTATCCAATGGTCCAGCTCCCCCTGAATACTGTGAATAGGAAAATTACGAAGATAAAACGAAAAAGAAAAAAATAGCTGAATTCTTTACATTAAAAGGTTTTATTAAACCATATGGGTTGGATGCAAATGTGTCAACTTTTGATAATCTAACCGTGCTCTACAACATATTTTTATCTGAAGCTGTCAACAGTTATTCAATGAAACGAGTTTATGCACGAAAAAAATTATTAAAAATTCGCTCCAAAATACAGTGCTGGATAAATGGTTTTTGACAATGATGGCCGTGGCACCAGAAAAAGACCTTCTCGGTGATATACATAATAAAGAAATTATCGATTTTGCCAAAAAGTCATATGTATACTGAGACTTATTCATAAAATGAGTCATGAAAAATATTTTGTTTTTGATTAATAACACTATTGAACCAAATAAAATTTTTTGTTTGCCCAACGCATTTAAGGAAGTGATTCTTGAGAACTTTTCAACGCTGAATACAGTGCCGCCGGCCGTTTTTATCTATCACGTCTAGTTTTTTTGATCAAAAACTATAAAAAATTCAACTAAATGTGTTCAAAAAGAGGTTTAGGAACTGAATGTGGTCATACTGATTCGTGTTGTAAGTTGAGGTTGTGTGTAGTGGTGTGTATTCCGACTGTTTGTTTTCTGTTGTAGTGGTCTGATAACACTGATAATATCAGTCAGTGGTACCGCTTATTCAACTGCAAAAACAAAATGGAAACGAATTTCAGTCGTTCAGAACTCCGAATTGTGACGTGATAGAGAAAAATGGGTCGCAGTATCGTGTTCAGCGTTAAAAAGTATCTCAGAATCACCTGTCGAAATGCGTTGTGCAAAATAGTTGTTCAGTAGTGTAATTGAAGGGTAAAAAAATTAAAACTCACATTTGCTATTTTACTTCAAGGGCAGAAATAGGCAAAATACTGCACACGGGTGCAGGAATATCTTTGCTGCGCCTGTGAACGTGGAGTATGTTATACATATCGCACATTCACAGGTACAGCAAAGATATTCCTGCACCCGTGTACAGTATTTTGCCTATTTCCGCCCTTGAAGTAAAACGGCAAACGTGAGTTTTGATTCTTTACCTTCCAATTATGTACAATATATTTTCATATAGTGATAAACTGCGGCTTAAAGAAAAAAACCAAGAGGACTCTTTCCATTGTTACAAAACTAATCACAAGAAAAAAATCGCCCACTCAAAATTTTTACTGAGGATCATTCCTCAAAACAGCATCGTCGCGGCACCTCTGCGATCTACACCCGAACAAAGATTTTTGCAATTCTTAAATTCTAGACCAAGTTGAATGGTAACAAGAAGAGTGATTTTGTGCCCAAAGCCCATTATGAATCATATTTCAGATAGTTTTCCAATAGTTCCAAACAATTCAACTCAAACAAATTGATACATCATTCACAAAACAACCTTAAACAGGACTCCTTTTACAATTATACAGGGCCTATTCTAAGGATTTTTTGCAGGTACGTAAAGTACTGTAAAAATCTCAAAATTCATGGGTACCCCCCCCCCTCACCAAAAAAATTATGGTATGAACTGAAAATTGAAATCGTTTGTTTAAGTTAAAAAATTTTAAATTGTATTTTATTACTTGTACCTAATACATTTTTTTTAACTGATCACTGATCTTGTTTTTTGGAACTACGCAAATTCTGTTTTGCAGTTGCGCAACGAACTTTTGGAACTGCGCAAAGTGTGCGCAGCTGCGCCTTAGAATAGGCCCTGCAATTATATATTTAAATGGGTGATTACACCTATTCTGAATGAAAATGGCGGCTGAAAGCCGTACTTCCATCATACATTACTGGATGTCCAGCGGGCCATAAGCTTAATGCATCGAATTATTTTTATCACCAAAAATTAGCAACGGATTTAATTACACAGGTTTCATGCAGCGAAGTGGGGTCTCCCGGCGGCGCCGTGCGGTCCTTCATACTGATTTTAAAAAAGAGAGAAAAAAAAATTACAACAAGGTAGTTCGTGCTGCCTTGGGCGCATGCGCAGATATCAAAATGAGATAAAGTTCATAACTAATTTTTCAATCATGACCCGCTCTTTTTGACATTGTTGGGCATCCAGTGGGAAACTATCGAAGCTATATGCGTTTTGTTCTCTGGAAATAGTTGTAGGAGGTAGCCCATTTATGGTCGGAAAGTTGCAACACTCATTCGGGAAAACTGGATAGACAGTAATATGGTTCCCCTCTCTTTCTGTATTCTGCTTGTCACAAAAATTTGCATAATATTTAGGGTTACTACGCGTCCAGTATTTCGTCGACTTGTCCGGTGAGAAGCAAAGACCCTTACCGGACAATAGAAATGTCCGGTATTCTCAAAAATTCGTAAAAAGCCAGAAGAAGTATCATACATTACTATGGATTGAAGTACTTTTTCAGTATTTTTATGGGTCCCTCGTTTATTTTTCTATATTTTTGTAAGTTCTTCTATGTTGTGTGTGTTTTTCTATATTTTTTAAACAAAAAGTAAATAGAAAAACTTTTTTTTTGCTTGTTGCGAATGTGTCCGGTATTCCTAAAATTCAGATTAACAACCCTAGTAATATTGCAGTCGTTATACATTGAAATGTCAAGAAAATTGGAAAATTCTAGGACCCAGTCAGGAAAATTGGCAAGATGAGGCACTATTTTCTTTTACTTTTCTTTTTTGTTGATCGTAGGAAATTTGTAACATTTTAGTCGATAGCTAATGGGACAGGGGTGCGGTGGGGAGCCAATTTGGCATGCGTGCATCACCATACGATCCACCAACTGACGATGGGATAACACCCAAAAACGCTCCGACAAAAAATACGTCACTTCTAAAATGAAACTAAATTTCAAGAACGGGGAATTTTCTAGTCTACGTCTTTTAAAAACATGTTTTACGCGCTGTTTCAAGGGGTCCCAGTACTTTATCAAAATAAATGGGTTTGTAACACGGCTGCTAACCGGCCGGTTTAAGGTCAGTTGCTAGTCAGACATTTGACCGCCCTCTAGCGGGCCACGTTTACAAGAAAGACCGGTTTTTAAGCCAGTTTCCTCAGAACTAAGGAATCGGAGCGATAAAGTAGCTGAGAGTCGTCAAATTTCTCAAGGTCAGAGCCTGAATCAAGAGTTCCTTCTCATTGGTTCCTCAGTGAAAGGCTTGAAAGCGACTCAAGAGAATCCTAAGCTTGAGAGTCTAAGTCACATCGACTCTTGATTAAATGAGCCAGGCAGAGGCATGGCTCTGAGAACTGCAACAGCTGAAATCAGAATCGGAGTCGCTCTTCATTTTTAGGAGCCACGATTTAGCACATTCACTGCCAAGCAGATCACTTTCATTGCTTCCCATGTCAGACCAACGGCCAGACAAAAGTCAAAAATAAAATGCTAAAAATACTGTCACACAATATGTACATGGTCTGGTAGTGGTAGTGAAATGCAGAACACTGTACAGGATTTGCAACAGTGGACATTACGCGAAGAAACAGCTTGGCAAGAAACTTAAGTTTTGCATTAAGCCATTTATGGTCTGCCAAGGCAGTGAATGTGTTGAAGGGCGCCTTTGAAAAAGTCGGCGACTTTACACCCCTGATTTGTGCATAAACAAATATATTTACAATGACACAAAAAAACACTGTACAGGATAGGCAACAGTGGACAGTACGCGAAAAAACAGCTTGGCAAGAAACTTTAAGTCTTGCGTCAGTCACCTGATGCGCAATCAGTCACCCTCTAGTCATCCGCGGAAAAGTTACTCATTTGCAACCCTTGGTTACCCTCAAATTATTACCCTCACCCAGAAACCCATCAGTTACCCTTGGTTCCCATTTAGTTACTCGGGTAACTGGTGAGATTCTGCCCATCCCGATATGCAATCAGTTACCCATTTGCAACTATCGGTTACCCTCAGATTACCCTTGTTCCCCTGTAGTTACCCTTGGTTCCCCTTTAGTTACCCGTAACTGGCAGGATTTTGCGCATCGGGATGTGGTCTGTCAAGGCAGTGAATATGGTAAAAGACGCCTTTGATAAAGTAAGCGACTCTACACCCCTGATTTGTGCATGAAAACGACCAAATATACCTAAAATGATACAAAAAAGCCAATTTCGCAAAAAAATTACAAAAAGTATGTATTTTGTTGCCCCAATGTAAGAAAACATGCTCGCAGGAATGTTAGTGGTCGGTTTTGTCATGAGTAAGTGTTGACAACTCTGCCTCCATAACATGTATTCGGTTTCCTAGAAAAAGGATTAAATTCCCTGGACGGGCTTCAGGAGGTTTTGGTGGGGGCAGACCCCAACCCCTCTTCAACTCCGCCTTTGAATATGAGATTCACTTAGAATTTTAAACTTTAATCAACAGTACGTATCCTTCCGATCCAAATAACAAAATTAATATTTTGAGCAGAAGTATGGATTTCAGGCTGATTTCAAAAGTTTGAGGATCCCACAGATTTTAAAAGTTCGTTCATCAATTTGATATTGGGATTGAAACTTGCACTAGAGTGCGCTGCAAAATAAATGAACGAACTGCTATCTTCAGGAGGGTAAAAAAATGAGTAAAAATTATTCTACCAGTAGAACTGATTATAATTCAATTTTTTGGTGATGATGCAGTTAAATTTAGGACAAATTTTCTTTGAAAGTGAATTTCTATTCGATTTAATGATAGCTGAAGTTTGCTACAGGCTTACGGTAAATCATAGATGATCAAACATATACAGGGCTGCCAATATTTGGAACTTTAAGTTTAAATCTCACGTCAGTGTTTATGATTCAGACCAGAAATAGCTGCTAGTTAGCAAAATTGGTATTTTTTCCTGTTTGTTCGTTTGTTTTACTCGTCTACCTTGACATTCTGTCCTTGGCATACTTACACACTCGAAACTTATAATACGTAGCTGAGAACGGCGTGAACAAATTTTCTTATTCGGTGGAGGGGGAGAGGGTGATAATGACAAAAATTTTACCGAAATCTTGCATGTTTAGTTTACAGTCTTAATTTCCCCAGTGGTTCGAACCTCCTGACTTACGCGTACAATTTTCTAAGGTGGAGTGGATGTTATCGTGTCACCCTTCATGCTACATCGGTTCTGTTTGTATTAGCCCCGGGTTTACCTACAAGCACAACATGCACCGGCTTGGAGCGGCCAATTTTGAGGGCTGGCCGAATTTTGAGCATTTTTGCCTTCAGCACGTTGGCGTACGCCACTAGCCAGACACGGCACTGTAAATAAACAGCTACTGGACAGATATGAAAAAGTTTCCCGGCGAAGCGGCTGGGGGTCCGAGTGCTTGTAAGCGGCCTTAATTTTAATCCGGGACTAATCTGTACTTTGTAATTAGATAAATTCACTTTTCTAGGAACGTCGCTTCTGCAACTCCTAGTTGATACCAATAATTACTCTGAAGATACCTTACCAATTACTCTCAACTTTTATATCTAGTTGACATTGACAACACAATTTTCTGTTCGTCTTGGGATGCATGTAAGTAATTCGAACATCTGAGAAGAGGGAGAGACAAGGAGACACTAAAGCGAGGACCATTTGCCTGTTGAAGAAAATAAGTGTTCCAAAAAGTTTCCATATCCTTAGAGCTGGAAAAATCCACTTGAAAAGAGTGCGAAAATAATCGACTTTTATCCATTTTTTCCACTCAAAGCAGAAAACAACATTAAAAAATTTTTTCGCTCGCATCACTTGCAATGTTCAGGGAGGAGAAGTTAAGAAAGTTTTTAGGGGACATGTCCCAAAATGTTTGACTCTGTTGTAGCTCTCATTGTGAAGACTTGCGCTACCGCTGACGGGAATTGGGGACGAATAATTAGGTATGTTTGGGTGGGGGTCCATTTTTCTTCTGTTCGCTGAACTCGACGTACCGCTAAAAGTGTCAGGAACTCGACGTCAGAAGCAATCGAGACTTTTTCAAGCAGAGTGAGCAACAAACTTTTTAATCCCCATACTTCCCATCTTTATTACACATATGACTCCAAGACGCTATCTATGCACACGCTCAACGTTTTCGTCAAGGGATGTGTTGATGTATGCACTAAAAACAATCATTTTCACCCCCCCCCCCATTTGCAGCGTATTTAAGGCGGTTACAAAAAAATTGTAAGAGATCTTCTTTCTTTACATGCAATCCAAAAAACTTTACCTTGGCAGTACTAAGCTAGCTACATCCAGAACTCAATTTTTGCCCAATTTGGCCCGATTTTGAATCCACGGGGATGGGATGTAGTGACTTCAATCGAACAACTGATCGCTGAGCAGAATTCACGAACCACTTTTTATGATTCTGTAACAAAGTGCGCAAGTTTTCAGCATTCAGCGGTACTCCACATCCGTAACTGGAGTTTGAGGAGCAGACACTTTGATACCTAATTCGTAGATCCTATTGACATAGCCACTTCACGAAGATGATGTCTGTACCTTCAACTTCACCGTACTCGGGTCACTATCATACGTAATCACTGAGAACAAATTCACATCACGAACAGCTCGCGTGCCTAATGCGCCATATCTGTTGGAGGGCGCCTCAGCGCTACAACATCACCGTGCGCCACCGCACCGCGAAACCGGTTCAACGTTAATTAATTAGAAAAATAAATTCTGCCGCATCGAAAAAGTTGTTATCATTTTCGATAATAACGTTTTTAGAAATTAACGTAGGTCGCGAAAGAACTGGTGAAACTGGTGTGATTTCAACTCTACTCAACTCGCGCTTGTGAGAGAGAATATACGAAGAAACGCCCAAGCCTTCCGTACGATTTTCGGTATTAAGGCTATCAGTGAACTAGTACGTGGTAATGGCAACTCACTGGTTCGGTTTCAGTTTACAGTTTTGAATATTATCGTACCTATGTGCCGTCGCACGTTATTTTATTGGCGTCTGGTGCGGCGCTGTGCGCCGTGTGAAGGACACCGAGCGCGCTTTGCGCTTTCCCGACCCGCCACTATTTATTCCTACTAATGGTTGGGCTGCGCTATGAATTCGACAATAAACGGTTTGCTGACAGCTTATGGGTTCATTATGGTTCGGGAAACGGCTACCAGGATCCAACAGAGCATATTACACCTGGAAAGTTACTGAGTCTGGTCCTGTAAAATATGGGCCAGGGGTTGGCTGAGTATAGCGTGAGGAAGTGAGAACGCCATAACGAGCATGTAGCATCACCCCAGTATATCAACTGCAAAAAGCCAAATCCCGTAGATATGTGCAACTTTCAATGGTAATGACTTCAAGATTTTTCAAACTGGGGGTAGAAGAGTTGGGAATTGTATACAAGCATTACATTTCATTCTCGGCCTGGTCATTATACCGCTAATATCGAAAAACAGAATGCCTGGTTCTGTACTCTTCATCAAATCAGCTCTGGACTTAAATAAATAGAGCACTATATACACCCGACAATGTTAGGCCTCACTTTTTCCGTTGATGAGCAAACGCGTCGCAGACGCCGATTGAGGCTACCCGCGACAAAGATCGATGTTGCACGGTGAATGAAAAGATGAAAATGGCGGCTTAGCATTCTCTGGTTTATAATGCCCTAACACAAGAAACCATTGTCCCAAGCGCCTGACTGGGAGGGGTGAAAATGAAGGAAACCGAATTGATAGTCTCAAATACTGCTTCAGCCGAAGAGTGACTGCATCTAAGACCCCCTTTCAAAGAAAAAATCCTTCGATTATTAGCGAACTTCAGACCTTTAGAAGTGCCAAACTTCAATTTGAGTTGGCACCTCGCGGATTTCTGTGAACCATTAAGAGAGCTGCTCATCTTACCCCTCTCTTTAGTTAGTTGTTTTTTTCTTCATCTTTTTAGAGTACAATAATTTTCCTTTTCCATCCGTTAAATTATTTGTTCTCTTTCTTCTTGGTTCAGAATACCTTTTTACTTCAACTGACTGTTTCGTATCACTTCGCGACGTGAACGTAGGGATATTTTCGGATTCATATCTGGACGAAAAGAAAAAGAATGATCTCTTCAAGTAATTTATTGACCGTTGAGAGTTTCCTGGAAGTAATTCGAGTAGATTAGGCTAGAATCTTGCTGGACTTGAGTATTCGTGTCGTTGTTCTATTCGACGTATAGTGAGAAAATAATTTTCTGCTCGCTGATAGCTGTCTTCGATTACGTTCGTGTTCATTATTTTTGTTGTAACATTTTATGTATAATTTTCTATTTGTGATTTTTCATTCGTTCTTAGACCTATGATATCATGAAACAAAAAGTTTAGTGATGTTTTTTCTGCGTAATAATAAATTCCAATGTTTATTTTGTTTTATAGGTACCACCACCCAAGAAAGCGCGTTATTCTGGGATAAAAGTATGTTCCACGTATGAATTATATTTCTTATTGTTAGAGATAAAATTTCGAATCGTCGATCTGTTTGGCTTTCGTTTTGAATTATTTCTGTAAAATCTGCGAATCGTGTAGGTTTTGAGGAGAATTTTAGCTTGAAAAGACTATTTGAACTGTGCACAGAACAGGCGCTATCTCTCAGAAAATTAGTAAACTAGAATATTTAGATGGAGAACTTAACATTACGCTTATGGAGAAAAAACTGAAAAAATTGAGTTTTCTCAAAAACTATTGATTTTTACGGTAAAAATAAATATGAAGAAAGTTTTAGCACGTGAAATTTGCTACAAATTCCTTCATATTTATTTCTCTGTAAAATCAATAGTTTTTGAGAAAACTCAATTTTTTCGATTTTTCTCCATAAGCGTAATGTCAAGTTCCCCGTCTAAACGTCTTGTTCTATGCGTGTGTGTGAGTGTGTAAATTACACGAGCGCACTAGCGAACCTGGATTCATGCACGGTTCAAATCTTTCAAATTCAAAAATTATAAAATTGAACATCGATGATGTACAATGACCGATAATTTGATTTTTTAAATTTGTGATCGTATTATATGTACTTTATTGGACACTACGTTTATGTTTCTTTGTAATTTCATGACAGAATTCATTTGAAACCGTACTTGATCAAGTATACGATAAAGATAATCTAAATGAAAAAGTAGTAAGAGATAAGATAATGAGCATGTTGAATGAACAACCAACAATCATGAATTTTAAAACTGTGTTGAAAGTCACAGATTTCTTGGCACTTAAAAATGAAGCCTACGAACAAGTAGATCCGGACTTGACACTGAATTATCTGTTCCAACAGGGCTATATCACCATCATTGGAGATAGGGTTAATCCAGTTCAAGTGAAAATACCCAACTGTGAAATTAAAACTGAATTTATCGAGTTAATGACTGAATACTGTGTCCGAATTTGTAGATTTGATGAAGAAAAAATTAGGCGCTGTCGGGATCACTTTATAAACATGGATATGCGTAAAGAAGCATCATGTCAAAAAAATCTTGAAAGTTTCAAAACAATAATGAATGAACTCATTACCTCAGTTGAACTATCAGAAATGAATGAAGCTTGGCTTGAGTCATTCATTTTCCTAGTTTTCTTTCAAAACTTTGAAGTAGCCGAACAGCAGAAGGTTCCTGGGACAAGTAGAAGAAAAGATCGGAGATACTGGAAGACTTTCAATTTGTGTGCCATAGGAAAAGACCGATGTTTTGTGTTTGAATTGACCAACATGGATTCTGCAGAGAATGCACTAAAAAAGTTATTAAAAAGGAAATATTACAAGAAACCAGAACAGTTGAAGTTACCATTTCTACTAATTGGAATGAATGTGGAAAAAGTTGAAGGAACCTCAAATATGAACCTATCAATAAATTATTTGTTTAATAAAACAGTGGGGAATGGTACAGATATCTAAATTTTCTAATTATTGTATTTTGCTTTCCAAAAGTGTTTACTTAATTCTTTGTTTATTACTTAATTCTTTGTTTAACAATATGCACCTATTTGATGAAAAATGTATTGGTACACAACTCATAATAATGGATATGTCAGTGTGAAAAGAATGCATATTGTACTGTACTGTGTGCTGTTAAGAACAAAGAACTACAAATCGATTGAAATACTGTACTACAAAATATATCGACGGTTGTGTAATAAAATATAAATTTGTTTCCTATTTTTTCCTTGTGTGCTTAATTATCCAGACTATCTAGTTATAATACAATCCTCTAAAAAAGTTGAGGTAGATGTACCCTAAGAATTCCATTTATGTTCCTAATGGATCTTTGATGGTTGTGATATGTGATTCAATGAAGTTGAACTATCTAAAGTACTTGCGTAACTTGATGACATCTTTTAGGATTTTGCAATGAGGTTTTTACAGTTTTACAAGATTTAATTGAAATTTTCAACAACTCTCATCATTCCAAGGAAAACACAGGTTTGTATGATTCTATGAATTTATTTGTGAATAGATTATGGTATTCTGATAAGGAATTTCATAAAGTGACAAAAATTCTGACTTGCTTAAAAGAAGAAACATTCTTTATTTCCTAAAATTGAGGTTATAAACTGAGCACTCAGTTAAACCCTTCTAATTTGTCAATGAATGATAAATAATCAAACTTTTTGTTACTTTGATTTTCTTTTTGTCCATCCGCTCTTATGACTATATTATTATTCAAAATGATATGAACTTTTCTTGTGGAATCTTTATCAATTTTATTATCATTGCTATGTGATAAAACTTTAGTTTCAGGTTTTTCAAAAACACCAAAAGTGAATCGTCCATTTTTATCCCGATTAATTTTTATAGTACTCATATTTCTTCTATGAGGGATATCATATTTTATTAGATATTTATTAATAGTTTTCAAGCTTATATTATATTTCTCCCTGAAAGATTTTTTGGTATTATTTATGAAATCATATTCTCTCATCAATTTGATTAGTGTTGTATGATCCATTTATTTATAAAATTTTTTGAGAATGGTAAATGGGAAATGGTAACTGGAATGGAATGGAAAAGGGAATGGAAAGTGGAATGGTAAATGGTAAAAAAAAAATAGAAATTTTTTAAAATATAAATGGCAAATGAAAAATCTTTAGTTACATTAACTTCAATAGTTAATTCATTCAGCACAGATGTAAAAGATATGATAAGTTTCAATTTAGAAAATTTAAAACATTATTATGAAAATCAATCAACATCAGATATTGCTAAATCTTACATGGACTTGATCAAAGAATTTCATAAAGGAATTAATGAGAAAAATTTTGATGATGAAACTAAAAAGAATTACAGAAAGCTTATTAATGCAATTTTTGCTCCTGCTTGTGAAGCAAGATGTAATAATATACTCTATCAAAATTTATCAAATGATTTAATAAATCTTCTGAATAATAGCAAACACTTGGAAGAAGAGAATCACCAATTGAAAGAAGAAAATGATAGATTGCTTAAAAAATATAATGAAAAATCTCAAATTAAACTGGTTGAATATGATTCTGGTTTGGATATATCTGTAACAACAAAATCATTCAATTTACTACCAGTTTCAGAACTAATGAAAATTCAAAAGAAGGTAGATGAAATGAAAATAGACTTTGGTAATAAATTCACAAGAGTTCCAGTTAAGAATTCTGACATTCCATCTAAAGATAAAATAGAAAGAATTTATGCAAAGAATAGCGAGTCAGAAAAATCAGTTATAAACCAAAAACCTAAAAAAAACAAAAAATTAATGCCCTAGCTTTAAGATGATTTATGAAGGTTTATTTCCTTGAATCTATATTAATTTAAGTCTAATTTAATCATATTTTGTAAAGGTTTTGAGAAGGTTTTATGCTAGTTTTTATGTCTTGGAAGGTTTCAGGTCGGTTTTATGTCTATTTTGAGAAGTTTTTATATCTATTTTTCATGTTGGTTTTTATGTCAGTTTTTTCCTTATTAAATTTCTTTATAAAAAATATTCTATATAAATACATAGTTGAAGATAAACTTCTTATACTAGTGTCCTCAACATGGAACACTATGATACACACACTTCAGCTACTGATCATGCTTTACATGATACTTGTAAAACAACTTTCTTAGATTCAGAGAAAGGGAAGTCTATTTTTAAATTGATGACACAAGAAGGAACAACTTTCAAAGAATATAATGTTGATGAATTTTTAAGAAAATTAATGTTCACAATAAATTTGTTTGAAAATGGAAAATATTGCACTAAATGTAAGAAAAATAAAAATATACAAGAATTTGGTAAAGCACAAAACTGGTGTAAAGAATGTAAGAATACATCATTTAAAGAAAAAATAAAGAAAAAATGAAAGAAAATTTGAAAAATGATTATGAAAAAAGAAAACAACTAATAATGTGTACTTGCGGTGTGGTTGTAAATTCTGTATCTTACAAAATACATTTAAAATCAAAATATCATCATAATCTTCTTAATGAAAAAGAGAAAGGTAGTTAGAAGGATTTATGTTGGTTTTGTAAAGGTTTTTTCTTTATTAAATTTATTTATTAAAAATATTCTATATAAATAAGAAAAATGAATCTCTCTAAGAAGTTTATTTCAATTTGTAAGACCATGTCAGATGATCCATATATTGTATTTCTACAATTGAAGCAGGAGAAATGCATCTGTGTACAAGATGTTTTAAATTAAAAAAAATAAATGAATTTGGGAAAAATCAATATTGGTGTAAAGATTGTAAAAATTTAATAATGAAAAAACATAATGATGAATTAAAATTAATTGATAAAATTTGTGAGTGTGGGAGAAAAGTAAATATAAGAAGTTATAATACTCATTTGAAATCAAACCTTCATAAAAGAAGATTAGACATGATGAAAGAGAACAAAATTATATTAGTCTCATAAAAATAAATTTCTTTATAAAATTTTTCCTATATAAATAAGTAGTAAAAAAACATCTACACAAAAAATGATTACAAGAAATCAGATTGTGATAAGTGTTATAAAAAATGAAACTGGAAGACAAGACACAAATATTGCTCAATGGATTCAGTTTTTCAAAGTGCATAATTTCTATGCAAATGAAACAACAAAGCAAATAGAAAACTATTTAAGGAAGTCTAGAGTTCATATAGCTTTTAGAGGAAGAGAAGTAGTTGAAAAATTGAATGAATTATATTCTTTATTATTGCAAAAATTTACTCAATCCAGATTACTTCAACCACATTGAATGCAAATTACTTTTACATTAACAAAGGATGAAATAAATACATGGCTTAGTGGAACTCCATTCAAGTTCCATGATGATATATTTAGATCAAAAAATAGAAATAATATAAAAATTAGACCTCGATTTGTACGTGAGAATTTTGCAAGTAGACATGCACAATTTGAAATTGAAAATGAATGGGGAATTGTAGACTTGAGTGAGTTTTTAGATATTATGAAAAAACCTACTTTTGGTCTTCTCAAAAAATGGTCAAGATTACACGGAGGAATTAGAGCTAATTTTTGTGTAAGTGCAACCTATGAAAGAAGAGCCCATACAGATATTATTCAGACTGAACAAATGCATTTACAAACTGAAAATTATACAATTCATCCCGCGTCAAACTTAGATGAGATGTATGCAAATATTACTAATGATATATTGAGAAGACATGAAAATATATCTGATAATTTAGAGGGTACTCAATGGGTTTTAAGATCAATTGATAATTTTAGAATTAATATAAATAGATATGATCCCTTGAGAGCTGGTTCATTTATTGAACTTCCAAAAACTTTAGCAAATAAGAAAGCTATTATTAATGTTAAAAATGAGAATGATAATAAATGTTATTTATGGTCTATTTTAGCTGGTTTATTTCCAGTAGATAAAGATGCTCAAAGAGTAACTAAGTATAAAAAACATGAACATATTTTTGATAAAGCTTTAGAAGGGATTGAATTTCCAATGAAAGTTCAAAATATTAATAAATTTGTAAATACAGTTAATAAACTTAATTTAATTGAAGGAGGTTTATCAATTAATATATATCATCATGATAATTGTTATAAAGTAAAACCTCTGTCAGATATAACAAAAGATGAAAAGAAAAATCATATTGATTTACTATTTCTCAAAGATAATTCAGGAAATTCTCATTATTGTCTAATCAAAGATTTATGGAAATTAGTTGGAAGTCAAGTTACAAAAAATTGTAAAAAGAGGTACCTTTGTAAAATGTGTTTGAATAGTTTTCCTTGTGAAAAGATATTATCAGATCATAAAAATTATTGTGGATTAAATAAGCCTGCTAAAGTGATTCTTCCTGATAAAAGTGACAATATAGTTGAATTTAAAAATTATAGCCATTCGATGAAGGTCCCATTTGCTATATATGCTGATTTTGAAAGTCTTATAAAGAAGCTCAATAAAGCTAATGAATTGAATAGAAAGATAGAAAAACTTAGTAAAAAATTAAATAAGACTAAGGAGGAAGTTGAAAAGTATGAATCATATACAATTAAACTTCAGAGACATTTTCCAATTAGTTTTGTTTACTATATTAAATATGCTAATGGAGAAATTAAACAAAATCTATTTGAATATTTTGGTTTAGATGCTCCAAAAAAAATGTATGAGAAATTGAGAGAAGTTGCCTTATTTATTGCCAGGGATTATTTAGATAAGAAAATAAAAATGAAAGAACTATCTGAGACACAAAAAATAGAATTTAAAAATACTAAAAGATGTCATATTTGTGAAAGAAAATTCAAAGATACTCCTCCCTCAATTGAAAAAGAAATAAGAATGTTGAATAAGAGAATTGATATTATTTGTAGTATTATATTAAAGGGAGGAGGTGAGAAAGAACTATGGGATAAACTTTCAGAATTAATAAAATAATTAAAAAATAAATATATGAGAGAGAATGAAGGGAAAATGAAAGTTTGAGATCATAATCATTTAACTGGAGAATATAGAGGAGCAGCTCATAGTAATTGTAATCTAAATTATAAGGTTCCTAGATTTATTCCTATTTATTTTCATAATTTCTCTGGATATGATGCTCACTTGTTTGTTAAAGAATTTGGAGATGATTATAATGATATTAAACTGATTCCAAATAATAAAGAAAAATATATATCATTTTCTAAAGTTGTAAAGTATGACTCTGGGTTAAGGAATAATAAAGATGAAATCATTTTCAACAATATCGAGCTTAGATTTTTAGATTCATATAAATTCTCATCAAGTTCACTATCTGAGTTGGCTAAAAATATGAAAAGATGTCACTTAAAAAATCTAAAGAAATGGTTTGATCAAGCCGCGCCTAATAACTTATCTGAGATAGAAAGAAAGTATTTATTTAAATTATTAAGTAAAAAGTTAGCTTATCCATATGATCATATGAATTCATTAGAAAAGTATAATGAGAAACAATTACCTTCAAAGGATAAATTTTATAATCTATTAAATGATGAACATGTTAATGAAGGTGAATATCATTATGCTCAAGAAATTTGGAAGTATTTCAATATTAGAAATATGAAAGATTTCACAATGTTGTACAATACAATAGATGTTCTCTTATTAACCAATATCATGGAAAATTTTAGGGAAACATCACTCAGAATATATAAATTAGACCCAGTTTGGTATTACACAACTCCTGGATTTGCCTGGGATTGTATGCTAAAAACAACTAAACAAAAGTTGGAATTATTAACTGATGTGGATATGTTATTAATGTTTGAAAGGGCCAAACGAGGAGGAATTTCTCAATGTTCAAATAGATATGCCAGAGCTAATAATAAATATATGGGAAAGAAATTTAATAAAAATAAGGACTCTGTATTTATCCAATATTTGGATGCAAATAATCTATATGGATGGGCCATGTGTAAACATTTACCTTATGGAGGATTTGAATGGAGAAATCCAGAATATTTTAATGAAGAAAGAATTTTAAAAATGAAAGATGATCAGAAAATTGGGTATCTTTTTGAAGTGGATTTGAAATATCCTAAGGAATTACATGATAAACATTCTGATTTACCCTATTGCCCTGAGAATGCAATTGATAATAATCAACTTCCAAAATTATTTACAACATTATATGATAAAAAGAAATATGTTCTTCATTATTTAAATCTGAAACAAGCTCTTAAAGCGGGACTAAAATTGGAGAAAATACATAGGGTAATAAAATTTGATCAATTTGACTGGATGAAAGTATATATTGAAAAAAATACAGAACTAAGAAAAAAAGCTAAGAATGATTTTGAAAAAGATTTCTTTAAATTAATGAACAATTCTGTTTTTGGAAGAACAATGATGAATGTTAGGAAGCATGTAGATATAAAATTGATTTCTGAGGGTAACAAATATACTAAGTATGTTTCAAAACCAAACTTTGAGAAATCAACATTTTTTGGTAAAAATCTTGCAGCTGTACATATGAGAAGAACTGAAATAAAATTCAATCAACCAATTTATGTGGGAGTAGCTATTTTAGATGTTTCAAAAACATTAATATATGATTTCTATTATAGATTAAAGGAAAGCTATGGAGATAGAATAAAATTATTGTACACGGATACCGATTCATTAATTATTTCTATAAAGACAGAAGACTTTTATGAAGATATGAAAGGAATGATTGATGAATTTGATACTTCAGATTATGAGAGAGATAATGCTTATGGATTACCACAAGTTAATAAAAAGGTATTGGGTAAATTCAAAGATGAGATGAATGGAAAAATATTGGAAGAATTTATTGGATTAGCTTCTAAATTATACTGTAATAAAGTTTTTGCATCAAATAATGACGGAATGAAGAAAGCTAAAGGAGTAAAGAAGAATATTATTAAAAACCAGATAACCTATAATGATTATAAAATATGTTTAGAAAATAAAATAACTAAGACTATTAAACAGAAGATGATAAGGAGTACAAAACATAAAATTTATACCATTGAGCAGAACAAGAGAGAATTAAATTCATTTGACGATAAAAGATGTTTAATTGATGGACAAACTGATACATTCCCTTGGGGTCATTATAAGGTTAATGTTGAAAGAAACAATTTTATCACACATCTTAAAACAATTGCAATAAGTACAAGGATTATGTTCTAGAGATGAAAGGATTTCTATAATAAAAAAGGGAGTTATTGAAAAGTGAATATAAAAAATAAAATGTCTCCCTATTGTACAAAGACTGATTTATAAAAATGGAATCGTATGAGATCAATTTTAATGATAATCCTGAAGAATACAGAGCATTTATAAGAGTAATTAGAAAAGTAGAAATTCTTTTTGGGAGAAAATTTTTTAATGATATACAATTTTATGATCCTCAACCTGATCCTGATCTTGGGTATGAAACAATGAATGAATCAGAAAATGTTGATAACGTAGATGATAAATGTAATAAGGGAATAGAAAATAAATGAACATAATCTAGTCTATTTTATCTTCATATAAGTAACATGATGATATATTAGCCTACTTTTTTTATTAATTTTTAGAATATTTATTAATACTTTTTAAATATAAATAGTAATTAAGTTTCAAAAAATGGAGAATCATATTAATGATATTGAAATTGATCAATATTATGAACCTGAATATGAAAAAGAATATGAAGAATATTATCAAAAATGTAAGGACAGAGCAAGAGAGAGAATAAGAGAAAAAGATATACATAAGGAAGAGATACTTAGGTGATGATAAATATGATAAATCACCAATAAGAGTAGATAATAATTTAGAATCAGATCTTGACTCATTAGAGGACGTTGAAAATAAAAAATAATTTTCTAATTTCTTTTATAGGTAAATAATAATCATCTTGCAAAAATTGAATTCCCTAAAATGGTTGAAATTGAAAAGAGGTATCCTAAAATTGTACATGTAATGAAAAAAATAGAGAACTATTATAATAATTCTACTGATAATGGAGATGAAAATTATCTTCAGCCCCATGACACTGTACAAATACAAAACAAGGTTGTAGATTGGTATGAGCCTGATAGGGAAGAAGAATATGAAGAATATTATCGTCAACTAGGATATAATGTGGATGGTCCCTGGGAACCAGCTGGTAGTATCAATAGTAATGATCTTGAATCAGATCCTGAATCAGAAGCTGAACCTGATGAGGGAGAACAAGATGATATAAGTTAAATGATAAATAATTAATGTGTACACTTGATTTCAATATCTAATTCTAAATCATTTTCTGATATATTAAGACCTTTTATTTCTTTTTCTACTGAGATTATTGACGTACATTTGGCACACATGTTTTTTATTCATAATTATTGATAAAATCTATAAAATTCTGAGATGATGAATTTTATTGGGTACCTACCTTGATAAAAATGACGTGTTCTAAGTTGATGATTTCTATTATAAAACTAAGGGAGGAGAAATAGAAAAATCTTCAACTGCGCCAGAAATCTTCCTCACCTTCGAACTAATTAATGAAAAATTGATACAATAATTCAAAAATTTTGTGACTTTGGCTTGATGAAAAATTATGAGAAAATGATTTGATTTTGCTTTAAAAATTGGTAAATATTGTTTGCCAACTTTTAATGAAAGTTTAGGACCTTTACAAGTGATAAAAATATGGGGTAAAAATGAAGAATCTTCAACTGCGCCAGAACATACATTGCCTATCTACTTATAGATCGACGTGGACAACACTCTAGAATACTTGCGAGAAAGAGGTAAATAATTTTTGTCATTAGTTCTCCCAATATTATCATTTTACGAAATGGGGTAACATTGAAAGCCTCGTAAAATATTCTGTTTACATTCGGAGAATGAACTTTCAAATGATTTGTTCCAAGTGTGCCACTCCCATTGCGTTTCTAACCTTCATTTCAATAGGTACAACTCCAGTCACTGATGCGATACTCGAAAAGGTAGTTTCAAGGGCCGGGGTGCGGTATCATCCACTCGATGATAAGAACAGTCATAAGTCGGAACGCAGCAGCCATAAACAGGGCTACCAACTTAACACAAACCCTTCCAAAACTTATTTACACTTCCTTAGGACTGTAAAAGACTAAAATTAGACTTTGTCAAGGCTCATTTGGAATCACTCAGGAAGCGTCAGAACTCGTTGAACTCTCTTAATCATTCGAATTCTTACAAAACTCACTTATCAGATTGGTAAAAACTGACTTAAACTTCCTTAAAATTTAGTTGGATTCCTCAGGATGCTTTAGGACATATCAAACTCTTAAAACTCAATCAAACCCTTTCAAAGCTTATTCAGATTTCCTTAGGATTCATTGAGGCTTATTAAAACTTCTTTAAGATTCATGAAATTTCGTCCGATTCCGTTCCAACCCATTTACGATACTTTCAAACTTATTCAGAATCTGCCAAGACTTTCAAACTTTCTTAGGTTTGGCAGAGACGATTTGTATTTTGGCCAAGACTAATTTAAGCTCCCTTAAGTTTTTAAAAACAATTTGGACGCTGTTAAGCAAAACGGACTCAGGCGACAAAATAGTTTTTTTGAGAACTCGTGATTCAAAGTTTAAGAGCCATATAGAAACGTTTACTGATAAGCGCTTTTCAACGTGGATACACATTTTTGTATCGTGGCCCAATTTTGAAAAATTCTACTTTTTACGCTCTTTCGAACGATACCTACTAATAACTCATTTTGTCAACAAATGTCGCTTAAGTCCTTTTTGCTTAAAAGCGTCCGTTTTTGCTCTGGCAAAGCTCATTTCAATCACTGGCGAGGGTTCACTCCAACATTGTTAGAGAGAACATTTTACAATGTATTTTAGCGCATGATTACAGCAATAAGATAACGAGATATGTAGCGACCATTATTCTCTCCCCCCCCCCACTGAAACCTTCCTACACCGGTGATTCAAATGTTCATACTGAGACTGATTGAAACTCCCTAAGATTTGGTACACACGATTTGGACTCTGCTAAGACTCTTTTATACTTCCGTAGCTTTGCTGGAAATGATTTGCACTCCGCCAAGTGAATGCCTGTAGGATGTTTCAGGATTCATCAGACTCCTTGGAAACTCTTCAAAGGTTAAAGAATTCGTTAAGACCACTTTAGATGATCCTATCATGAGGTCACGGATCACTCTATTACTTTTAGGATTAGTGAAAACGTATCGTTTTTTTTTTTTAAAGGTCATTTAGAAACTTTTGAAACTCATTCCGTCTTAAAGTCTCATTCTGCTGCTCTTCGGATTCACTGTGAGTCGAATGGACTCAATCTACTGAGTGACTCTTTTGGGGCACAAACCGTGAATTGAGTCAACAAAATGCTCTGGCTAAGTGTTACTGTTGATCTCGACCAAATTTAATAATGGTCGTGATGATGTGCCGTGGCATAGCCAAGGCAGTGTCGAAGGGTATGGTCTCCCTCCCTTTGCGATTTATCGAATTGTGTTTTTTCTGATTTTCACATCCCCTCTAACACCTTCTCCCTCTTTATCAAAACCAGATCCCCTTGAACTTTAGGCTGGTTACGCGACTGGTGATTTGACCAGTAATGGTGATCCGTGCGACTCAAAACTCAGGCTACACAAAAACTGCCTTCGTAGACAAAAACTTGGCAACTCACAGGTCGAATAAAATAATTTAGAATTCCGTTTCTTTTTCCGTCCTAAGGTTGTTTCCCAACAGTTGTAAAATCGTTGGTATCCGAAAAAATGTGTGTACCACCAATTCGACGCCAAATCAACTGGAGCAACACGAATTACTCGCAAAAGTTACAATACGACTTGACATCCGTTGCTCTTTACGAACCGCATGAAATGGACCAAATTACGCAGACTCGTTGACCTAATTTAAAAGCGTAAAAGTTTGAAGTCGATTTTATTTCAACGCGCGCTTCGATCATACTGCGAACACGTGTTCGTACTTTTCCAATACAGATCGGGGTGCTCTGTTTATGAGAACAGCGGGAGGCCGTAAACAGCGGGCGAAGGGTTGGAAACGCACTTTCGAAACTTTTACGAAATTTCCCTTTCGTTGATAGCCGACATAGCCGCGTATACTGTCCCATATTTATCGAATAAGGCCGCCGAGACCGAAAGCCAGAGGGAAGTTCATAATAACCGCTGGCCCATCAGCATCGGCTCGTGAATTCCGGAATTTGAAGGCAGAAAACTAATACACTGGAATAAATTATTAGCTTTTGATATTGTTTCCAACCAAAAGCTGATAGCTTTCAAACTGAATTAATAATATCGAGAGTGACCTTCGCACGGCTTTGCCACTGTATTTTTCAAACCCGAAAACTCGAACTATATCAGTGATCTCCATTTTTTCTGACTCCCCAATTACTGAACATACTCGGGAACTGTTTACTCAAACTTAATATTTATGAACTGTTTATGTTTATTAAACTGGAGCTCTGAAACGTTGATATTTGAAGAGTCATCAGCAGGACCGTAACTAACAACATAAGAGTCAGTGAACAACCAACTTCTACTAAAACTTTAATTTTTTAATATTTTTTTAATTTTACATAGCTTTTATTGTCCCTCTGGCCACTGATGCGATACTCGAAAAGGTAGTTTCCGGGGCTGGGGGTGCGGTGTCTCAGGGGCCACTATAGTACCGCGTGCATCGCCATACGTCTCACCAGACATAACAGCTTTTATTCGAACGGATATTCGACCCCCGTTGTTTGGAGGGCCGTCATGCCATCGAATGCACCCCGTGATCTCTTCCTACCCTACCCCATAATACACCAAATTCTCTGGCCAACTCGTCCCTTCACCTTGTTGGCGGTCTACCTCTTCTTTGCCTCTCTCCTGGCGACCATTCTTCGGCTACCTTCCCCCATTTGTCCCCTCCCCTCACCATGTGTCCCGCAAAGCTTAGCTTAGTATCTCTCTGAGTTTTGCTTTACCTTTTATTCTTATCTTCATCATGCTGCGTAGCATCCTGAAGTGGGACAGAGGGTTATCCTCAAAATGTCGCTGTGATTTTGTCTAGAGGACTTCGGTTATGATCTTCAGAGTTTCGTTTGAAAATCCTTCAGGAGCGTCCAAGCAGCTGGAAGGGAGGGTGACTGTTCAAATACAAAGTCTGCCGAGCACCGGCGTAGGAAGGTCTCAGCCTGGGGGTTGGGGGTGTTAGTGGTCGCTACAGCACATTTCCCATCATTTCATTGCTGTAATTAATGCGCTAAAATGCATTTGGAAATGCTCTTCTTGGCAGCGTTGGAGGAATGGTGGAAGGGGAAAGGGTTTCAAACCCCCCCCCCCCCCCAAATTCTCACAACGGTGCTCCCAAGCTAGCACGTGGTTGGAAATCTCATTACGTACTACAATTGGCAGGCAGATATCGCTGTATGAAGACTGCACATGAAAAAAATGTGTCCTCGGATACGGCGAGAATCGACCCAAGATTCCACGACCCTCTTGAATTCGTACGCAGAAAATGGTTTGCCGAATCCGAAAATAGAAATCTCGGCTCGACTGACACCGATTCCGCACATCTCGATTCCTCGATCGTAAATAAAATTAACGAAAAAAGTACGGAGGAACATTGGGAACAGAGGCGAATGGCGAAGGCGCGCGCATTCGTTGACCTAATTCGAGCGAGCTGAGGTCGTGCCGCACATCCACAATAATTTGAGTAGGAGGAGGCCTTAGTTTTAAAAAGTATTAAAATGTTGCACGCGCTGTTATAAAACTGCGTTGCAAAATACAGTTCGTCGAGAGGTTGGCGGTACGACGAGGAACGACATAATTACGTATTTCGTGGTATAAAAGAAGATAGCGAGCGGTCCGTTTGGGAGAAACGGGGTCATCAAGGGACCAAGCAACTGCTATCGTATTACGCAAAAAAAAAAAAAAAAAAACACCGAACATCACTCTTCACATTCGCCGACCTACTTTTTCAAATTGTTGATAATTATGATGGTGTAGTTTCTCATTATCATAAGTGCCCTTCTCGTATTGAGGCGACGTTGTCAGAACTTCGCTCTCCGATTCGCGGCAAATTCGCCAGCACGTGTTTCCATTCCAGCGCAATGCTTCAGCACCAGTGAGACACAAGAGGCTTCAAAATGATGAGCCAGATGTGGAAGACTTTTCTCAGATTGTGGTTCAGTTCTCCCGACAAAAGGGAATACTTTTCTACTCGTGTCCTTTGAGAACCCCAGTGTCTGATATGATACGAAACCCCGAACATCGTTTTCCACAGTAGGGGGATCTGTATT
Source organism: Acanthococcus lagerstroemiae (assembly GCA_031841125.1). Taxonomy (NCBI): domain Eukaryota; kingdom Metazoa; phylum Arthropoda; class Insecta; order Hemiptera; family Eriococcidae; genus Acanthococcus; species Acanthococcus lagerstroemiae. The sequence continues at coordinate 42,626,032 of CM063114.1, read as the reverse complement.
TTTCCCAGGGGGGAGAGCAAAAACCAAAAATGTTTTTAATCCAGTACGAAGCTCCAACACCAGTGGATACAAGAGGCTTCGAAAGGACAAGACAGATCTGTAAGACTTTTCTCAGATACGGAGTTCCTCTGCTGACGAGAGAGAATACTTTTCTACTCCTGTCTTTTGAGAACAACTCGAGTGTCTATTCAGAAACGAAGCCCTGAACATCGTTTTCCACAGTGGCGATCCGGGTCTTTCCCTGGAGCGGAGGGGCAAAACTATTTTGACGATATCCCAAAACTATTTCGTCAAGCAAAAAACAAAAATGTTCATTTTAACTGAATTGGGTGAGAGGAGAGGAGTACAAATGATACCTTCCCCTCCCTTGTACTCTGTTCTACACCACTAGTACATAGCATATGGACAACTTTTGCAGCCCACCCTTAGATTTATCCACGGAGACATTGGCGCCTTTGACCCCTCCCCCCCCAACATCCGGCAACGGATACGGCACCTGACTGACTTTCATATCTTTGTTCAGATCGAACAATCATTTTGAAGAAAAAAAAAATTTCGATCATAATTTTACAATAAATTGAGCACGGTAGAAAATACCTTTCGCAGTTCCATTTTACCTTTTACTGCAAGTGTTAAGGATTAGTAGATTCTCGGTGGTTTTTTCCTCTTCTTTTTTTTCAGGCATCTACGTTGATTTTCGGTGGCCCATCATTCTTGTACCAGCCCATCCCACGCAGATTTGTCCACTCTTCCATTCACGCGCATCCGCACCTACAAGAATCATGATTTTAGAATACTGAAAATATGAAAAGAATCACGATTATTAATCACAAATTTAATGATCTTTTTCGCGATGTGCACACGCACAGTACAAATCTTTTTGATCTGGCGGTAACACGCCCTGCGATTGTAATGCCTTGTTCGTGGAGAGTCATGCGTCAGGAACGGCGACCGCCAACGTCTGGTATCGGAAATGTCACTTGAAGGAGTGAACGATCTTCTGGTCAGATCACGATTGTTTTGATCATTTGATATTTATGATTTTCTTAATCTAATCATTAGGATCTTTTCCATACCCGGCTACATGTAGGCAACTTATTTCACTTGAAAGAGTAGTAAGCGACGTCCTATTCCTCGTTGTAAAACGCGATTTTGCAACGCCTCCAATAAATAATTGAGAGGCTAAGACAGTGCCGTAGCCAGCCTAGTTAGTATTCGAGTGGGAGATTGGTCTGGACCAAAGGGGGAGTGGTATCAGAGGGAGTCCTAAAATTAGAAAAACGACTACTTGACAAAGTCGCAACGGGAGGTCTTGCCCTCCTTCTTGGCTATGCCACTGGGTTGAGACATGCTGCCGTCGTAGCGAGAGGATTTTAGCATTTTATACGCTTTTACTACTGGATATATACTCGAGCGAGAACCATAACGCTCTCCCGTAACGCTCCTGGTATTATAACGTCATCATACTACTGGGTGTACTTGAGCGAAAACCGTAACGCTCCCCCCGTAACACTCCTATTACTACGAGTATGACGTCATACTGCTAAGTATACTTGAGTGAAAACGTAACGCTCCTCCCATAACAGCCTCCTGTAACGAGTTACCATGACGTCATACTACTGGGTATATTTGAGCGAAAACCGTAACGCTCCCGTAACGCTCCCATTACTATGACGTCATACTACATACTTGAACGAAAATCGTGTTTATACATTTCCATGGGAATTTATTGCTTCTAGCCAGGGGTATACTGGAGCGAAAACCGCAAAGCCACCCCCGACACGCTCCCCCTGACACGATGCCAGCGCCCTTCCGAGCATTACCTCAGAGACGTTGGGGTTTTTAGCATTTTATATGCTCTTACTACTGGTTATACTTGAGCGAAAACCGTAACCAGAAGCGCAAATAGGGCTCAGAACTTGGAGAGGGTGGGGGTGGGGGGTAAAGCCCCCTTATTATAAAGCAACATCACCCCCGCATCATTTTCTTTGGTATTTTCAGTGTTTGGGGGCCATTCAAAAGTGGGGGAGGCTAAGCCTCCCTATTTGCGCCTATGACCGTAACGCTCCCCCAACACGAATTTAGTGGTTGACATTTACAGTCTGCTGCCTTGTTGTTAGTAAAAATTTCCATGGAAATTCTTTTCATTAGGGTACGAAAGCATATGAAATGTTACACTACGTGTCTCTAGACATGTTTCAGGCGCGGATCCACCGGGGAGGGAGGGAAATGAGGAAATTCCCCCCAAAACCAAAAAAAAAAAAAAAAAAGGAAATTTGTCATTCTATAGAGCCTTTTTGATAGACATCACAAAACTACCTTCAACGCTCTCTTATACCAATTTTACATTGGGATTTTCTTGGTCCAAACCCCTATTTTGATAACTGCACCAAGGTGATAGAATTTAGCAGTTATGGATTATACCATCAAGCATATCAAAAATGAGCTCTTCGGAGCTCGCTAAATTCGTTATTGAAGTTTTTTTGACTGTTACCCCCACCAATAAGGGTTCACAGGGGGCAGAGACAGAAAAACTTCAAAATTATTTAAACACTGTCTCATGTGTATCGATAACAGGGGGTTTGGAGTTACTGAATTCGTTTTTTAGGTTGTCGTGGCTGCAACCAGCAATAGTTCACAGGCGGGAGAGACGGGGAAATTTCGAAATTAATCAACTTATAGCCTCAAGTATGTCGGTGGTAGGCTTCCCATGGTCACTAAATTAATTTTCCAAACGTTTTCTCCTGAAACTCTACCAATAATGGTCCACAAGGACTGAGGAGTATTGCAAATGAATTTAGCGATTACAGATACCCTATTATCGACATATACTTGAAGCTGTATGTAAGAAAATTTCGAAATTTCCGCTAACCCACCCCTGTGTATTATTGATGGTAGAGGTCTTTCCACCTATGGACCATTGTTCGTAAGGTTACAGTTAAAATAACCTCAGAAATAAATTAAGCTGCTCCGAACTTCGATTTTTGATATGCTTGACCGTATCATCTGTAATTTTCTGGTGTTTTGCTCCTTAGTGAATTTTTCTAATAGTGTGGGGGAGGGGGGGACTTGACCAACATATTTCATAATTGGATTTAGTGTTTCTGAAATACTAGTAGAAAATTGTTCACACTTTTATTCAGATTCTGTAGTCTGTAAGGTTTGAAGTACAACAAAGTGTACTTTTTACCCCAAATTCAACAGAGGTCATTGACCTTTAGATTGTCGTTTAGCATTTTATATGCTTTTACTACTGGGTACACTTGAGCGAAAACCGTAACTCTCCTCCCGTAACAGCCCCTCGTATCGCTCCTGTTACTATGACGACGTCATACTACTGAGTATACGTGAGCGAAAATCGTGTTTATACTTATTTCTTCCAGCCAGGATATACTTGAGCGAAAACCGTAACGCTCGCCCCCGTAACGCCCCCTTCCGTAACAGTCCACCGTCACGCTCCTGTTACTATGACGGCATACTACTGGGTATACTTGAGCGAAAACCATAACGTTCCCCCGTATTGCACCTGTTACTATGACGTCATACTACTGAGTATACGTGAGCGAAAATCGTGTTTATACATATCCATGAAAATTTATTTCTTCCAGCCAGGGATATACTTGAGCGAAGACCGTAACGCCCCCTTGACACACTCCCACCGATACGAAGCCAGCGCCTTCTCAAATATTACCTCAGAGACGTCGAGGTTCTCTTCTCATTTCCAGCTCAGCTTTTGCTGCGAACAATTCAGTTCAGTAGTTCACATTACCATTTTTTTCCAGCCCTGGGTATACTTGAGCGAAAACCGTAAGGCTCCCCCCCCCCAACACGAATGCAGTGATTGACAATAGCTGCGTCCTGCACGACTATACTCTACAGCCATGTTGTTAATAGAAATTTCCATGGAAATATTTTTTATTAGGGTACGAAAGCATATAAAATGTTACCCTACGTGTCTCTGTAGGAAACACGTTTTTTATGTTACCTTCTCCCCCCCCCCTTCCAGACTTCACAGGTTTTGGAGAGGTGTTAAAATAAACCTCTTAATGGGGCTTCACAGGGTTTTGATATACAGAGTCTTTCTTCCAGTCGTGGCTATACTTGAGCGAAAACCATTAAATTCCCCCACCCCAAAACGCTCCAAAACGGTAACGCCCCCCCCCATGACACGAAGGCAGTCCGTATGATTTAGCTCTTCATAATGACAATTCAGTTCAGTCGTTGATATTTTTTATACATCTTCAAGTTTCCAGAAACAAGGATGCGAGGCAGCAAAACCTTCAATTCGTCCCTTTTTACATCTACACGAATTGCATCATTGTACCAACCAGATGTGGACAAGACTCATTTCGTAATAAGTAAACTCTTTTGCATTACAAGACTCAGAAATCAACTCGCAGCCAACTCACTAAATGAGTTGATGAGTTCTCTCATCAAATTACCAAGTTAGTGGCCAATGCATAATACAAAAATATTCCTGCCTGAATTCTGACTTTTGGCATTCTGACTGAAATGGAAACATTTGGCTTCCTATTAGTGTATTAAGAAACAACGTTAATAATTGAAAAATTTGAAATTAGTTGAGTGAGTTATTAACGAGTTAATTTATTTTCAGTTTTTCACTGTGGAGGGGGAGGGGGTGGAGAAGAAGAATTTGCCGACAAATATTTTTTGTAAACTAAAAATTCGCTGACAAATTTTTTTTTAATTTTGGAAATTTGCCGATTTTTTAATCAAAATATTTTTTAATTGAAAAAAAAATAAATAAAAACAAACAAACAAACGTTCTTAGAAAATGAAAAATTCAAATGAACAGTTCCAAGATTTGCGGACTGCCAAATTATTAAGAGGGTGTTTCATCCCCCCCCCCATAATTTCGTCCCTGCACATGCAGATTGGAACCTTATCCCCCAAGCACTCATATTTGGGCACATAAGCACACTCTAGTCTGGGAGGGTAAGCTGGAAGGGTGTTAGGAATACTTGAGAGGAACACACAACTTCCTTTACACATTAAGGTGGTTGCTATTTACTCTTGGTGGTATTTTTCTCTGAATTTCCTGTGATTCGTCTTCTAAATGGAGGACCTGACTTCCAAAACGCGCTGAGTCCAAAATACGAAATGTTGGGAAATCTAAAAAAAACATTCTGACTCGCGAACGATAAATGATAACACTGATTCAATTGCGTAGATGGGAAGAGGAGGGGTTCATGCTAATACCACTCAAGTATGAAGGTTGGCGAGCGAATAGTCTTCGATCTACGGGAGTGCAAAGTGGGGGAAGTCGCGGACTTAGCTCGTTTTGGCAGACCATGTCATACATGTGGAAGGTCAAAATTCGTACATCTTGAGCTAGAAACTGCCGGAAATCGGAAAAAACAGCTTAGAGACGACTATTCCGGTGAACAAGACACACGTGAACGATGCCCCCTCCCTGCCTCTACCCTTCAGACACCCTTATACCCCCCCCCCAGCAGAAAAAAGCAAGTATGATTTTATTATAAAAAAAGAACGAAAAAAAGGTTTAGCTGGCTCTAAGTCGTGATAAAATCGGGAAACCAACTCTGAAAGGTGCACTTTGACTTCCTCCTCCAGATTGCGCTAAAAACTCGATTTTCAAGTATTTAAACTAAGCGTGTTTTGGAAGTCAGGTCCATAATTGGTTCCAGTAAAATCAGAAAAAAAAAACTGCAAGTTTCAAGTTGATCGGATTACGGGAATCCATGCCAAAAGTTCCCTTTCGTTCTTATGGGAAAAACACATGGAGTTTTGACTTTTGTTCCAGACTAAACTTCCCTCCTATATTCACCAGAACCAAAGCCCGCAAATTAAACAATAGAACATTTGCTATCGGATTCAGCTTGTGACATTGAAAAATAAGTCTTTCGCTTTCAACTTTTAGGTTTTAGTAAAATGTTCAACTTTCTCGAATTTTAGGCTCTAGGTCAAACAGCGAATCTTTCCAAATTCAGCGTTTGCTACCGACTTTCAGATTTTCAAAATGTCTTCCTTATTTCAGCATTGTTTCAAACTTCCAGATAACGTTCGATACTCAGCTTGAAAACTTCGGCTTTTGACTGACTACTCCTCGATAGGAGTCCAGGGTACTCCATTTTCAGAAACGCAAGTTATAACTTTCAATTTGGGGAGATGGAGAAGAAAAATTTGCCGTTTAAAAACGAATAATTCGCTGACAAAATTTTTAAAAAATAAAAAATTTGCCGATTTCTTAATCGAAATATTTTTTTTTAATTGAAAAAAATAAAGAAATACACAAACAAACAAACATTCATAAGACATGAAAAACTTAAATGAATAGTTTCAAAATTCCCCGACTACTAAATTATTGGGGGGGGGGGTTCAACCACCCACACCCCTTACGGTTTCGTCTCTGTAAACAAGTAGCAAAGAAAGAGTCAATGGCGTAACCAAGTTGTTCAAAGGTAGTCTGGACCCCCCCTTGCGATTTAGTCAAACAGTGTTCTTCTAATTTTAACATCTCCTCTGAGATTCTTTCCCATAATGGTGAAGAACATCATCATCCTCATAATCAACATGCTTTATTAATGCAATTTGTTATTTTTTTATAATTTATACAATATGTATTTTTATGTTTAATATCATGCAACACGCATTAGGCCCGTAAAATTGGGCACAAGCCTCTCTCAGCCTGGTCCAATCTACCCTGTCATCAGTCACTCTACGAAAAATGATCTACATAAGCTGTTGCCAAGTAACTGAGACTAAAATTCGTACGGCTCACTAACGCTACCTATCGGCGTTTCAACGCAGTAAGAGAATAATTTGGTTCATTAGCTATCGATTGAGACCACGCCGAGCCCATTTGATTGAAAACTCGCTGTTCCAGACCAATTTGAAAGAAACCTTATGCGTTGACCCCTCCAGGTTTTTTTCAAGATTTTTTTTAAGAAGGAAAAAAAAACAACATACAATGACAAAATTATTTGTTGATCATCATCTTTGTTAAGTACACGAATATCTGTTTCAAAGTAAGCGCCATTCATGGCTATGCAGGCGTCCATTCATTCTTGCCATTTATCGAACGTTTTCGCGTATTCCGCCGCCGATAACAAGGAGAAAAACATCTGTGCCGCGGTGATGACTGCTAAAAAAATCACAATTCACCCCCACCCCCCCTATTGTTATGACCACGCCTCCTGCGATTTTGGTTATTTCCTCATCTGAAGGCAGCCTTATGCGGTCGTCAATTCAACACAAATCAAGAAGTCATCACTGCGGCGCAGATGTTTTTCTCCTCGTTACCGGCGGCGGAATGCGCGAAAACGTTTGATAAATAGCAAGAACGAATGGACACGTGTATAGCCATGAATGGCGCTTATTTTGAAAACTATATTTGTGTACTTAATGAAGATGATGATTAATAAAAAATTTTGTAATCGTATGCTTTTCTTCATTCTTTAAAAAAATCTTCAAAAAATCTAAAGGGGTCAACGCATATGGTTTCTTTCAGATTGGTTTGGAACAGCGAGTTTTCAATCAAATGAGCTCGGCGTGGTTTCAATTGATAGTTAATGAACCAAATTATTCCCCTACTGCGTTGAAACGCTGATAGGTAGCGATGGTGGGCCGTACAAATTTTAGTATCAGTTACTTAGCGACAGCCTATGTATTGCTTAAAAAGTTTTCGATGTCATCTTTCCATCTAGTTTTCTGTCGGCCCTGTTTCTTTCTTGACTCGAGGTACCAGTTGTTTATTTTGTACGTCCAGCGACCGCCTTTTAGCCATGAAATATGATCAGCCCAATTTTCTCAAAATTTTTAGTAGATGCTCCATCCTTAAGTCTAATGAAAACGATTTTAGTTCGATATATTTTGAAAGTCAGATTATTAACTTTGCATTTATGGAATGACTTGAGAGCAGGACCAATAGTTGATGATGCCATAAGTTCAACTTCATAATCTTTGTATACATGTACAAATTGGAAATCGTTTCTCCGTGACTACTACAGACCAATAAATTTATAATTAGCCATGAAATCAATATGATGAAAACTTACTAGGAGCAAAACCCCTTCGATTTTGAAAAAAAAAAGAAGAGATGTATAGAAAAGGCAGGGGAAAGGGTAAAAATTTAGGTTGGTTTCCCCACGATTGTAGGCCAACGAATTAATATTTGTGTACGTCTAAGCGTGAAGGGACCATGTTGTCGATTTTAGTTGTCAAGATAATATAGCCATTTTTCGAGCATGTGGTCAAAATGACCGAAAATGGGATTTTGAGTGTTTCTGATAGAGGCAACCCTGCGACATCTCCCCCCGCTTACCCCACTTCTGTACCTATCACCGTTCCTCTGTAATATCGATTTGAATAAAAAGTGAGAAAGGGACCATGTTGTCGGTTGAAAATTTTTCCCATTTTTTTCGGCCTAAAAATCATCCGAAAAATTTGGTGATGCGAACATTGTACCAAAAAAATTCTTGAAAAAACATTTGTGAAAAAAAAATGTTGTACTAAGAATCGTTTTGTATTTATTTTTTTATTTTTTTATTTTTATTTTTTGATAATACTTCTTTTTTGTTCCACTTAACAGTTTAATTTTTTTATCTTTTCGGATTAATAAAATCTGTTTCATACATGCCTATAATTATTTTTTTGTGTAAAGTAGGGCCGAGAAACAATTCGAAATTGAATATTTTTGAATAGGGACCATTTTGTTGGTAATGAATTTCTCCAGCTGGAGCGGGTGGAATTTTTCAATAATACGCTGGAGGTATTCCATTTAGTCATTCTCAAACGAAAAAAGTGACCAGTTCACTTTTTCACTGTTTCATGTTTTTTGTTTTTTTTATATTTTTTCTTTGCTCTAAACTTTAAACGCTTTTTTCTGAAAAGCACCTTTTTTGGAATTTCATTTTCAAGATTCTATGGAAAAGTGAATTCTCCAGCTACAGACCCACCATGGCTCATTTTGTAGGGAATTTAATGTAGTTTCTGGAACTAGTCCTAACTCCATACCGACAACATGGCCCCTTTATACTTGGACATACACATTTAGTAATGAAATTGATACGAATGCTGGAGGTTTCTTAAGAATGGAACCGTATTATTTTTGAAGTAAATCAGGCAAATAAAAGGTCAAGGGAGGAGGCAAACTTTTAAATTGGTCATATCTATGTTCTCATGTGTCAGAACAAACCAGGGATGTTCCCATAGGAGGGGCTACCGGGGCTCAGCCCCGTCTCAAGAATTTTTAGGAAAATCGAGGAAGGGCTCAGCCCCTCCTCGAGAAATTACCTAAAATAAACAAAATTCAGTCTAGTAAAATCAAAAATTCATCAAGATACTAGTCGATGATTAGACTTTGAAAAGTGTAATGCAAAAAAGTCCGACTTCAGCGTTACTATTGGTCCCTGTTGTAATTTTATAGTGTTGTTAATTGTTGCATAATATTTTTTTGCTGTTACATTTTCACGTCTCCTTGACCTACCACACTAATAGTGATAAAAATACTCAGGATTTAAAAAAAAAGAAAAATGTATTGACTAAATAAACCTTTGTACTCGCTGTAACGTCTGTAATTATTTTAAATTTTAATCCATTTTGTTGAAAATAAATTTTTTTGTACTTTTTATACATTTATTGCGAATTTATAAACGACGACCTATTTTGAAGCGAATATGATCTTTGACTGAGATGTTTTTTTTTCAATGAGGAAAATTATTCATAATTTAGAGCCCCCCTCAAAAAAATTAATGGGGACATCCCTGGAACAAACAGTTTATGGGAACTGGGTTGAAATTTTTTCAACACTTATCTACGTCAAATCCGATTACAAATTTGAGTTCTGTTCAGCGGAGCTGTATTTTGTTAGTAATTCACTCGTGTACCCGGTCGCAGTGATGAAAGCTGGCTCGGCTTTTGTAATCCCCGCAAAGCTGGCTTCGCTTTCGCAATCCCCCGAATCGAAGCACGGGGGCATTGGGACACTTGCGGAATGTTCATTCGAAACTGAGCAGCCAGCTCTGTGTTGCATTGTTACGGAATGCTTTCTCTCTTTGTGTTATTGTTTATACCGCCGAGGTACACGTGCAGTTGCACTCGGTGAACGCAGTGCATTTACCTTCGTCCTTCCTCACTCGTCAAGCTGCATTATGAAACTGTTGGTTTTTTATATCGCGGTCAATATCCTAGCCTTGCGTAAATTGGAATACGAACACGACCGGGTAGAGAGTCGAGTCGGGTTTAAAGTTCGCGTAGAATGAATACGCCGGATTCGTTTCTCGTGGATAAGACGAACTTCGAACTAGGTGATGGAATGGGACCAAAAGAAAGGTGAGGAGACACAGCAGCTTACACTAAATGTGTTTCTTTTTGCCTCGGTAGGAAGATGAGTGGTAATGGGATGCGGAATGAAACATAGAGAGCGCTTGTGACGCTACACACACGCGCGCACACTGTCGAAAATTTCTCAAAATTTCGACCTGCAACTTCGTTTACGTTTCCTTCGCTCGGTTGACGATTACCTCATGTAAACCCAATTTATTGACGATAATAATGGAAAAAATATTTGGCTAGAAACTATAGACACCTACAATCAGTAGCGTAACCGAAGGGGGGGCGAGGGGGTCTGATCCCCCTTGAGACTTCGTCAACTCAAACACTCTCTTCCTATTTCGTCAAGACTAGACCCTTCGAACACTACACTACCTACACCACTGCTTACAATGCCTGGTAACTGAGGGAAGGGGCAAGAGATTAAGGCACTTTGGGCTTGCCGTATCTTTGTCTTTCCGAAAATGATGCATTGGATATACAGGGTGTCTCTTTTGTAATGAACCCCTTTCATCTGGTCAGTAGGCAACCTACCCGGCATATGTGGATATGTTTACCTCTTCTTACTTTTGAAGGGGCTGAGTTATGGTCAACTTTTGAAAAGTTTTCTATCTTTGATTTTTTTTTTTCACAACTAGAGTTAGACAGAACAATGGTGCCAGTAGGTAATAGCAGAGGGCAGTTGCGGTAACCACAGAGAATAGTAAAAGCTTATAAAACACTAATAAAACCAGATTTTTTGTTGTATCTCTGCAACAGAGGTCTACCGCCTTCAATATGCGAGATGACCAAATTTGCACATAATCTTTTTAGTTCCATTAATTAAGAGTAACAAGAAAGATCGTATTCAAATTTTGCCTATTTATGAAACTGAAGGCGCTAAAGCACTTACAATACTTTGTTACTTTATAGCACCTTCACTATTGCAAACTGGCAAAATTTGAGTCATAACTATTTTGTAGATCTCAATCAATACTACTGTGAAGATTTCATGTAAATTTTGCCTATCTGACATACTTAAGGGGCTCTATAAAGCGACAAAGTATTGTATATGCCTTAGCGCCTTCAATTTCACAGATAGGCAAAACTTGTACATGAATTAACTTGAAGTTCGCGATGAATACTATTAAAAAGGCGATGTAAAAATTTTGCATAAGCAATATTTTTAAGGCGTTACGTAACATTTTATTTTCAGCCCTATTAACTTTCAAAGACAAATTCCTTTAAAAAATTTTTAACTTTTTTTTCTTCACCAAAAACAACTTTTTAACTAGGTCGCGCTCAAAAACCTCGAAATTTTTTTAGCCAATGTATAACGATCCACCCGGTTTTCCATATTTTATGGAAGGGAATGTATTGGTTCTAATAATTGTACTCCAAAGATGGGTTAAGGGTGCAACAAGGAGCCCTCCACATTCACGGAATATGTATGGAGGAATACAATCGGGCCCAAAAAATGTCCTGACCTTGAGGCATTTCAGAGCCGTCTCGATATATTGCATAGTACAGCAGTTAGCCTCCAGCAAGCCATTCCCGGGAGAAATTGGGCAGAAGCCGTCTTTCCAGTCCCTTATTAGTAAATACTGGAAAAGGGCGCAGTGAATGCATTAGCAACCTCTCCCGGAGAAGTGTATGTGCGATCCTTATATTTCAGAACCAGATCGATCATTTCTCACACCTCTCAAATCTCTCCACAACTGTTTAGGGTTAAGGGTTTGTGTAAACATTTGCTTCCATCTTCAATTTATATTGTCTCCAGGGTTGCTTTATTAAGGTTTTTACTTCTTTCCTACGAACACATTCTGATTTTCTTTTGTATGCTTTATAAATCGATGATGATTTCTTTAATTTACTAATAATCTCGCCTGTGAATCAAACTGGGTGCGTACGACCCTTAACGCTTTTCTTTTCAGGAACTGTCTTTTCCATTATTTCCAGAACAGATTTCTGAAAGTATTCTGCAGCTACATTGCTGTCGGTAATATTGAATAAATCACTCCAATTCTTACTTTCAAGTAAGTGATACATCTCAGGAAAACCTGCCTTATGGAAACTGAGATGGAGGATAGGCTGGAGAAGTGCTTTCACGAGGACTGACCTCCTAGCTCCAGGAAATTCCGCTTCCACTATCAAAGGTGGATGGTATATATCAGTGTGGTCCACAAGCGAATTTCCTGCCGTCACTGTTACCAATGGAGACCTTAAGAATACCAAGTCCACCGTTCTACCGATATTATTTTTGATTTTATTAAGGGAACTGAAGGACGTGGAATGAAATATAGAGAGCGCTTGCGACGCTACACACACGCGCGCACACTGTCGAAAATTTCAAGAAATTTTTGACTTGCAACTTCGTTTCCGTTTCCTTCGCTCGATTGAAGATTACCTCATGTAAACCCAGTTTGTTGACGATAACAATGGAAAAAATATTTGGCTAGGACCTATAGATACCTACGATCAATAGCGTAACCGAAGGGGGCGAGGAGGTCTGATCCTCTTTGAGACTTCGTCAACTCAAACACTCTCTTCCTATTTCGTCAAAACAAGACCCCCTCGAACACTACACTAATGCCTGGTAACTGAGGGAAGAGGCAAGAGATTAAGGCACTTCGGGCTTGCCGTACCTTTGTCTGTCCGAAAATGATGCATTGGATATACAGGGTGTTTCTTTTGTAATGACCTCCTTTCACCAGGTCAGTAGGCAACCTACCCGGCATGTGTGGATATGTTTACATACACTTACTTTTGAAGGGACTGAATGATGGTCAAATTTTGAAAAGTTTTCCACCTTTGAAATTTTTTTTTCGTCACACGACTAGAGATAGATAGAAAAATGGTACCAGTAGTTGATAGCACAGGGCAGTTGTGGTAACCACAGAAAAAAATGGTTGGAATTGGTTCAACAGGGTGCTCACAAAATCAATTTGAGTTATAATTATGCAGAAAATGTTCACATTTTGTCAATTTGTAAATTCCCATAAGAATTTCTCCCCCTTTGTAGCACGGATTAACCTATAAAACAAGTCGGATTATTTACTTACATTATAACTCAAGAACGGCTGGATCGATTCTTATGATCTTTGATTTGTTGGATTTGTCTCCACCCAGAATAACAGAATAACTATTAAAACATCGAAAAACTTCATGAAAAAAAAAGTATTGAGAAAATTCATTTTTTTAATACATTTTGTATAAGTATGGAACGGCTTTTTTTCAGTTTTCTGAAATATCTCATTTTCGCCTATCCATGGAAATCGGTTTTCGCTCAAGTATACCCACGACTAAGAGAAAAATAAATTTCTGAATTGTCACCATGAAGAGCTACACATATGTATATTATACGGATTTGCTTCCTCTCGGGAGGAGCGCGTCGGGGGAGCGTTACGGTTTCCGCTCAAGTATACCCAGTAGTAAAAGCATATAAAATGCTAAAATCTCATGAAATTGTCCTAATAAGCCGTGATCAGTGTTGATAAGTCTTAGAGGAGTTTTGCCGATTTCAAAAAATTTTAATAAGTTATAAAAAATCTTCTACTATATAAAAGTGTAAGTTTGTCTATGTGTTTGTTTATTTGTTCGAGGTTCTTTTTACATTTTCTCTCAACCCGAGCCCGGGAATCCACCCTTTCGAGCATTACTTCAGAGACATCGGGGAGCCTATAAGGGCAGTCAGCCCTCTTCTTCTCTGGTCGAAAAACGGGCCTAGATCGAAGTGTAGCAAGCTGCTACGTGGACTCAAACACGGGACCTCCTGAGATCGAGACCAGCACGCTATCCACTCGGCCAACCAAACCCCACTGTTTGTTCGAGGTTGGATGGTGAACTATGAGAGCTGGGGGTTTCGTACTTTCTGGATGTGTTCGTATGAACCGGGAATAGGTTTTAGGCTATATAAAATTTCTGTACCGGGTTAGTTACGCTATTATAACTCAAGAACGACTGGACCGATTTTTATGATCTTTGATTTGATGAATTTCTGTATGGTAACATTCAGTACACACACTCACCGACTGATGTTGCAACTCACACAGTGGGAACGGAGCTTCGTTATGTCTGGTGCCCCCGACACTTCGCGCACTTGTGATCATTTGAATTAGAATAGAACTGGTTTAAATATTGTTTCGCGCATCTTCATGTACCACATGGCCCATCTGCAGTCCTATATCTCTAAAATTTCAGTTTTTGGAAACTATGATTAGCATTTCTTCTAATATGTATTATCCAATTGAATTTTTGAAAACACCAACATCTTCGGTCGAATAACACAAATACGAAGCGATACACGTTACATCGCCACCTATTCACCAGCACATGCATACATAGAACAGAAATCAGGGCTGTACCCAGGATTTAAGTAAGAGGAGTTTTACAATTAAGGTGATTTTTTTCTTGGTGGTGGGGGAGGGGCTCACAGATCCGCCCTCCTCTCCGTCTCAACCCATTGTTGTTTCGTGATTTTTTGGCCGATGGGAGGGGGGTCACCTGCCCCAATCCTCTTTCAGAGTTAGTAAATTTGAAATTTTAGGTGCTCTGTCTTATTTGTGTGGTACTTAGGTGAAAAAATTTCCACGTGTGAAAAGTTGTGGTAAAAGGTAGGTATAACTACGCAGCCTTACAACTGAAATTTAGACCCTCCCACTACCCTTATGGGCCGGTGTTAATGTATCATATAAACTTATTCTGGCCTCCATGTTTTTGCTGTTTTTAAGAAAGACACAAAATAGTTTCAAGAGGCCATTTTTGTGTAAAATTAGGTGAACAAATGTATTGATTTTACTGTATATACTTTTATACAGTGCGACTCACAGTTGAGGAGTTGATGAAAATCGAAGGAAAGGGGCATTCATGTCCCCATAAGAGGGCTTCATGTGACTCCCGGCAGTGGCTACATTTTGTTAAAATAGTCCTTAGGGTCTCAAGTACGCAGATATGCCAAGTGGAACTTCATTTAAAAATGCAGGAATACACCACTCATCTTCATACAGAGGGAAAAAACACACGTAGCGCGAGCTGCCGTACCTCCTCCACCTCCGTCTACTCTGTGCCACTACAGAGTTCAAAGTCGGTCTTATCCTTGAGAAACAAACAACTTCAAACCTTCCTATTTCTATTCCAATTAACGTAAGGCTAGGATATTGACCGCGATAATGCAGCTTGATGCAAGAGGAAGGAAGAAGGTAAATGTACTTTGTTCACCGAATGCCACTGCACATGCATCTTAGTGGTATAAATCATGACACAAGGAGAAACTGAGGTGAAAACCCGAATCCGGAATACTGTTCCACTAATTTTGGATTGTTCAACACTCTCACATATTTTCCTTTTTTTTTCATGGCTCGACACCTTCACCCTCCTCATACTCAAAGATTCCAACGTATACTATTGACGGCAGCCATTCCTCTAAATAACCTCTTAACTTCGTTGAAAATACTGATCTGATTACAAGCCAACTTCATCTTCATAGTTCACATACATAGGGAGGTAATCTGCTGCAGAAACCAGAGGGCCCATACGGTTTGTTGATCATTGATTATGAACTCTCTTACGGGGTTATGACAGCTCGATCTTAATCAGACCCGGTTTCTGCTTCCGATCGTATCTGTCTTTCCGCTTTGAAATAATACAACACATTAAAACCAATTTCATACGCAAATAATCAAAATTAATTAAGCCGATAATTACATTCTGTTAGAATTTTATTCACAGCCTGTAGTACCGTATTCTCGATATTTTTTAACTCGTTTATCAAGTTCATAATCATATTTTTGACGATCGACTGATTAATCTCGTTTAATTAAATTAATAAGCGTCGACGAATTATGAAAAAAACGAAATAAACAGCATTTCCTTCTTACATCTGCCTGCATGAGGCACTAGTCCGTCATTCGACAAGAAGACACGATGAAAATTTTGGTACGACAGATGTGCCAAGTGTGGGACTGGCCAAAATACGACCACTCTGAGAATGAACGCGCCAGAAGGGAGTACCTAGTATTTAAATACAGTTCTCTTTTCTAATTTTACTCTCAACCCGAGCCCTGGAATCCGCCCTTTCGAGCATAACCACAGAGACGTCGGGGAGGCTATTAGGGCTGTCTTAGCCCTCTTTCTCTGCTTGCCGAAAAACCGGCTTAGGTAGGTCGAAATGCAGTGAGTTGCTACGTGGGCTCGAACCCGGGACCTCCGGATTCCGAGACTAGCGCGCTATTCATGCGGCCAACCAGACCTCCGCTTGGGTCTCTCTTCAGCAGTCCTTAATCTTCCACTGATTAAAAATTCCCCTTTCATGATTGTTATACCTCTTTCCTTTGAAAAGTGGCCGTAAAAGGGCCTCGTAGTGGGCACATCTGACATATCTGCCCCACGAGAAGCTACTTATGAGAAACGAATGCCAATCGATCGAAACAGATACCTTTTGACATGTGAAATCAATCAAAAAATCTTATTAGTGGCTGGGGGGGGGCTCAGAGCTGAATCCACCCTCTTAACTCAAGAATTATAAATTCCATAAGTCTTTCTCCTTCTTCTGCAAAAGTGAACGAATGCTATGGATCTCCTTACATATGTATTTCAACATCAATGTTTTGCAGGAATTCCGGGCCTCAAGAAAACTTCAAGATTCCTGACTTATTTAAGACTCATAAGATTTTCTCACCTCTCCACTATATTTTTAAAGCAGGTATTTTCAACTTAAATTTCTCTCTCAGGGAGGGGTAATTTCCCAGATGTCCTCCCCTTGTATCAGGAATACAAGAAAGAGAACGAATAGAAGCTTTTGAATTGTGGTGGTCTCGGAGAATGATGAAAATCAAATGGACAGAAGAGATCAGGATGAGAACGCATTGAGGCGAATAGGAAGAAAAAGAGAAATTTGGAGTATAATCGTGAAGAGAAGTTAAATTGACAGGACGTAATATAAGACATCCAGGGATATTGTTAATGTGTTATTATTGCTAGAAGCATTGGTTGAGGGAAAGGTCAGGAAAGGAAGGCAAAGAATGAGCTATGAAAAGCAGATAAAGAAGGATCCAAGGTAAATATTATTATTACCGGGGGGATGTAACATTGTGGCTCTCCTGCCAAGAACCTGGGTATTAACTGTCGGCAGGGGAGGGTAAAATGTATAAAATAAAATAAATAAATAAATCCTTCTCAGAAATGAAAAGATTAGCACAGGAGAGAAAAAAGTAGAGAAACGCAACCTACTAGTCGAGAGACTAAGGAATATGACAACAACAGAGAATATTCAATTATTCTACAGAGCAGGAGCATCAAAATTTAGGGTGAGGGGTCGACGTTCGTCCACGACGATAGACATCCTGTCCGTGGCGAAAGCACGGATATCCACGTCTATAAACGAAACAACTTCAAGAATTTCCTTTCCCATTTTTTTAAAAATTGTGGTATCAGATGCCCAATGATTACGATCTGGTACATAGATCGTGTACCAGTATTGCTATTTGTTGCGCTGAAAAATGTACATGGTTCATATCTCCGCACCAAAGATTGACCACGACAATGGATTGAAAACCCTGGTAACAGAACTTTACCCCATCCCTTTTGGAAATGTGAAGTCACTGACAGCAAACTGAACGTCCCCACATATACGTCCAATCTTTCTGAATAATAATACTACTACACTGGGACAAAACGACTTGAAACGAACATTTAAAAAAATATAACAGGTAGGTACTGAGGCAAGATGGTAGCATCCACAACGATGGACATCTCCCTATGCTTTCTTTGTTAAAAGATGATAACAGTCCTGTCTGAACTGAATTGGTGGAATTTATCGCGGATGTTCTAGTGTAACTAAGAATCCCCCCTCCTCCACCACAATTTTCTTTTTAAATAAAAGAGAAGATTGCGAGTTTACCTACCCACCTAATTGGAAAACAGTAATTGTCATACCAATCATAAAACCATCCTCAGTGCCTCTCCACCCAAGTTATGTCGTCCTATCTCATTAACTAGCGTCCTCGGCAAAACGTTTGAAACAATCATTAACGAAAGGCTAATCTGGTACCTGGAATCTAACAATAGACTTTCGGTGTCACAGTATGGCTTTCGTAAATCTCGATCAACATTCAGCATTGCTCTGGCTGATCTGCAGGCACAAATTTGTGATGCATTTTCAACTGGAAAACTGTTCTCAGTATTCTTCAATATGGAGAAGACCTTCGATAGAGTATGGAGGTATCACATCTGTTCTCTGCTTCATACATACGGTTTACGCGAACACCTTTCTCTAATTTTACTAAGCTTCCTGCAAGACCGTTTCATTAGGGTACGTGTGGGAGGACATCTTTCCTGTCCCCGACCGCCCGTCAATGGAGTCCCGTAAGGGTCAGTCCTCAGCGTAACCTTGTTTTTGACTGCTATTAATGAGATCACTCTCCAGGTTTGTTTCCCTCTCACACAAATACTATTTGCTGATGACTTCAGCATGCACCTCAAATCCAAAAACCAACAACGTGCCCATAGACTACTCCAAGAAAACATGAAACCAATCGAAATATGGTCATCTAGACACGGATTCTGTATATCACCAAGCAAAACAGAACGCGTGATGTTCCAGCATCGAACAAACAATCTAATTGCTCCAACTCTTCTACTCCACTCACAATCGATTCCTCGCTCCAATTCAGTCAAATTTCTCGGCCTCTATCTTGACGCTCGCCTCTCCTGGTTACCTCGTATAAAACACATAAAAGCCAAATGTATGCGATCACTCAGCGTTCTGAAGTACCTCTCACATGTAGCAGAGGACTACTCATTCAGTTATACCAGACTCTGATCCGATCTATCATGAATTACGGATCATCCATATATGGACTTGCCCCTCCCTCATACTTGAAGGTTCTTGACGCTGTTCAAAATGCGGGTTTACGTATCGCCATTGGCGCCTTTCGCACTAGCCCAGCTTTTAGTATGTGTGCCGATGCTGGAATTCCTCCTTTCTCTTACCGCCGAATGCAAGTCACCGCCAAACTTCTCGTCACATATCACACAACCCTAATCTTCCTTCCTATGTGTATCTCTTTAACCCTTTAAACTACACCTCTATTCCTAAATCCTCACTGCACTTACGTTCACACTTTGAGGGGACACTGTCACGTATCTTTTTCCTACAGTTCATTACCGACAATCCATACATCACCACCACCCTGGTTGTTGAACCTTCTCCCATGCGATTCTGAACTTACAGAATTCCCTAAAAAATCTACATCTAAGTTTATCGGACACATTTGCAAGAAATTCTGGACCGCTTTCCAGACCGTATCCTATACTTCACTGATGGTTCAAAGTACAACCGACGCACCGCTTACGCCTACTCTATAGATAGTTTGCTACACTCCTTCGTCCCAACATTCCTCCCGCCACAAGGAAGTCATCGTCACCCGCCTAAGGATTGGACATGCACGCCTCATACGTACGCATCTTCTCACTAACCTTTATCTCTGCCCACACCTGTGAAGATGAAAACTCTCTCATCGTGGATCACCTCTTCTCATGCCCCTTCCCTCACCTGCCTTCGTAATTCTGACCACGTCCCACATAGTGCTGATGACTTGAAGCTTTATAAATTAATCAAAGATAGTACTGACTCCATTAAGCTCCAAGATGACCTTAACATCCTCGCTGCTTCGTGTGAAGAAAATAACCTGCCTCTTAACTTTAAAAAATGTTGCCAAATAACCTTCACTAAAAAACAATATCCCATAGCTTTGCAATATACCATAGGAGGACATCCACTGGAAAACAAATTGGAAATTAGGGACCTGGGTGTCATTTTTGACTCTAAACTGTCATTTATTCCTCACTTCAACCATGTAATAAAATCTGCTAGATCCATACTCGTTTTTTTTTTTTACAGAAATGCTCAATTATTTAAAATTGACACCATATTAATTCTATATTCCTCGTTAGTAAGGTCTAGACAAGAATTTGGATCCATCATTTGGCACTTTAAATCGAAAAAACTCAATCAACAAATTGAAAAAATTCAAGAAAAATTTTTACGATACATATATGAAGAGCAATTTCAGTACTATCCAAATGACCTTACTTATGATGAGCTACTTGAGGGCTACCAACTCCAGTCTTTGGAAACTCGACGGAAGGCAGCCGCAATTTTGTTTACAAACGACATCCTAATCTCGCATATATACATGACTAGCTGAATTACCCGTCCTTCGGACGGGCTCAAACATTATGCATTAGTATCATAAATGAAACGAAATAACATGTAAATTCCCATACAGAAAAAAAAACAGGCGTTTCGAAAAAAATAAAGAAAATGAAACATGACATTGTTTTTTCCTAAAATGGATAAGCTTTGTAATCTTTGGAAATTAAATAGAATTGCCCATTCTTCTCTATCTCCAAAATGAGATATGATCGAATTATCCTGTACATTTCACGTTCTCAACAGAAGTACTAAGCGGTACTTTTGCCCAAACATATGCAATAGTATGAAACGAAATTACATGTAAATTCCCATATAGAAATAAACAGGCTGATACATATACGTTTTGAAAATTTTCTTTAATGAAAGAAAATGAAGCATGAAATTGTTTTTTCATAAATGTGTAAGCTTGGTAATCTTTGAAAATTAAATCGGATTACCCGTTCTTCTCTATCTAAAAAATAAGAAGTGATCAAATTATCCTGTACATTTCACGACCTCAATAGGAGTACTGAGGGTGTTTTTGTTCATTGTCACGCCCTGCTTCAACAGTAATAAATATTACCTATCATAATGAACTTATTACTACTTGTGACAGTTACTTTTGAGTTTTAAGCATTTTTGGATTTTTGGTGAATTTTTCCCCAAAAGTTCTCAAAACCCAAGATTGAGTGCAGCTCCCAGTTATGGGTATTTTCTGATTCTCCAACAATTCACTATAAAATATCCTCGCAAATGACACTGAGGACTACAGAATCTGTACATGGACAACTATTGAAATTCAAAAAGCACTCTGAGGCCTTCTAAGTTGTTCAAAATTCCAGGTGGAATTTTCTCGATCCGAACAACTTTTGAAAATACCAATTATGGGTCGACCCATATTAATTGGCAACGACCCACAATTGATACGAAATTTTTTGATATACCCACAATTGGTGAGTATAATAAATCAAATGAAAAATGATGCAGTTTACTTAAGTAAGCATTTCAAATTTATTTTAAAAACACGTTGACTCGTCTTATTTGACTTTTAGGTATTTTAAAAACACATTAAAGTCGAGTAAATTCACAGTACCAATAATGGGTCTAAAAAAAGGTAGTACTAATTGTGGGTTGGGCTAAAGTTTGATTAGAAAAAGTAACTGAAAAAACGTGAAATTTGGTTTTATAAGTTAAAGTATCACTTGTACTACACTTTTCATTCGATTATCCGATCATTCACTTTGATTTTTCGCGATTTTTGCAAACTATTTCCCCCATTTTTTGAGTTCCTTTATTTTTTCCGCACACACCTATATGTGAACCGAAATCGAAAACTCAAGCGGAAAAATGTTCCCTAGACTCTCCTCTACACAACCATATATGTATAATACGTTGAGAAAATATTAATTTAAAGTACTTATCGATCGTTTTTCACAGAATTGATATTTCACACACATGAAAAATAAGGCATGTTTTGATAACAACTTTGAAAAAAAATTCCATCACAACAAACACATTGAGTTATGAATTTGAAACCAACATGGATAGTGTAAAACATGTTGGTCCTTCGAATGGAAGAGGTTTCACGGTTGTCCAATGCCTCGATCTAGCGAGAAAACGCGTTTTCGAAAAAAGGACTCACAATTGATGCTAGGCTCAGAATAGGTAGCTTACCTTACTATTATTATTTTTAATAAAATATTTCAGAATAGACCTCAGAGGATAAAAATTCGAATGGTGATGGTTTACATTATAACCTATTTGACGCTGGCGCTTCTATAATTTGCACAGTCCCAGTCAGAGGCTTTCAAAAACATTAATTATAGATAACAACTTTGATAGGTAACAGTTTGTATGTTTGTGTCACAGGTCGCGCTATATGTTCTTCTTATCATTGTATGCAGTACGATTGTAACTTCGCACTTTGAAAATGCCTAGCCGTTATACTTTACTTATCATCTAAATCTCTTTAATCTCTTCAATAAAAGACAAATGAAGCAAAAAAGTATTTGTAAAATAAAAGTTTGATAGTAAAAAAAAATACGCACTAGAAGATTCGACGCTATAGTGCTTCTACAATTTGCCCAGTCCCAGTCAGATGAAATAAAAAACAGTATTATTTGTAAAATATAAAAGTTCGATAGTAAAAAAGCGCAACATGAAACATCTACTTACATCGCTTTAATCTTCTCAATAAATGAAAAATGAAGCAAAAAAATGTTTGTAAAATGAAAGATCTATAGTAAAAAAACGCAACATGAACTGAGTTTTGAACTTGGTATATCTGTCTCCCAACCGGATGCGCAATCAGTTACCGCAATCAGTTACCCTAGTTACCCGCAGAAAAGTCACCCATCCATTTGCAAACGTCAGTTGGACGCTGTTAAGGGCAAGGAAACCAGCTGACATTTGAAAGCAGAATGATTTATTAGTATTGTTATTGGTGAGTGCATGAAAAGTAGAATTTAGTATCGTTATTGGTAAGTGCATAAAAAGCATAATTTTTCAAAATTGCCCCCCCCCCCGATTCAAAAATGTGCACTCACGTTGAAAAAATCTTATCCGTAAACGCTATGTCCTCTCGTTTCTACATGGCTCGTGAACTTCGAATCACGTGTTCTCAAAAAACAGATTTTACTGGTTGGTTCCCTTATGCTTAACAGCGTCCAGTTACCCTTAGATTACCCAGAAACCTGTCAGTTACCCTTCGTTCCCTTTCAGTTACTTGGGTAACTGGCGGGATTCTGCGCATCGGAAAATCAGTTCGTTTTACGTTACAGTTATCAAAAAATTTTCACGCCAAGCTGCTAGGGAATACTTACTTTTAGGTGAGACATTTTTAAAAAGATTTCCTTCAGTAATACCTGAGAACACTGGTGAGGAAAAATCGAGACTCGTATTTATATATTACATTAAAATCTCTTTAATAAATGAAAAATGAAGCAAAAAAGTATTTGTAAAATGAAAATTCGATAATAAAAAAACGACACATGGCCTAAGTTTTGAACACATGAAGCCCTATAAAAGGATTTGTGAAGTAAAAGTTCAATAATAAAAAAACGCAACATGGCCTGATCAACCGCAGTATGTACACTGAGACGCTTTTAGATGAAAGAAACCCTGATTGTTCTATATTCACGATGTGTTATATGTTGTCACACTGATCACTCTAACACGCGTTTACAATGACGGGGTAAGCGCGCGGAACACTCACACATAGACACATATGCAAGGCAACTTTCAAGCTTTATTGAAGCTTTATAAATGCATTTTCGCACTTTTTTTTTTAACAACATACACCTACTCGTAGGTGAGTTCTATGAGTCTTCCAAATTTCATGGCATTTCATCCAGTCATTGAGACGGCAAGTCTGTTGGAAAAAACGGTTTCTCTCTTATAAAGTAGATTCACACTTATTGGGCAAAATACAAATCAATATTCCTCGACCTGCCAGTCACTCCCCCAACGTTTTCTACTTCCCACCTTCCAGAACGGAAACTCACAGAAATTCTCCTGTAGTGAAAGGATTGATGTATTGTAATGAACTTGTCAGAAAGCACCCAAGCATAGACCTATTAGATCCTAAGGGAAGGGGGACATTAAAAAGAATATTGCGGGAACTGAGATAAATATGTAGCGAATAATATAGCTGGAATCATCAATGTCTGCCTGAATGGTGCATGTTTGAAAATGCTTGCCTATGTATATGAAAAAAAGATAGAGTGTGTGCTTGTGTGAGAATGTGTTATGTATACTTATGTGCAAGGGAGGAGTGTACGTGAAAGTGTATGCCTGTATGGCTTTTGTCGGTAGTAAAATAGCTCTCTTTTTCTTTTCTTTTTTCCCCTTTTTTTCTCTTTGTGTTTCGTTTGTTTGTTTGCTTGTTTTGGTTTTGTTTTTCAGTTATCCATTAATACTATCATTATCTGATGTAACACTGTGGCTCCCCTGCCAAGAACCTAGGTATTACCCGTCGGCAGGGGAGGGTAAAATGTATAAAATAAAAATATAAATGAATAAAAATTATTATATATATATATTTATTTCTTTTTTGAATTAGGAAATATTTTGATTGCAAAATCGCCAAATTTTCAAATTTTTAAAATGTTTTGTCGACGAATTTTTAGTTTTTAAAAGATATTTGTCGGAAAATTTTTAGTTTTCAAAAAATATTTGTCGGCAAATTTTCCTTCTCCACCCCCCAAACTGTAAGTCTAGTTTCGCCTCTGTACTATTCTCTAGGAATTTTGGACCCAGGGAGTCAACCGGGGGCGACCTGAATTTGATCCTTGTTCCTTAAGCGAACTCACATACCGAATTTCTCGCTTCCATAGAGTGCACAAGTATGCAAAGTACCGAAGACTGTCGAAGGAAACGAAAACGTCGAATAAATAAAAATAACTGAAAATCACTCGGGGGTAGCGACCGAGGCGAGAAAGACACGTCGCGTCGCGCTACACCAGCGTACATGTCATTCCCTCCACGGACGATGAATTTATAGTGCAAGCATTAACATCGATCTGATGCAGAGGCAAAGGTCATTCAACTGTGCACTTCCACGTTCCCTCAGTTCACTGAGGCCATTCGCTGCATCTTTTTTTCCCCCGCCTCAGTGTTTGCATTACGAGAGCACCTTCCAACCGACATTGCATTTAAATATATTTCCTGCAATTACCTCGAACCGTAATAATATTATAATTAAGCACCATACTGACCGCCGGCGCGCATTCAACAGCGAAAAAATTTGTTCAGTTTCGCCCGAAATCTCGGAAAAGGTTAATTTCCGTGTTTAATTAAAAAGACCGTTATTTCCGGCTCGAATATACGAAAATTAGTAAAAATTTTCTGAACATACAATTAGCTATTGTTCAATCGGAATGAAATTAACGGTAGGTGATTGCCGGTCTTTATCTTCAGTTGTACGGCGTAATGCGGAAAACTATGCGCTGCCTGTACCAGAACTATTTTTATTCTTTACAGTGCATCGGATCCCTACACGTAGTCTAGGTGTGAAATTTTGCATCTCAATTGGCTGGAACGTCTGGCTCCAGCACTAACTAGCACGTAGATTTATACAGCCTCATTCTAACCGTTTAGTTCGAAAGGTCAACAGTATTGTAACTTTGCTACATGCGAAGACATTAGTTGTAAGGTGGGGAGGTGGGGAGCTAGGTGGGCCATCCTGTCGCTTTATAGTAATACATTAAAATATAAACAAGGGAGCTTCTCCCCCTGGCCGCCTCTCACCCAGGCCGTTTCGCGGCCCAACCCCCCGCTGTTACTCGCTTCGCTCGAGCCGGGATTGCTCGGCGCTTCGCGCCTCGTCCGACCATCAGCAGTCCTCAGTGTTTGGTCTAAAACTTTTGTTCCTAAGTTGAGGTTTGCTATGCGTTTCTTTTGCTCCCCCTTTATCATCGGTCCTCAATCTTCCACCATGAATTCTCCCCTTCCATCCTTTCTTCATCGCGAGCCTCCTACTCCTCCTCCACCACGACGCCCTCGTTCACCACGGTCGCTGTCCGCCTCCACGGTCGCACTTTAACAGTCGCAGCCCTCCTCAGCCACAAAATCCTCCCCCGCAACGGCCATAATCTCCTACCAGAGGCTTCAGCGCCCACCCTATGGTCTGTTACCTCCGCAGTATCCCCCCTGCGAACCCTTTCCTTCTGCACATCCGGGTAGGCAGTGTCCCTTGGACTTCCTCCTCACACCTCTACAACCATCAACCACCACAACCGACCTCCACCAACTGGGCCTTAATTTCTTTACATTACCCTCTCACATCGCTCCATGACTTTCTCCGTCCACAGCTTCTCCCCCACATGGCACCCTCCGTTCATCCCTCCGATCATCACCCAGTTCTCCACCTAGTCTGCCCCGATCACCCTCTAACACCACAAGTGCCCTCCATTAGGACCACGTCCCTCCGACCACCCCCACACCACTATGGCCTTCATTTCTGTTCACGTACCACACCCCCACCAAGACCTCTTCACCCATCACTACGCCCTTCCCAACTGCAGCCATAATCCTTCGCTAGAGCCTTCCTCTTCCACTGCTTCTTCTCGGCGGCCTCCTCATTCCAACTCCCACGATGATCCCCTGGTCCTCCACTCAGAAGCTCCCATCACCATCACCATGAGTACCTCTTATAACCCCGGGCCCTTATCCACTAAAGTTTTACTGCCCCTCCAGGACCCTCATCCACCACTACCTCCTGCTTCCTCAATGGCCACCCTCTCCTACTAACTATTTCCTCCACCACGACGACCCCTCATCCACCACTACTCCCTGGGATTTATCTCCCTTCACAGCCCTTGTTCTCACTATGGTCCTCCAACCCCCTTGAAAATCCCTGGACATCCACCCAGAAGCTCTCACAACCATGACCACCCCTCCTCCGAGAGCTCTTCCCCCTCAAGACCCCACCCCGCCACCAGCCCCTCTCACACCACGGCCATTTCTCTCCTTGGTCCCCTCTCTCACCAAGGACGTTCTCCTCCATCAGGTTCTCTTACTCATCTTAATCCCCTGCCCCACCCAGGGCCTCCATCTCCATCCACAGCCCACGCCCCCACAGGGGCCCTCCTCCGCCTTCAGGAGCTACCTCCACAACCCTGAACCCCCTCCTGAGGGTAGGCTACCCTAGGAAAATTGAGCAAACAAGGGGCAGGGTAGGCAACCCTCAGCAATTTGAGATCTTATGTCGTCTTTTTTATGTCTTATTATGTCGGTTATGTCTTAAAACTTGGAGATCTTTTATGTTAAAACAGATTATGTCCTCGAAAGTAGCTGATCTGCCCCTGCAATTTTTCTGATTTTTAGGTAAGCAACCCGCATTATGAGTGATTATGTCATTATATGTCTTTTTATGTCTGTTATGTCTTAAACTTATGTCCTTGAAAGTAGCCGATCTGCCCCTGCAATTTTTCTGATTTTTAGATAGGCACAAGGCTCCTTGGAGTTTTTTTCCTAGAGAAGGAAGGAGGGGAGGGAGAGGGGGAAGAGGAGTTTTGGTTTTTAATTTATAGAGAGATTGAAGCGGAACATAGAGAGTTTGCAGGGCGGGTTACGACCAGATCAAAAAGATTAGTACTATGCATGCGCACATTGTGAACTGCTTATTTAACGACATGAAGCACGTGGTGGTAAGCGAATTGGAGCTGCACACTCTTCGGCCCAGAGAAGGAAAATTCAAACGCAACAAAATCGTGGGGAAAGCCAAAGACGAAACTTGACTTTCAGTTTGGGGGGGGGTGGAGAAGGAAAATTTACCGACAAATATTTGTTTTTAACTAAAAATTCACCGATAAAATGTTTTTAAATTTGCCGATTTTTTAATTAAAATATTTTTTAATTGAAAAAAATAAATAAACAAACAAACAAACGTTCTTAGAAAATGAAAAATTCAAATGAACAGTTTCAAAATTTGCCAATTGCCAAATTATTGAGGGCAGGGACGTACCGATAAGGGGGCACAGGGCAACGGGAAAATTTACCATTTCAGTCAGGCGAGTTAAAACAATCCAACAAGTTAAAAGTTGTTTTTTTTTTGCTTTGATATTTGAGAACTGAGTTGAGAGGTTGGGAAAACCCAACAAGTCAAAAGGTTTTTCTTCTTTTGCATTGATATTTGGGAATTTTGAGTTGAGTCAGTTGGGATTTTCACAATTTTTACTCCCCCCCCCCTCTTCCTCAGGAAAACTCTTCGGTACGTCCCTAGACTCCAGAACTCAGAATAGGATCCCAAAGTGAATAGACAACCGACATTAATTACTGACATTAAGAGTAGTTGAATTCGAACATGCGTTAAATTTTGAATTTTCAAACTTAAAAAACCCCATAAATTGAAATGAAAAAGCACTAATTAGTTTTTACAAATCGAGTAGACTATTGAAGTGGAGAGTTCTTAAGATCTTAAATTCAAATTAACAGACTGTTTTTGAAAATGCTAAAGATCGCTGATTCATTTTCATCATTACAAACATTCTAATCTCTAGTGGCGTCGCTGGAATTTTTTTTTTGGGTGGGGGGGTGGGGGGTAATTTTTGCAGTAGTGTTGACCTACATTCATCGGCGTTAGTGGATTTTTTTTGGGAGGAGTGTAGTATGTCGTATCAAAGTGTCTAAGAGTAATTTAAGTCATTTATTTTCAGTCATGGTCATTTAAAAATTTAAAAATCAGCAAATTATACCTCGAAAGAGAAAACAAAGAATTTAGAATTGGAAAATTCTATTATAATGACCAGGGCTGCAATTTTTATGCGAATGCATATTCTTATCTATGGCGTATAGGTATAAGTTTCGAAAGATCTTCACGAATCACAGAATTCTGAGTCAAATGAGCAGCACTTCATCCAGCATCTTTCGCATATTTTGGCATTTACCGCATATTTTGCACCAATTCTGCTTATTTTTCAATTTTTTACCCCAAAAAGTAATTTTTTTAGTTTTGAGAATGATGTTCGACTCAAAAAAAAAAAAAAAAAAAAAAAACACTGAGAAGACTTAATCGTTGATGAATCAGTAGAAAAGCTTTTAGAAAAATATGTTTTTTTGCACGTGAGATGATACCCTTTTTCTTGCCCGCATCACATTCATCAATCATCCAGAAATTACGAATATGTGCATTATTTCCTGGGGCGTCTCCTACTAAAAGAAGACTGGACTCTTAAGGAGATACTCTACTGGATCATTTTAAAATATGATAAAAATTGTCTCAGTGTATCCAACTTCATTTTTCTTTTGAAATGATATCCCCATATTGTATTTACATATTTACGCATATTTTACAATTTTGGCGCATATTTTCGACACATCATTTAGACTGAATTCAGTGCATAAAATATGCGCATATTTCGCTATTTTTTGTGCATATAAAAATTGCAGCCCTGATAATGACGATAAATCGAAATATCAGCTTCCGAGAGTCTTCGCTTGTATGACATATGCTCATGTGAGTCGTGTGAGATGTGATCACCATGCGTATATTAAGGCAGGTGAGCTCAATAAGGCCATAATTTAAGGTCTTGACTCTCCAGACTTTCATGTAAGTGATTTCATGTTTTTCCTTTTTTGTGTTATACTTAGTCATTGACTGCAATATTTAAAAATTGGCTAGCTTGAAATTTTTCTATACTGCTCCACGTTCCTCAGATCTTCTAATAAAAATACCCCTTTTACAAAACTTGATAAGGCCAGCGCACCAAAGAAGACTGGGCCTTAGTAATGACCCTTGGACCTTTAATTGGACTTCATCATTCTTGGGTTAAATGGCAATTTTTGCGTGTAATGTCGAAGAAAAAACTCATTAAAGCTTGCATCTTTACGAGCCAACATTTGAAGTCCAAAGATTGACAAAAATTAATTGACGTTGAAAACCCAAGTAATCTATTGAAACACCAACTACTGTAATTCCTAATTTTGGTTCAATTTCATAGTTTTTGATTTTTAAAGACTAGACTGTTCCTCTTATAATAACTCATATTTAGATAATTTTGAAATTTTTCCTCCAATTTGAATTTTAGTAATTTGGTGGTTATGAAAATGTTGAAAGATTAAATCAAGTTCGTTCAATTTTGACGCTCATTTTGGTGTTCGGGGCAGAGTCAATATCAAAAATGTATCGCGTTGATGGGATTTCCAAATTAGGCGACCTCTCCCCTCCCCTTCCCCATTTCGATATTTGATTCGGTCACCGGAAAGTCAATTTTAATCACTTCTGGAGATCAGTTTTGGCTTTTGAAGCCTAAATCGGAAATCCAAGAGCAATCTGAAGAAATTTTTGAATTCAGCAACCCAGAAAATTCTAATACTTTATTCGATTTCCTAAAAATCAATTTTGAATTTTGGGGCCCAAATCGCACTGGACTGGTATCCTAGGGAGGAAAGGAGAACCCAAGGAAGACCCTGAAAAAGTGGTACGACGAACTGAAGAATATAGGGGGGAGGCTCTTTTTGGATAAGGGGAGGAAGGAATAGGGACCGGTGGGACAGGATGGGGGAAGACCTACGCTCGCTCATGGTCGCACTAATCTCTATATACTAAAAAAGTACAATCCGTCGCTTCCGCCGCCGCCGCCACCACCGCCACCTCCGGGAGAAAAAACGCACTGCGGGTTGCCTACTTGAAAATCAGAAAAATTGCAGGGGCAGATCAGCTACTCTCAAGGACATAATCTCTCTATATCTCTAATATTTATTAAAACCGGGTGTAGTAATTTCATTTTTATATTGTGAAAGGTTGTAATAAATAAATAAATAATCAGGCGCGGATCCAGACGATCATTTTGGGGAGGGAAAAGGCAGAAGGAAATAAGCGGGAATATTTTTTGCTGTACCCTCTCCCATAGACTCCCCCCACAGATTCTTCCATCTTCCTCCAAGATTTTTCCTATTTTTTGTGGGGGGTCCTCCCGTGGATTCACGCCTGACAATAAATTAATTTGTTGCCTACCTTTTCTGGGGTCTGGTTGGCCGAGTGGATAGCACGCTAGTCTCGGAATCCAGAGGTCCCGGGTTCGAGCCCACGTAGCAACTCGCTACATTTCGACCTAGGCCGATTTTTCGGCAAGAAGAGAAGAGGGCTACGACAGCCGTAACAGTCTCCCCGACGTCTCTGCGACAATGCTCGGAAGGGCGGATTCCAGGGCTTGGGTTGAGAGCAAAAATGAAAAATAGGTCATCTTTTCTATGTATTAGTATTATACTTGAGCACTTCCACTCCCCTGAGATTTTCTTAATTATAAAAACTTTGTTAAAAATTTCTATTAGTTTTTTTTTTTACTAACGCAGTGATTCCTTTTCTGAAGTGCTCATTGGTTAGGTTATCACAGCCGGGTGTGGGGGTGGGTTATTGATCTTCAAATTTTTATTACGTTTTCTACTTCAGCTGTACATACTCGGAAAACCGGACACATTTTGTAAAAATAGGAATCATCGAGGCCGGGCTCCACGCATATGCTCATAATTTCCAACAGAGGCTGATTTCAAACTTCTAGGCGAGGGGGAGCTCAATCTTCGATACGTTTTGCGTCGCAATTTTATCAATTATAGCAATTTTCAACGTTCGAAGTTAATTAGTTAAAAAGGAAATGATGGTATTCGACTTTTACAGTCGGTATTCCGCTTTCGAACCTGAATAAACTGAAGAAACAACTTTGCGACCGTTACTCTCGGCGGAGGTGGATCGCATTTTACGATCGTAGCGGTTCGTTCCAGGCAGGGGACATTTTCGAGTACCGATTTTTAATTCAATATTAAAACGACAGAGACGAATTTTTCCACGACGAAACGCTCGCGCGATTGCGTAATTTCTGCAAATTTATGGTATCATCGCGCAGAAAAAGAAAGAACGAAAATGGCGACCTGCCAGCTCCGAGTATACGGAAATTATACTCGAACGGAATTATGAACTTGGAATCGTAAAACTTCGACGAATCGACTCGTCGCAGTCGCAACTCGTTAACATTCATAGAATGTCTCGCAGTTACCTCCCCCCCCCACCCACCATTTCGCGGTACCGACTGCTGTCCAATGCCCATCATTGACTAGAAGCAATAATTCGAGACAGATGAGAGCGAATGTCAGAGCGGGGGTTGAAATCGGAAAAACTACTGTTTGATGAGGTCGCAAAGACCTCACCCCTCTGTTTACATCATGGTAGTGGTGTGAGCCCTCATGACCATGTGCAGCAATTGCTGCATCAATTACTAAAGGAGTCCCTGAAAACTCAAGGAGGGGTCTCCCAAAAATTGAGAGAAAGAAGAAATTAGATGAAAGTAAATCAGAGGAAAAAAGCGAACAGATTCATCAACTGTCAGAGATTCGTTCAAGACAATTTATGCCTCCAAGCCTCTTCCAGATTTTTTACTTTCTAAGGTTTGTATGTATTGAGCTGGCTTAAGAATGAGTGAAACCGAAACGCATAACGGGAACTTTGAGGGATAACAGGGTGTCCATTCTTGTTCGGAAATAATTTCCCCTGACTTTTCCAGGTTTTCCAGGCTAATTTTTCCAAGTTTCCAGACCCTTCAAATACAAATTACACATGCAAATAGGGGGGTGAAATTTTTTCGAACATCGTGAGCGGCGAATATTGTCAATCACTCCACAAACTTTTTTTAAACTACCGTGTGCTTATGAATCTATGGCAGAAGGGGTGTAAACATTTAATGATGGAAATGAAAACGCGCTCTATACGGTGCAGCGTGGTGCAATGTCAATTAAAAACTTCATTTTTTTTCCCGTGTAACTTAATGCCGACCGTGAAGGGGGCTGAAAGAATAAAATTCTGAAATTGATTAATAGGTTCTCGAGGTCGCTGTATTCGGTTTTTACGTGGAGTACCTTGGATCCTGGAACCCTGTTAAAGACTAGTCAGTTAAAAGCAGAAGGTTTCAAGCTGAGTATCGAACGTTATTTGAAAGGTTGAAACAAAGCTGAAATGTGGAAGACATTTCGAAAATCTAAAAGTCGGTAGCAAACGTTGAATTTCATATTTCAATGACTATTCGGACTGCCAGCGCGAAAGAGTCGCCCTCTATACTTTTAGGCACGGGGAAAAAGGAACTATTGAAACCCTACATATTTAGAAATATTCATCAGATTGAAATGAAAAATAGTCTCAATGGAAGGAAAATATTACGTACTATAAATTTTGTCCCAATCAGTTTTTCGTTAAACGCTTTCGTTTTCATAATATTTTGAAATTTCTTCGTATGCCTGCAAATGAAATATTCCCCTTGATCATGGTTAACAAGGTAAGCGACAACAGCGCACCACCGCTTTGAGCAGTCTGAAATCTGTTCACTTCGTCACTCCGTCACTCACTGAGTCATTCGCTTACTTATTTAGTGATTCACTCAGTCACTCACTTACTTATTCAGTTATTTACACAGTTACTCAATCACTTATTCAGTGGCTCAGTGATCCACTCAGTCACTCGCTTATTTATTGAGTCATTCACTCAGTTACTTCGTCACTCACTCAATCACTCACTCATTTATTCACTCATTCTGTAATGTAGTCATTCATTCACTTCCTCATTCCGTCACTCACGCAATAAGTCAATGATCCACTCAGTCATTCGCTTATTTATTGAGTTATTCACTCAGTTACTTCGTCACGCACTCAATCACTCACTTAGTTATTCACTCATTCTGTAATGTAGTCATTCATTTACTTCCTCACTCCGTCACTCACGCAATAAGTCAGTGATTCCCTCACTCACTCAGTCATTCGCTTACTTATTTAGTGATTCACTCACGTACTCTGTTATTCATTCATTCCCTAATTCAGTTGTATTCATTCACTTCCTCACTTCGTCGCTCACCCGATGAGTCAGTGATTCACTCACTCACTCAGTCATTTGCTTACTTATTTAGTAATGCACTCAGTCACTCGCTTACTTATTCAGTTATCACTTACCCAGTGACTCAGTGCTTTACTCACTCACTCAGTCACTCGCTTACTCATTGAGTTATTCACTCAGTTACGCAGTCACTCACTCAGTGATTCAATGATTCACTCACTCACTCAATCAATCAATCAGTAATTTGCTACATGTGTCAAAAACTTTACCTTTTGGTTGCTAATAAGAGTAGTCGATACTAGCGCTGTACAGCCCGATATAGGAGGGAAATTTAGTCTGGAACAAAAGACAAAACTCCAGGTATTTTCCCCATAAGAACGAACGGGAACTTCTGGCACGGATTCCCCTAATCCGATCAACAGGAAACTTTGTATTTTTTTTTTTGATTTGTTTTTATTGGAATCAATTTAGGAGAAGAATCAGAGGAAATTCAGAAAAAAAATATCACCATGAGTAAACAACGACCACCTCAATGTGTAAAGGAAGTTGTGTGTTCCTCTCAAGTATTCCTAACATCTTCCCACCTTAACCTCCTAGAATAGGGTATGCTCTTGTGCGCAAATGTGAGTGCTTTGGGGATAAGGTTCCAATTTGCATTTGTGGGGACGAAACTATGGGGAGGGGGTAAAATTTTGAAACTGTTTATTTGAATTGTTCATTTTCTAAGAACGTTTGTATTATTATTATTATTATTATTATTATTATTATTATTATTTATTTTATTATTAGTTTTTTTAATTAGGTAAAAAATATTTTGGATTTTCAAATTTTTAGAAAATTTTGTCGGCCAATTTTTAGTTATAAGAAAATATTTGTCGGCAAATTTTCCTTCTCCACCCCCCTCCCCAAAGTTTAGCCTCTGACTGAGATTTCTTCGGGTGGATACATGGAGTAAAGCATTGTATGAATAGGAGACCTGGACAACAGGAACACAAGAGGATAGAAGCTTTTGAAATGTGATGTATCGGAGAATGTTGAAGATTAAATGGAAAGAAAAGATCAGGAGTACTGAGGCAAATAGGAAGGAAAAGAGAAATTTGGAATATAATTGCGAAGATAAGAGTTACAATGATAGGTCATAATATACAACATCCAAAGATACAGTTATTACTGCTAGAGGGAATGGTTGCGAGGAAGAACTGAAAAGGAAGGCAAAGAATGAGTTATGAAAAGCAGATAATGAAGGATACAAAGTGTAAATTTTTCTCAGAAATGAATAAATAAGCACGGGAGAGAGAAATGTGGAGAGACGCAATCTAATAGTCGAGAGATTAAGGAAAATATGATCATCATTATTAAGTGTACAGTCCATTGTTGGAGTTCTCAAGAACTTGAAAGAACAGATAGAATTTAATTTCAAATTTGCCTGCTAAAAGCTCTAAGTAACTCCACAGCAGTGGCAGGCAGGCAGCACCTCTGTTCGGGAGGGGGAGCAATTAGGGGAATCATCTCTGACTAGATGGATTGTTCTCTGTATCAAAACAGCATTTGCTTCAAGTTTCAACATTGCCTTAAGTTGCCCCCTTAGAATATTATGGGAGTGGGACAGTGGGAGAGTTCAGCAGGTAGGTCTAAATTTTCAACTTTGCTGTACCTCTCAGGAGACAGACTTGCGCTATTGCACGCTTCTCCCCTAGTATTGAAGTTAAGGACTATCGGTACCTCTTGAAATTTTGCTGTACCTCTCAAGAGAAAAACTGGTCCTACCGTCCACACGTCCCTACTTCTCTCCCAGTACCAAAGTCAAGAACTGTTGATAGTCTTTGAAACCTGGGAAATTCTTTATTCATTCGAGTACACTTTCTCAGAAGAAGGCCCTCTGACTGGGAGTTGAGGCAGCTTCGATATCTACACAGCGACTCGCGTTTATATTTCGCAGATACGGTTGTTGCACACCGTCATCCGCCATATCCGGGCATCGTTGATTCGCACTTCGGATCGCTTTGGAGTTCCAAAGGTACTCGGCGGGCTGCCGCCAGGTAATTTCCACAGGCGACTCGACATTGGCGTAATCGCTGTGCAGCGCTAAATTACTCTCAGCATCGAGGCATCCCTGTAATCAAACCGACACGAAACGATTTGAACGGCTAAAGCGTCCATTTCCTGCGCTCACCGGTCCGGTACCCGAGAGCCGAATGCTGTACATCGCAACTTCACGCTAAGTATCGAATTATCTGAGTATATCGTTCGCATTTGGCGGGTTTTCGGTTCATCTTGGCCATTTTCCGAAAGTACGTGATCGGCTGGAAGAACCGTAACCGTTGGACTGGTGGAGAAACAGAATCGGAGGAACTGCAGATAACTACGGTTTAAGAGGCGAGGGAAAAAAAAGAATTAAACGTCGGTAGCTTTCCTGCACCAAGAGGTAAATACATCGTGGAATGTTGAAAAAGATCGTTGCACTCTACGGAGAATAGAGACGTTTTCTATTTTACTTTTTTTTTTTTTTTTTTTTTTTTTTTTGTTACACTCTCGTCGTTAACTGCACGAGTGTATGTGTTATTGCCCGCTGCGTACTCTTCATCGGCAATTTTCAATTACAAGAGCTGTAGGTGGTCATTAGTATTTCGAATCTAAAAGGATCAACGTTTCGTCGGCTTAGAATGGATAAAATGATTTTCAACGGCCAAACTGCGATGTAAACTTTTCTGGTTGAGATGTATAGGTTTCAGCTTTCAAGTACAGTGAAAACTGTAGGAGAGTAGCCGGATAATTGAGACAGTCGTCGGTTCGAATCCTCCGCTCCGTCACGTTGCAACCGTTCTTCGGACCTCATGGGGTTTTTTGGTGTTGTCATGGGTTCTTTCGATAGCAACATGTTTTTTCCCCTTTTGCTTCAACTTGAGGATTCTCCCATAAATGCAAATAAAGGGGTGGCTCCACTTCCCACGTGCTGGAAGCCACCCCCTTCCAAGGAAATTTAAATACATACAGCGGGTGGAAGGGCAAGAGCTCACGAGGGAAGCGAACACAGAAGTGTTTAGACCTCCCCACTCTTGAAATGCTATGTGCACTTACGGATTTCCAAACATAACATGACTGTTTTT
Organism: Acanthococcus lagerstroemiae; assembly: GCA_031841125.1. Taxonomy (NCBI): domain Eukaryota; kingdom Metazoa; phylum Arthropoda; class Insecta; order Hemiptera; family Eriococcidae; genus Acanthococcus; species Acanthococcus lagerstroemiae. The sequence goes on along the minus strand of CM063114.1, from coordinate 42,589,128 downwards.
TTACAACCCTCACTTAGGATTTTCCGGCAATGTCATGGTGTATCCCAACCACAACTTGGGTTTCTCTCCAACATCCAACTTGGGTATTATGCAGATTTCCTACTCCGACTCGGGTTTTCCCAAACTTCAACTTGGGTTTTTTCCACCTCACCATGGGTACCTCAACTTAGGGCTGCCAATGTCATACGTTTTCCAACCACAGCTTGGATTTCCCATTTTAATTTGGATTTATCTGACGATGTAAAATCCATTTTTGCGACGTCAACTTGGGTTTTTGTTACCCCAATATACGTTTTCCCTCCATCTACGTAGATTTTTCCGATAGTATTACTGTTTTTTTCTGCCTCAACTTACGAGTTATGGGATTTTTGACGCCGTCAGTTCAACTCATTTCAGCTTCGGATTTCCTCACTTCAATTTGCGTTATTCCTCCCTTAACTTGGGTTTTCTCACTTCAACTCTAGTCTTATGGAGTTTCCTGGTGTCACCTCGAATTTTCCCAAACTCAAATTGAATTTTTTTAACACTGCAATTTGCGTTTTTCCTACTTCAAACTGAGTCTTATGGGGTTTTCTAACGTCAACTTGAGTTTTCTTTACTCAAAGAGAGTTTCTCCATTCTCAATTCAGGGTTTTCCAATTCCAACTCGGATGTCTCCACCTCAACTTGAAGTGTCCCAGTGTCTTGAATGTTTCTTACATCGATGTGAGGTTTACCCATTCAATTTAAATTTCTTCCCTGAGATTTTTTTTTTTTTCTTGTCGTCTAACTCAATCTAGGGTTTTCTCATTTCAACCTGTATTTCATCTATCACAACTCGGGGTTTCTCTTCTCAACTTGGGGTTTCTCCATCACAGCTTGGGGCTTCGACCTCAACTTTGGCTTTTCCCACTTTAACTCGAGTTTTTACGATCATAATTTGGAGTTTTCCTCTGATGTCATGGAATTTTCTTACTTCATCTTGATTTCTCCCTATTTCTAATTTGCTCTCAACCCGAGCCCTGGAATCCGCCCTTTCGAGCATTACTTCAGAGACGTCGGGGAAGCTGTTAGGGCTGTCTTAGCCCTCTGCCCTTCTGGCCGAAAAACCGGCCTATGTGGATTTCTATAACTTGAACCGGGCTTTTCTCACTTCATTTTGGGGGTTTTCCACCACATATTAACGTTTCCCCTTGACTTGTGAGGTTTCTACCATAACTTGAGATTTTTCACCTAAATGTGAGTTTTTCCTCAACAACTACAGTTTTTCTTAATTCAGCTTGTGGATTTTCACTGTATGAGATTCTCTCATCTCAAACTGGGTTTTTCTCGCTTCATCTGGGGTTTCTTTCACCACACCTCAGAGTTTCACCATTCAACTAGTAATTTTCCCACCACTACTTGGGGGTTTCTCCTGCAGCTCGGAGTTTTCCTACTTGAATTTTCGAAACTCAGCTTGGAGTTTTCCTGTGATATCATTAATTTTTACTTAGTTTGATTTCAGGTTTTCTCGCTCAACTTGATAGCCTCAACTGAAGTTTCTTTTTCAATGATTTCATGAATTTTCTAACCTCAAACAGGGTTTTTCTTTCTTTAACCTGAGTACTTCCTACCGCAACTCGAACTTTCCTAGAAATTTTACCTATTGATCCTGTTCTCTCTATAGATATATTAAAAACCAAACTCCTCCCCCTCCCCCCTCCTGGTAAAAAACTCCAAAGAGCCTGATATCTAAATCCCCGACTACTTTCAAGGACATAAGTTTTAAGACATAACAGACATAATAAGACGTATAAAAAGACATATAATGACATAATTACCCATACTGCGGGTTGCCTACCTAAAAATCAGAAAAATTGCAGGGGCAGATTAGATACTTTCAAGGACATAATCTGTTTTAACATAAAAGATCTTTAAGTTTTAAGACATAACCGACATAATAAGACATATAATCACATAATTACCCATAATCGCCAAGATCTCAAATCGCTGCGGATTGCCTACCCTGCCCCTTAATTGCTCAATTTTCTAGGGGTAGCCTACCCTCATGAGGGGGTTCATGGTTGTGGAGGAAGCTCCTGAAGGGGGAGGAGGGCTCTGTGGGGGCATGGGCTGTGGACGGAGATGGAGGCCCTGGGTGGGGCAGGGGGTTAAGGTGAGTAAGAGGACCCGGGAGGAGAAAGTCCTTGGTGAGAAAGGGGACCAGGGAGAGAAATGGCCCTGGTATGGAAGGGGGTGGCGGGGTGGGGTCTCGAGGGGGAAGGGCTCTCGGGGAGGGGTGGTCATGGTTATGAGAGCTCCTGGGTGGATGGCCAGGGATCTTCAAGGGAGTTGGAGGACCACAGTGAGGACAGGGGCTGTGAAGGGAGATAAATCCCAGGGGGTAGTGGTGGGTGAGGGGTCCTTGTGGTGGAGGAAATGGTTGATAGGAGAGGGTGGCCATTGAGGAAGGAGGAGATAGCGGTGGGTGCGGGTCCTGGAGGGGCAGTAAAACTTTAGTGGATAAGGGCCCGGGATTATAAGAGGTACTCATGGTGGATGAGGGAGCTCCTGAAGGGAAGAAAAACGACGGTGGTGGCGGGGTTTGTAGAGGTAGATAAAGGCCCCGGGTGGGGGGGGGTAAATGGTGAGTAAGAGGTCCTGGTGGAGGAGGAAGTCCTGGGTGATAGAGGGACTGGGGAGGGAAATGAAAGCCATGGTGTAAGAGGGGTTGGTGGTGGGGTCTGAAGGGAAGGGAGGTCATGGTGATGGGAGCTCCTGAGTGGAGGACCAGGGGATCTTCGTGGGAGTTGGGATGAGGAGGCCGCTGAGAAGGAGCAGTGGAAGTGGAAGGCTGTAGCGAAGGATTATGGCTGCAATTGGGAAGGGCGTAGTGATGGGTGAAAAGGTCTTGGTGGGGGTGTGGAACGTGAACAGAAACGAAGGCCATAGTGGTGTGGGGGTGGTCGGGGGGACAAGGTCCTGATGGAGGGCACTCGGGGGAAGAGGGTGATCGAGGGTTGCCATGTGGGGGAGAAGCTGTGAACGGAGAAAGTCATGGAGCGATGGAGAGGGTAATGTAAAGAGATTAAGGCCCAGTTGGTGGAGGTTGGTTGTGGTGGTCAATGGTTGTAGAGGTGAGGAGGAAGTCCAAGGGACAGGGCCTACCCGGATGTGCAAAAGGAAAGGGTTCGCAGGGGGGATACTGCGGAGGTGAAAGACCATAGGGTGGGCACTGAAGCCTCTGGTAGGAGATTATGGCCGTTGTGGGGGAGGAGTTTGTGGCTGAGGAGGGCTGCGGCTGTTGAAGTGCGACCGTGGTGAACGAGGGCGTCGTGGTGGTGGAGGAGGAGGAGGAGGCTCGTGATGAAGAAAGGATGGAAGGGAAGAATTCATGGTGGAAGATTGAGGACCGCTGATAAAGGGGGAGCAAAAGAAGCGCAAAGCAAACCTCAACTAAGGAACAAAAGTTTTAAACCAAACACTGAGGACTGTGATGGTCGGACGAGGCGCGAAGCCCCCTAGTTACTCCAATTTGAAGTTCTCTCAAACTCAGGGCCGGCGCAAGGGCCCTTTTTTTTTTCTTTTTAATTCTAAAATCATAATTTTATTTTGCGGCAAAACTAAACTTAAATATAAACTTTGGCGCCCCTAATATGTAGGAATACTGAGTTTTTTTTTACATATTAGGGGCGCCAAAGTTTATATTTTAGACTGTCGATATTTTATATTATTGCTCAGCACTTAGCTAAAAAGCAAATCAATTGTAACATCCACAAAGCCTCTGCCAGAACAACGACTTTGGCTCAGCGCATACTCGTACTGCATCTGGTCTAGTGTCATACTAAATCAGGCAAGAGCCGCTCGCACGGCTGACCTTGGCCGACTCATGAGTCATGAGTTGCGACGACCCCTCCCCTCTCCCCGGCAATAAACAAAACAGTGCAGAATAAAAAATAATAAAAAAAAATTTTAAGGGGGGGGGGAATCCTGATCTCGCATGTGCCAAAAAAAACAACCTTGAACCAGCCCTTCTCAAACTCGGGTTCCTTCTTCCTCAACTTGGGTTTTTTCCAATTCAACATGGAGGCTTTCTACACCATAGGTTTTTCTGAACTCAAACTGGATTTGTTTCACCTCAAATAGGTTTCTCTCTGCATAAACCTACCCCCTTCCACTTGAGTCTTTTCCAGTACAATTTATATTTTCTAGCGTACCCTTGGGTTTCTCCGACCATAACTTTGAATTTTTCTAGGATGCCACGGATGTTTCCTACTTCAACTTGGGGTTTTCTCACTCATCTTGAGTTTCTCCCTCCATAACTATGTTTTCTTTTACTTCAACTTGGGATTTCCCGATGTTGGAATAGGTATTTCTAATATTTAAGTTTTTCCTACTTCAACTTAGGTTTCAACTTTGAGTTTTCCGATGACATCATGAACTTTTCTTACCTCAACTTAAAATTTTCTTGCTGAGCTTGAGTTTTTCTCTTCTAAACTATGCTTTTTCCAGCTCATTTTGAGCTTTACAATACGGCTTGGTTTTTCTTTTTTTTTAAACCACAACTTGGGATTTTCCACCTCAGTTAGGGGTTTTCTAAACTCGATTCGAGTTTTTCCCTTCGACTCGGAATTTTTCTACGATGAAAAACTTGATTTTTTCCCTCCTCAGTTGGGGTTTTACCACCTAAACTTGAGGTTTCTTCGATGCCATGGAGTTTTCCGACATCAAAGTAGGCGTTTCTCTCTTCCACTCGGGTTTCCCCGACCACAATTTGGAGTTTTCAACTTGAGGGCTTCTCACTCAACTTGAGGTTCTTCTTTCTCACTAAGAGTTTACCCCTTCAACTTGGGGCTTTCTCGTCACAATTCTAGATTCTCCCATGTTGATTTAGGGTTTTCCATCTAAAAGGTTTCTTTTTATAGTGGTATGAGGTTTCCGATGATGTTGTGGGTTTTCTGATGATACGGGTTTTCGATGACATCACAGGTTTTCCCAACCTCAAATTTCAGTTCCCCTTCCCCCTCCCTTAATTTAGTATCTTCGTCCTCTTTTTCAAAAATTAGAAAATAAATTAATTTTACAATTGATATGAATAATTGATGAATAATTTGAAATTTCCTGCCGAACGAAATCAGGACGTAATAATTGTAGGTAGCAAACAGATGGGGAGGGAGGAGGATTCTACACAATGAAAAGCTCATCAAATCAACTTGAAATTAATAGAAGGAATTTGTACATAATCTTAACCTGAAATAAGTTTTCTGTTAATTTTAGAATATTACGTCACACTTGCGGGTCAGTACTTCAAAACCTGGATAGTTGTACTTAATTTTTTTTTTTCCAAATAGCAAGACAGGAAAACCACCTGAAAACAATGATGTCATAAATCACTAAGCCATTTTCAATTGTCAAATCATACCACTTTTGAGTCACTTAGTACCTGGAGGATTCAGAGCAAAAAATGGCCGAGTCGATTCTTTCTCAGACTAGTCAGTTTTACCTATTTCATGGAAAAAAATGATACATTTCTGGTTTAAATCGGGGCCAGATTAAAAATTCAAAATCAGGAACCCTGTCCAAAAACAAAGAAAAAATCGATAATTTGTACAATTTTTCAAGCAAAATTAATGTTGATCCTCCTTGGGCTCGAAATATTCAAGCCTCATCCGAGGTCAGTACAATTTTTTAAGCAGAATTAATTTTATATTTCTTTGGTCCGACAATTTTGGGCATATATCGCGGTAAGATTAGAAATCCGATCCCTTATTTGATATCAGTAACCCCTTCACAAAAAAATAAATCAATAATGTGCACTTAATTTTGAACTTTTTTTTGTTGAAAATTCTTGGACCTAAGTCGAGCTCAGTTAAAAGTTTGATACGATATTCGAAATTAGCGATACGAGAAACTGCCTTCAAAACTCGGTTCAATTCTTCAAAACAATTTAATGTTGACCCATTTTGGGTTCAGATTTTCGATTTTGGGCCAAATAAAAAATCTTACATGATATTCGACATCAGTGACACAAGGATCCTCTAGGTTGATACTTCGGTCAAAGTTTCAAGTCAATTTAATCTTGTCCATTTTGGATGTAAATTAAAATATTTAGGCCAAATTGGGCCGGATCACAAATCTGATGTTATATTCAAAATCACGGATCTAAGAAACTAACCTTTTGGATGATAATTTTTTTTTTTTTTTCATTCACTAAGAAACCATAATATAGCCTTTCAATTTGAATTATAATTCACATAATTTCGGGCACTACAGGCTGCGTTAAAAAAAATAGTTTCTAATGATCCCTCCACTGACTCACTACGTGTTTTGATTTCTTTTAAAATCATTTTGCGGATAACTTAGTCTTCCTCTCTTATGTTGAAAGGCATTTTAGCCAAATCACATTCTCTCAGTCACTCCTATGAACTAGTGTTGTAAAACAAAACTGAAACATTAGCCTACCAATGGGGGAAGGGGCATAGGATCTTGTTGACGTCAAGTTCTCCAGAAATGTTCGTTAGTTGGTTAAATTGATTTTCAGTTAGAAAAATCTCACCCTCGAACTGAACTATTAAGAACTCGTCATGAGGAGTGGGGAGAACGAATTAGGTAAGAGCCACCCAACTCTCATGACATGCTATGTAGTAACTTATAATGAAATTCAATAAATAAATAAATAAAAGCAAAAAAGTGAAAGGACCTTTGCTTTGCTTTTCTTCATTGTTTCCAAATTTTACAAATCATTTTGGTTCTTTGAGGGAGGGGCAGCAGCATCCCCGAGGTTTAGTTCAATATGAAGTTTAAATTTCGAAGATACTCTTTGTACCTCAGTTGTATGAAACAGCCAAGTTGGTAAGAAAGGCGAACTTCTCCCCCCGAACCAAAAGTTGCCAAAGAACGAAAACCGCACGAAAGTGCTAACGGCTAAAGGCTCAAAATACGCGAAACGGTAAGCACGAGCTTCGTTGCGGGAGCGCATCGATCCACAAAACTGAATCCACCGAAAGGAAAAGCAAATTTTCCAAGCTCGGAATTCTCGTGCATCGGATTCAAAACAGATAGTTTCGAACTTTCGGGGCTCGTTTCATGTATAATTCACAATTCGGGCTCGTAGTTTCACGGTCCACCTTATCAGCAGCTTCACGTACTCGGGAATCGCTGGTCGAACTTTTCAAAGCATGAAATACACTGTTGCTCGCGGCACGTTGACTTGTGTAAGTTCAAAACTCGGTTCCCTTCGAGTTCATTGACCTCGGTTTCGGTGTATTGGTGCGCCTTTCTGTTTGTCGTGCTAAACGTGTGATATTCTGTGTGTTCGTGTGTCGATGCGTTTAATGTTCACTACGAGCGTGTTTTTATTATTACAAACCTACTCTCGCGCCACTCTTAATACTCGGCACTATAATCTCTACGTACAGTCCACGAAGGTAAAGGTGTACCTCAAATTTTAGACAGATGTCAACTGTCAATGGGCCAGCTGTAACAGCTGACAGTAGTAGCCTTTGTTTCTTCAACTTCGTGAACTCGTGAGGACACAGATACTAGCCTAAGCAAATGAGACCCATATGTATGAAATACAAAAAATGTTTCCTAGCAAAGGCCTGTTTGCGAAAAAATGGCTCCTCCCCGACTCACATACTAAAAATTCTCTCCCCGGCAGGTGGTGCTAATTTCTTAGTGTTCCAAAATCGGTTCAAATTTACGAAGAAAAACTGTATACAAAAGGTATCACTGGTAAAATTTTACATACGAAAGATTCTTATCAATTTTTTCTAAAATCGTCCACAAATGGCCCGATAAGGGAGTCAAAATGACCCTTCATACTACTCTGCATTAAGACAAGCCTTATTGGTGGAAAGTCGTTTTTATGCCATTTTTACAGGGTTACCAAGATTTGTGAGCAGCAAGACTGCTGATTACAAATTCCCCCGCAACCCACCACCCCAGTAGTGCTAATGTTTCAAGGCCCCAAAATCGATTTTTTCCAAAAATATCGGTAAATACCAAATTTACGAAAAGAAAACTGCAAAGAGTGAAACGTTACAAAAGATTGGTTTTTTATCAATTCTTCCCCAACTCGTACAAAAATGGCCCCATAAGGGGGTCAAAATGACCCTTCTATCATGCATTAACGCAAGCCTTACGGGTGAAAAATCGTTTTTTGACATTTTTACAGTGTCATCGAATTTTGTGAGCAGCAAGGCTGCTAATTACAAAATTCTATTTCCCAAATGATGCTAATTTATTAAGGCCCCAAAATCGTTTTTCAAAAATATCCAAAACTACCAAATTTACGGGGGAAAAATGGGGGAAAAACTGCTAGCAAAAATTGTTCCGGGTAAACTTTTACGCAAGACAGATTCTTATCAATTTTTCTTCAACTCGTTCACAAATGTTCCATTGAAGAGATCAAATTAACCTTTTTACTACCCAGCATCAACCCACACCTTATGGGTGAAATATCGTATTTTGACGTGTCTATAGTGTCACAGAGTTTTGTGAGCAGTAAGGCCGCTTATTATGAAATTTCCCGCCCTCTGGTGTTAATTTCTTAAGGCCCCAAAATCTTTTTTTTTGGGAACTACCAATTTACAAAAAAAAAGTGCAAAAAAATTGTTCCGGGTAAGATTTTACATGAGAAAGATTCTCATCCATTCTTCCCCAACTCATCCACAAATGGTCCGACGAGGGAATGAAAATTACCATTCAAATTACCATGCATTTAAGCAAGCCTTATTAGTGAACATTCGTTTTGATATTCTCATATTGTCACCAAGTTTTGTGAGCAGCAAGGCTGCTAATAACAAAATTCTCTTCCAAATTATGCTAATTTTTTAAGGCCCTAAAATCTTTCTTTTCTTTCAAAAATATCGGGAACTATCAAATTTACAAAAAAAAAATCTGCGAACAAAAATTATTGTTCCTGGTAAAATTTCACACAAGAAAAATTTTTTCCACAATTCGTTCACAGATGTTCCGATGAAGAGGTCAAAATAACCCTTCATACTACCCAGCATCAACCTAAGCCTTATGGGTGAAAAGTCGTTCTTTGATTTTTTTACAGCGTCATCCAGTTTTGTGAGCAGCAAAGCTGCTAATTACAAAATCCCCCCCCCCCGTAATACAATTCCTCGGGGCCCTAAAATCGTTTTTTTCTTCGGGAACTACCAAATTTATGAGAAAAAGCTGCAAACAAAAATATTTATTATCCCTCGTAAAATTTTACATAAGAAAGTATCTTATCAATTTTTCACCAACTTGACCACTAATATCATGATGAGGAGGTCAAAATGACCCTTCATATTACCAAGCATCAACCAACGCTTTATGAGTGAAAAGTCGTTTTTTTCAAATTTTTACAGTATAACAGGCTGCTTACAAAATTCTCTCCCCCCTTCCTATAGGTGAGGCTAATTTCTTAGTGTTTCAAAATCGGGCTTTTCCGAAAATATCGGGAAGCACCAAATTTACGAAAACAAACGCTACAAACAAAAATTATTTCCGGTAAAATTTAACATAAGAAAGGTTTTTATCGATTCTCCCCAACTCGTCCACAGATGACCCGATAAGGATGTTAAGATGACCCTTCATACAATTACGCATTAACATAAGTTTTATGGATGAAAAGTCGTTTTTTTGACGTTTCTACATACAATGTCACCGAGATTTGTGAGCAGCAAAGCTACTACTTACAAAATTCTCTCCCCCAAATGATGCTAATTTTTTAAGGCCCCAAAATCGTTTTTCAAAAATATACAAAACTACCAAATTTATGAAAAAAAAAACTGAAAAAAGCTTCTAACAAAAAATTGTTCCTGGTAAAATTTTATATCAGAAAGTTTCTCATCAATTCTCTTCCAACTCGTCCACAAATGGCCCGATGAAGGGGTTAAAATGACCCTTCAAACTATCACGCGTTAACGCAAGCCTTATGGGTGAAACTTATATTTCTACAGTGTCACCGAGTTTTGTGAGTAGCTAGGCTGTTAGTTACAAAATTCTCACTTCCCCTCGGCACTGATGCGATGCCCGAAAATGTAGTTTCCGGTGCTGGGGTCGCGGTGTCATAGGGGCCTTTCCGCAACTCGTCCACAAATCTCCCGATGAAGAGGTCAAAATGACCCATCACACTACCCAGTGGGGGAAAAGTCGTTTTTTTCACTTTTTTACAGCGTCATCGAATTTTGTGAGCAGCAAGGTTGCTAATTACAAAATTCTTCCCCCCCCCCCGTGGTACAATTTCTTGGGGCTCCGAAATTGTTTTTTTCGGGAATTACCAAATTGTTTTTTTCGGGAATTACCAAATTTACGAGAAAAAGCTGCAACAAAAACTATCCCTAGTAAAATTTTACATAAGAAAGGTTCGTATCAATTTTTCCACAACTTGTCCACTATTGTCATGATGAGGAGGTCAAAATGACCCTTCATACTACCAAGCATCAACCAAAGCCTTATGAGAGAAAAGTCGTTTTTTTAAACAATTTTACAGTATCGCAGGCGTTTCATACGATCCCTCCGCCCACATAGATGGTGTAAATTTCTTAGTGTTCCAAAATCGGGGTTTTTCAAAAATATCGGAGACCACCAAATTTATGGGGAAAAAAGCTGCAAACAAAAATTGTTTTCGCTAAAATTGTACATAAGAATGGTTCTTATCAATTTTCCCCAACTCGTCCACAAAATGACCCGATATGGAGGTTAAAATGACCCTTCATACTACCACGCATTAACATAAGCCTTATAGGGGAAGAGTCGTTTTTTGACATGTTTTTACAATGTCACCGACAATTGTGAGCAGCAAAGCTGCTTATTACAGAATTCTCCCTGCCACCAACCCCTCCGTCCGTAGTACAATTTCTTGGGGGCCCAAAATTGTTTTTTTTTTCGGAAATTACCACATTTACGAGAAAAAGCTGCAAACAAAAACTATCCCTAGTAAAATTTTACATAAGAAAGGTTCGTATCAATTTTTCCCCAACTTGTCCACTATTGTCATGATGAGGAGGTCAAAATGACCCTTCATACTACCAAGCATCAACCAAAGCCTTATGAGAGAAAAGGGTTGTTTTTAAACAATTTTACAGTATCGCAGGCGTTTCATACGATCCCTCCGCCCACATAGATGGTGTAAATTTCTTAGTGTTCCAAAATCGGGGTTTTCCAAAAATATCGGAGACCACCAAATTTATGGGGAAAAAAGCTGCAAACAAAAACTGTTTCCGGTAAGATTTTACATATGAAAGGTTCTTATCAATTTTCCCCAACTCGTCCACAAATGACCCGACAAGGGGGTCATAATTATTTTTCATACTACCACGCATTAACAGAAGCCTTATGGGTGAAAATTCATCTTTTTGACATTTTTTCAGTGTCACCGAGATTGGTGAGCAGCAAAGGGCTGCTAATTATAAAATTCTCTCTCCCAAGGGGTGCTAATTTCTTAAGGCCCAAAATCATTTTTTATAAAAATATCGGAAACTACCAAATTTATGAAAAAAAAATCTGCAAACAAAAATTATTCCTTGTAAAATTTTACATAAGAAAAGTTCTCATCCATTTCCCCCATGCTAATTTTCTAGGGCCTCAAAATCGGTTTTCTTGTTTTCAAAAATATCGGGAACTATCGAATTTACGAAAAAATTCTGCAAACAAAAATTGTTCCGGGTAAAATTTTACAAAAGAAAGATTCGTATCAATCTTTCCCCAACTCGTCCACAAACAGTCCAACGAGGGGGTCAAAATGACCCTTCAAACTATCATGCATTAACTCAAGCCCATGGATGAAATATCGTTTTTTGACATTGTTATAGTATCACCTAGTTTTGTGAGCAGCAAGGCTGCTCACTACCCTGAATGGAATTTTCTCACTCCTCATCCTTAGATTTCACATTTTGAAAATTATGTTTGTTTTTTTATGGTTCATCACGTGAGGACTTTAGGAATAGTGGATTTCTTGAATTTCAAAAACTCAATTAGAGAAAATAGGCCTATCAGGTTTCGAGGTTTCGGGGTCACTAATTTAATATTCTATTATTATTATGGCGTCTGTCCCAAACTCGCAGATAATGTCGGACACAGTTAGAAAGAGATGGGCAGAGGGGAAAGAGAATTCGACAACAAACAAAATGGGTACCTCGTTTGGTAGGGGTTCACAGTCACTGAACCCTTTTTGACATTGATTCCATTTCAACACGAAAATTGTGGTACCCGGGGAAGGGGGAAAGAAAAAGTTGACAAAAAACAATATAATTATCATTGTGCAGGTTTGAAAGGTAGAGCTGATCGCGTTTTTGACCCAGATTTTAACAGAAAATGAAGACTGTGGTACCAAGGGGAGGGGGAGAAGGGGAAGAGGAATTTCACAAAAAACAATATAGGTATATCATTTTGTAGGTTTTCAAAGTTTTCGAACTAGTTTTTGACACAGATTTCATCTCAAAATGAAAATTGTGGCACCTGGGAGGGGAGAGAAAAAGTTGACAAACAATATAATTATCATTATATACGTTTGAAGGTTGCTGAACGTTAACCTCAACCTCACTATGTAATGAAGATTGTGGTACCAAGGGGAGGGGAGGAGAAATTTGACAACAACAATATAATATCATCTTGTTGGTTTTCAATGTCTTCGAGCTCGTTTTTAACATAGGTTTCATCTGGAAATGGATCGAAAGGTGAAAAACAAAGTTTTCATTTAATAGTGTCCAGTTTCTTTTAGAGTGAAGGGTGAAGAAGTTTTCTCTTTCCCAGAATAGGAGTAGAACGTTACACAAACTTTTGAACTATCAGTGAAGACATACTAAACAACCCCCCGAGCAGAAGGAATGTCGTAAGGCGATATCAGCAAAGGGGACTTCCGAAACCATGGGTGCAAAAAAAAACGAACACTTTTTAGCAATGTACTGACACAGGGATTCCTTAGATCGCCTACTGACTATCGACAATTTTTGGTCAAAAATAATTCGTAAAATTACTTTTTTCCTCTTTTTTTTTTTGAAAAATCGAAGATCATAAAAATGAGATTTTCCGGACTTCTGAGTCGTTGATTTCAAAAAAATGACACCAGATTTCTGAACCGACTTCGATTTGGGTCCCAGAATTTATATTTCTTAGTTATAATGGACAGGGGAGCTTACATTAGGACCGGATCAAAACTCTGATGAAATTTTCGAAATCAGTGATACGGCAAAGCCCCTAATATACATATTTCGTTCAATTTTTAAAACAATGTTGATTCTTTCCGCTTTATAAATGAATTTTGAATTTCGAGGCTCCGGTAAAATCGAAAATCTGATTGGGTATTCGAAATCAGCAACCTAAGAAACTTCTACGTCAGGGGTCTCCAAACTACGGCCATAAAATATTTGGCATTTTGAAAATGTATTTCTAGTTTAGAAATTTCAACGTCAGCTACAGGTGAAATACTCGTCTACTTTTCGCCCTTTCTGTTTTCTAACCCCCTTTACCTAGCGTCAAATCCAAGTCAGCTGTTGACAGGCAGCGGTGATTTTTTCCCCCAGCCAGCAACATTCCATACCCCTAAACACCCTGGAATATTGCTGGCCCGCCAGGCCTTCTACAGTTTTCGCCCTTGAGCAAAAAAGTTTGGAGACCCCTGCTCTACGCGGATATTTGTTTGATACGATCTCGTTTGAATGTCCAAAGCTGGTGGAACGTTTCAACCTCCTTTACAGGTAGTAAAAAACATTTCAGCCAAAAAACAAAAAAACAAACAAAAATTAGACATTGCTGAAATGAGATTCACGGTCAAAAATGAAGATGGCGCATTTCATCAGACAATCTACATAGGTATTAATTATCATACCTAACTAACCAATTACATCATACTTTAGCCTACTGGGAATTTTTGCATTCATTTTTTCTCTATTTCTATAGGGCGTTGACCCCCCTTCCTTGACATAAAAGGTCCTGGTCCTGACTTTTGATATCAACAATTTTGCAGACTGACTATACGGGAATTTACCGGGTGCTGTGATTTTTCCAATAACACTTGAGTAGAAAATAGGAGCTGATAGGACACCCCCTCTCAATACTGTTTCGAAATTGGAATTTCAGTCTTGAAATGGGCAAACCAGATTCAACTTGAAAACCGAATAAGGCATTAAAATACAGGTTTCTACGTTAATTTCTAGTATATTGAGTAACATTACTGACGTAGCCTCAATTTGAGCTTCCGAAATCAATATTTCATATTTTGTGCACATTCAACTTAATCTATAAAAATCAGACAACGTATCAAAATAACACTTTTACGCAAATTGCATACTATTCTGTACACAACCCAATAGAGACTCGGAAATTCGAAGTTAATTATTGAATTTTGGATCTCGGTGCTCAAATTGGACAGGTGAAGATTTTGATTGGATATTCCAAGTATCTGACCCAGAAATTGCAATTCGATACTTAGTTCTATCTTTCAAGTCGAGTCAACCAAATACATTCTATTTTGAGGATCTAAGTTGGATGCCGTATTGAAAGTATTCGAAATTTGCAACCTGAAAAACTCCTGTTTTGATACAGTTGGCTTGAAACTGTCCCCACGTGACCTTGTTTGCTTTTGTCAATCCAACTTGGCGTTCTTAGAGAAATATTTGCAGTAGATGGGGGTGGGGGTCATTTTACAAACTGTATTTCAACGTCCGATCTTTATTCAGTGTGCCTTTATTTGTTCCTTAAAATTGCGAGCAAAGCGAGCAAGTTCTCTTAATTTTTATTTGATTTAAGACGTAGGTATGCCCAACGATTGCGAGAGTTGAAACTGAGAGTCAGGAAGTGAAATTTTGATATGTTGTCCGTGGTAATGATACAAAAGTCCAGCTTATAGATAGGTTTAATCGAAATATTCGGGGTGTGAAAGGGGGTTCAAAATAAGTGTTCGGGGATATGGGGTTATCTAACGCTCTAGTCGTCTGTAATTCACATAGTAAGCTGAAATTCTTATATAAAACTCTAGTGTCGGTCGAGTTCGAATATATGAGCCCTATCGGCCCATTAGGTCGGGAGCTAGGGGTACTCAAAGTGCACTGAATCGATTTCATCTTTACAAAATTCTATTTCGCGAACCATAAGTCCTACCGAACTTCGACGACAAAGAGTACGATCATCTTTTTGAGATCTACAAATTTGGTAATAACCATTGTTTTAGTAGGATCAACGGTTGATGAGATTTTTTACGTTTATATGGGTTCGTAAGGTCTACTCAATATTTATTTAAAGAATTATTACACCACAGGGAGCAATATTCTGTGCCAGTATGTTCCCTTCTAATATTTAGGTCATTATAAGTTTGGCTCACACCTCGAAAAACCTATTCGTGTATTCGCAGCAAATTCATGATGGATCTTATAGTTAATTGACACGAACACGAACGAATATAAGCACTTTCGTTAAATTTTAAGATCATCGCTCAAAAATTGTGCAAATTCACTACGATGCTTTCGATGGTCCGGAAAAATAGGATCGAATTTTCGTCGGATAATTTAAGGCTTATTAATGTACTCACCGAAAGCAGCTCGTGAGACTGGAAAATTGAAGTCACGTCTCAAAGCTATTGTACGAGTTTCATCCTTTCGATGGCTGCTATCATATTTCACTTTTCCGGCACTGACAGTTTGATCGATCTGAAACAGAAGCAGCATTGGTTATATTCCTGTAACCGAAACCTACACAATCTGAAACGTGTCTCGCTAATGTGACGTGTGCAGGATCGTCGAGAAAAAATCTAGGCCGAGGGAATGTAATAAGAAGTTATGCGATCTTGCTCGAGCCCTTCTCAGGATTCACAATTTTGTGCTGGAAGACTAAAAAAAAGATCAGATAATGTGAAAAAGAGATCAGTGAAATATTCGAGCTCCCAAGAAAGTCCAGGTCCGTGGGAATCCCACCTTCCCCCTCTCGTCAGGCTTACACATGTGGGAGTTGACGCTGAGAACGTGGCGAAGTGTTAGTAATTTTAATCAATCAGAAATCAGACATATTTCTCATTAACGCCGTTTACAATCTTACATTCAAGTGAATCTGGAACCAAGGATGTCACACTGACATATGCAAATGCTGCACAGGCGTGCTCCCCCTATATCGTCGCTGACATACTAGTACCTCGTAAGTACAATTTTCACAGAAGAATGATGCAATTTGCAACGTCCTAATTTTGTGCACCTGGAGCCCACAAAAATGTAGGCTTACGGAGAATAAAAGAAAAATTAATAAAGTACATACAATTAGAGCATAAGAAGACAACAAAAAAAAAACAAATTTAAAGCAAGTGGATAAGTGAGTTAGTAAACAACAACCTACACTCAATGATTTAAAAGAAATCTAGTCAAATTATTGTATCTGCATCTTAAAGTGAATTCGCTCAAGTATACTCATGGCTGGAAGAAAATAGCTAACACGGTTGCAGACTGCAGTCGCGCAACAACAGCATAGCTGCAGACTGTAGTCGCGCAGGGTGCAGAAAAGATCAAGATCAATGAGCACATGGCTGGAAGAAAAATAAATCTCCATAGAAACGTCAACCACTGAATTCGTGTTAGGGGGAGTGTTACGGTTTTTCTTTACGGTTTTCGCTTAAGTACACCCAGTGGTGAAAGCATTGACCCGAATATTCACCAACATGTTCGGGTTAAGCTTCAGGGCGAGACGGACTATGTTGCAGGGATGCGTGCAGACACACCTCTTATACTGTACTCTGTCTGGTACCACCAGGCGGTCCTACGAACGACACGGCAGCCGCTCATGTCGGTGCAGAGGATAGCAGCACTTCTCTGCATCCGAGGCCACCGGACAGTCAGTCAGGAAGCAGCATTCATAGTCAGGAAGCAGCATTCATTCTAGCTGATCTTGCCTCGACAGACCTCGCGATTCGTGAGCGGTCAGACCTGTGGCTACTCCGTCGTGGCCTGCCAGTCATCAACTGGGATCCGTATCCCAGAGTGACCCGCACGGCATCTAACAAGTTTCAGATAGTGGCGAAGGCCGCCGCTGATTATACTAACAACGAAGCACATGATGATCTCACCAGTGGCAGCGAAGAGGAGGACGCAGCAGCCGCTATTGCAGGTAGGGTACCATTTCAGCGGCTGGCCAAGCAGTTCTGCCGCATCACCGAGCAATGTTGGGGAAAACGTTGGGACGAGGCGTCGACTGGTCGATGTACGCACTCGATTTTCCCCGACATCAGCGCCCGGCGTAAGTCCAAAATACAGCTCCCGTTTTGGACAACGCAGGCGCTGACGGGACATGGATGTTTCGCCGAGTACCTGTGCAAAATGACACGGCGGGACACTCCACAGTGCGAGTGTGTGTTTTCACAGTCTGCGGAACACGTTCTCACAGAGTGTGCGCTGACTGGTCCACATGTACCCATTCCGCCACTGACGGCTTTACTGGAGAGGTGGAGAGTGAGGGCCGACTTTGCGGCGAAGACTGTGCATCGACTCTGGGAAGTAGAGAACCCGTTATTCCCAGCGGCAAGTACCGCCACGTCGTCACCATCAGCACCAACCAACGGACAGCAGGAATCAGGGTGAACCCGTATCCGCTGTCCAGAAGCCGTCGCAGGCTCTAGCACCGGGAATCAGGGCGGACCCATACCCGGTGCCCCTATCGGCGGTACACCAATGTTGACTGGCGGGAATCAGGGAGAACCCAGAACCCGTAGCCGCCAGTCGAAGAGCCTGGAAGAGGGCGGGCCCATCGTCAACGAACATCGATAAGCGACACTCCACCGAAGCTGTAGCAGCAGAAGAGACAATGACCGTAGCAGGTGAGAAAGGTTGATGGAGAAAGGAGAAGCCCAGTGACACCTCGGCACCTGTGAGCGTCCCCTCCCGTCCCGAGGAGCGTCACTAGTAGGAGACTCTGGAACCTGATACTCGACTTATCTGCTCGACCCACTTTGAGGAAGCGACAAAGAACTTGCTGAAGTCTTGTGGTAACCGGTTGACCATGCGGGCGGCCCCCTCTCCTTGGAGCGACCCTCCTGTCTTGGATGTATTGCCGAAGTGACGGGCGGGAAAGGAAAATTAAAGCCGATAGGGGCATGTCGTGAGATTGAAGGAGAAAATAAACAATCTCAAGCTGACTGAGACACTGAATGACTGGCCGATAGATGACAGCACAGTTATAGTCAGGGCAAGGATTTATATGCAATCACATATTTTTTTCTATTGGCCAAGAAGAAATATATCCAATACCCTTTTCCGTTTCAGGTATTTTTGAGTAAAATGAGCCCAACTTTATTTTGCATGTTTGGTCTATACGAGCATATTTTAGCAATTTTTCGCCCATATTTAGACTATTTCAACACCTTTCCCTAATTTTTCTATTTCTAAGCACATATTCCGCCGCTTTCACGTTTTTTCTTTAGCACACGTTAAAAAAAAGTAAGGAAAAAATGGAATTGTGGATTCCGTGTCCCTATGCTACACTAGCGCTCCGCACATAATTTTTACAACTAATGTTTTTTCAGGCACGCATTGATTCGTATCGACTTTCTTATCTAAAATAAGTTTTTTTTAAATTAGCATAAAACATTGTCCATTATGGAACATGTTTCTTCTGGGTCGAAAATGTCAGCCATTTTGTGACGATTGTTTTCAGGTACAAAATAAATTTATCAATACGTTGAACTGGTTCAACTTAATTTCAAATATAACTCTTTTCCCCCCTTTCTGTCTCTTTCTCTCGTATGTTGTTCTTTAATAGACACACGACATCGAGCTCTTTAAAATGAGACCCATATTGTTTTCGCATATTTTGCACATGTTTCAACAAAAAAAAAGCGCATATAAACGCATTTTTTTTAGCGCATAGTATATGCGCACATTCTCATTTTTAGAGCATATAAATCCGAGCCCTGGTTATAGTTTAGCTCAAGATTGTAAATATTTTCATGTGTATATATATTTCGCATGCGTGATGTAATTTCAAAAAGTGAGTTTCCCTCCCTACCCCGCGACAAACCTACTCACAGGTATGTAAGGTAGAGGAGGGAAGACACCCTGATTTTTATTTTTATGTTTTTCGACGAATACAAGGAGCCACAAGAGAAAGTTCCGGACTGACCGCCGGGTGGAGCCTTGGCCCCTCGCGAGATTTAAAAAAAAGGGGGAAAAAGGAGTACAAGCATTAAAGGCGTGCTAAGAATTTGTCGAAGAAATAGAAACTCGAGAACCAATTACCTGACTCTCAGAGGGATCTTTAAAGTTTGGTTCTCGATACACAGTTGGAGCCTCTGAGTCAGTGTATAACGCCAAAACACAATTCTTGATACGAAATTTCCCAAACACAAATTCTCTAAAAAACGGAAGGTCGTTTAAGAGAGTCCATTTCTCGCGGCAATGCCGGAGCCTCCTTCAGCCTCAAATGTCCTCAACATTTCACCTTTCAATGAAATTTTGAATATTTTGAAATAATGAAAAAAGCCAAGATGAAATTGTTGATGTGAACTTTTGGAAAATTAAGATTTCATTTTGAGGACTGTGGAGGCTCGTTAACCGCCACTTCGCAGTTCAGAAACTCTTGACAGTTCACTGAATCAGTTTGTATTATAAATGAACTACAAGAAATAAAAAAACATTTTGGGAACCCGAACGAAACTCGGCTGAAAATTGTAGTCGCCGGTCTTCTGACTCACGGCTTCAAAATACCACCTTAGCCTTGTTGCTAATTTTTTACAGGGGTTCAAAGCTCTCCAAAATTAGTTTCTCCCAAAACTCCCGCGAATTATCACAGATGCCGGAAAAAGTTCCAAGCAAATTTCATAATGAATTTTTTATAAACATGGTCATATACACTTTTTCTGTATCTGCTCCCAGTCTTCGTAAATTGGGAGTCAAATCGATCAGTTTCCAATCGACAATTCAGCACAGGCCTTATCGGAGAGGGGGAGAAGGGATTTTCAGCCTATTTTCCCACTTTGCAAAAGGAGACGAATAGTTAGTCTTATTTTCACTAGAGTCCCGTTCCCACCCTCGTTGCGTTCCAGAACAGGGAAATTTTCGAATTCCCTCCACTGGTACAGAAACAGGGAGAGGGGGTTTCGTGTTAGAATCCTCCCTCCCAAAACTGTCAAAAATAGCTTTTTAGAGTGTATTCTAGCGCATTAATAACCACAATAAGATGACGGGTAGCGACCACCAACCTCCCCCCACCAAGACTGAGATTTAATTTGCATCCAAGGGCACAACCAAGGGGGGTAGGAGGCTATAGCCCCTCAAAAATTCTTCGAGACTTTTTCAAAATCAATTTTGAAACGAAAAAAAATTGATGCCGATGGCTGATGCGGTTATACGTTGCGTCGTAGGTTTGTATAAATTTACAGCTCATGAAAATAGGTAGGTACCAAATCAGGTAGGTATCAAATCGAGTTTTCACCCCTGCTCAAGTCTTTTTTTCCCCTAGATTCTAGCCTGTACCAAAAAAGTTCTGGTTGCGCCTCTGTTTGCATCTGTAGTATTCACAGACTCTTCAGCTAACTTTCATATGAAACTTTTTGAACTTTGAGATAAAGAAATTAGAAATTGGCATCGTTTGTGGGTTATGGGTTATTCGAAACAGCTGTATTCAATTTGAAATCATTTTTGGCCTCAGTTCAAAATTAAGGCACCAGGGCAAAAACATTGAGAAATGGGGAAAATAATTTCTACTGAATCAGGTTGTTAAGTGGTAAGTTATTTTATACAAAAAAAAATCAAAAAATTGGCGTTTTTTGCTTTTTTCGTTAGTAAAAAGAAACAAGCCAGGTCGCTTTGCGACCTAGTAATAGGGTCCGCCTTTCAGCTGAAGTCTGGACGGCTATTCCACTAACCAACTTCAACCAAAAAGTACGATCGCACTTGGACGCTGTTAAGCGTAAGGGGACCAACCAGCAAAATCTGTTTTTTGAGAACGCGTGATTCTAAGTTCAAGAGCCATGTAGAAACTATATGACATAGCGTTTACTGATAAGCTTTGATCAACCTGAGTACACATTTTTGAATCGAGGGCACAATTCTGAAAAATTCTACTTTTTACGTTCTTTCCAACGACACTAATAACTCATTTTGTTTACAAATGTCGACTGGTTCACGCTAGTCCTAATTTCAGCAAGAATCATACACGCAATAATATTACAAACCTCGCAAAATGAACTCCTTTCATCGATTCCTTATGTTGATACCTGTCACTTTTGCAGAGACTGTAAGTACAATGTAAAATCATCTCCCTATCTGTTTTTTTTTTACACACAATTACGTTCACTTTTACATTTAAAACCACAAGCGTCACTTTCAAAAGCAAACGCGATTCATTCTCGCGTATCTTGTTTGTTTGTCCACATATTTACATTTTAAACCGCAAGCGCCACTGTTGCGTTAGGTAGAACTTTATTACTGCTATTTTTCCATTATATAAGGCTCGGCTGCGCCGACTCTAAAAAATACAATACTGTAAAGAAAAGAGCCAAAAAGGATTGCCAGCTGTTGTTTTTTAAACCCGAGTGATTTTTCCAGTGCTGAAAAAGCATTTTCAGGATCCACAATATGTACCTACTAACGCTTTTCCCATCAGTTCTTCATCATCATCATTAGCTGTGATAGCGGCACTCCAGCGAAGCTGTAGTAGCAGCAGAAGAAACAATGGCCGTAGCGGGTGAGAAAGGTTGATGGAGAAAGGAGAAGCCCAATGACACCTCGGCACCGGTGAGCGTCCCCTCCCGTCCCGAGGAGCGTCACTGGTAGGAGACACTGGAACCTGATACTCGACTCATCTGCTCGACCCACGTTGAAGAAGCGACAGAGAACTCGAGGCTGAAGTCTTGTGGTAACCGCCTGGCCATGAAGGCGGCCACCTCTACTTGGAGCGACCCTCCCGTCTTGGGTGTGTTGACGAAGTGGCGTGCGGGGAAGGAAGATGGAAGCTGGTAGGGACATGTCGTGAAATTGAAGGAGACAACAGACCATCTCAAGCTGACTGAGACACTGACTGACTGGTCGACAGATGACAGACAGCATAATTATAGTTTAGCTTATTTCGCATGCATGATGTAATTTTGAAAATGTGAGTTCCCCTATGTAAGGAGGGGAGGCATCCTGATTTTTATGATTTTAGACGAATACAAGGAGCCACCGGAGAAAGTTCCGGACTGGCTACCGGGTGGGGCTTTGGCCTCTTGCGAGATTAAAAAAATGGGACTAAGGTTGTGATTTTATTAAATTTCGAATTATCCGCCCTTGGTTAAGCAGATAACCCGGCAAGGCGGACGGATAAATTTGAGGCGGATAATCGAGAGGCTACTGTACCATGCTTATTCGTTTATTTATTTTTATTAGGATAAGATCATAATTATTTACATCTATTAAGTTTTCCACGAATTTTTTCCCATTATTTCTTGTCGAGAGTCAAAATGTGTACTTTTATTATTATTATTTTTTTTTTCATGACGTGGATCTGAACCTCTGGTATCTTTATAAAACTTCAAGAGTGTACGAGCCGAGTAACAAGCCTAAGAAAGAAATATTAATCATGGCGTGAGAACTTTTTTAAAGGTTAAAAATTCGAGTCACCAAGCAAATAAATAAATAAGTTCAAAAAATGTGATCTTTAAAAACTATGAGTTAGTAAACAAAGAGTATCGTTAATCTCCTTTCTGAAATCTCTCAAGGACCCTTCTTTGCAGCTTGCAGATTAGTTTCTTCATCCTCTCCCCACTTTTAGTCGCCACCTATGTTTTTTCGGGGGCACGAAGTACCCCCCCCCTCGCTTAAACGCCACCGGCATCGATTCAGTCTCGGATCAGAAATCTTTTGCTAAGATAGGATATTTCATATTGAAAGAATTTTGGATCTCAGAAATGTTATGGTATATCTAAGCAGTATACCTCTACATACTTATTAACATTTAAATATCATAAATCATTACAAGTGATCTTCGATGTACAAACTTCCGGTTACTGACACCATGAAATTCGCCCGGGTTATACCGAGACACGATTTCAACATGCTATACATCGAACAACTGAACCGCGGGCTTTTGTGATACGAGACATTATGGTAATTTACGTATTTTCATCGTGGCGTGCGTCATTATTTTGCATCCACAAAGAAGAACAAAAACTTGCTGGCATTCTTCCGAAACCCGCGAATCTATGGGTAAGTAACCATATCAACTGACAGAACTGTACAGATTAGAGTTTCCTAATAAATGGTTGAATACATTTCATTACTGGATTCTGGATATCATAGCCAAGTATCTGTAAATCTAACTAGGTGGATCTACCCACGGGGAATATCCTGTATGCTGGATGAAACTCGAAATCTGATTCATCACCAGCATGGAAAACAATTCGTACTGCTCGGATGCCAATAACCTGTTCGCATCAAATGAGAAGGAAGATAACACTAATGATTTTCATGCACTGTTCCAAATTCTTTTAGCATGCATACATCATTTGACTTTTGGAAGTAAAACTGAAGGACTGATCATCGTCATTCAGGATCTAACAACTTTTAATATAAATATAGACCCGGAAACTCCAAATAAAGTTGTAGTATATTGCACTATGCACTTCACATGTTTTGTGTTAGAAATAGCTTACATAGTACTAGGTAGCTGATAGTAATGCCTAGGTACTGGTTAGATTTGTTTCCGCCATCCACCATGTAACGCATCGTATCACTACAAAATAAGCCTATATTATGTCTTCGACTCGACCTTGTACCTGTTTTAATACTTGGCAGTTCTAAAACAGAGTTAAACTAATTACATGACCGTGGTTTGCGTTTCCATTTAATTAAATATACAGTTTTTTTTTTTTTTAGTAAAATGTATATGAACAAGTATTTGTTCAGTGGGTATATCATATTGAAACGATCAGTACGAGTAAAACATTGTTTGGAGAATTTCATTGACCACGTTTCAATTCTGAGGTTGAACCGTGAGTGATATAAAAGTCAACAGAATACAAAGGCTGCCCTGTGGTAACTGAGACTGCACCTCGTATGCCGTATGGAAATACAACGCCACCTATCGATTGACGGCCAAAGTAGGGTGGATACATAACTTATTGATTATCCACTGTATAAATTCGAACATTCTCTAATCGCTGAGTACATCATGACAGCGCGTTGAATGAAAGTAGTAAACTTTTACCCTGCGAGTTTTTTGGAAATCAAGGAAGGAATAGTGGTTGCTGGAGGATACATAATTCATTGACTATCCACAGAACAAATTTGAACATTTTCCAATCAACGAGTGCATTATTACAGCGCGGTGAATGAAAGTAGTACAGTTTTTTGAAAATTAAGGGCGCATTTTGGCTGACACCTTCTATAAGAGCTATAAAATTGGTATCATTGAAGTAAATTCTTTAGAAAAAAAGGGGGGGAGTGAATATGAATCATGGAAGACATGGACGTCGCTGAGAGGGGGAGAGTTGGGGGTAGAAACAGTGGCGGAACTACGATTTTTTTTCGGGTGGGCACGGAAGGGCCGGATTGTTAAGGACGGGGATTTTAATGAAACTATGTACTTGTTATAAAAATTTGTATATGTATGTACTTACATAATATTAACAATTAATATAAAAGAATACGACTATTTTTATGATGAAGAGCAAAATTCTCTACAACATTATCTAAATTTAAACTTTTGGCAAATCGATTATAAGTATTTTATTTTTGAATTCTTTTCGTCTATTGTGAGTTATTTTTCGTTAAAAAATTTCAGATCGTTCAAAAAAAAATTGGGCGGGCCAAAAAAGTTTTGGAAGGGCCTGGCTTACCCAGGCCCGCCCTTGGTTCCGCCACTGGGTAGAAATGATCAAAATTAACCCCCTCCCTCCAATTCAAAGGCCAATAATTATATTTATATTTGTAGTTATAAAAAATTTGTAAACGAATTAGTGCTTTGTGATACCGCAATTAGTAGTACCATACCATACACTTAATAACTCGCAATACATACACAGGGTGTCTAGCAAAATAGAAATCTAAAAATAAATGACCTCTCCCCCCCCATTTTCTATGAATGCAAATAATAAACTAAAGCTAAATATACTTCTTCGTCTATAATACTACACTTCAATGGGGAAAAAAAACAATTTTATTGCATAAGGTACATGAGCCCAATAAGACCCGGATCCCCAATATGAGGCCCAACGTACCTCCTCCCGTCCCCCTTCTGCCCTCCACCCGTCACCTCCTCCCGAGTTCCCCTTCTGCCCCTGCCACCTCTCCCCCTCCAATATCCTTCACACTCCTCTCCATCCTTTATCTCCCTCCTCCAACTCTCACCACCATCCTCTCTCCATCTCCACTCCTTCCACCCTCTCCTCCATCCCACGCCGATCTTGACTGCTATGCTTTAGACTGCATTATAACGTGCAGCAAAGTTGTTCCTTCATGATATGGCAACACTGTCTAATTGTTTTTATCAAGGTATTACAAGGTGTCTACAAGAATGGAAAAATATAAATTCCTGACTTTTTCCAAACTTTTTCTTTCTCTTCCTACCTTTACAGTATATAGACAGTATAATATTTATGTTTATACTACTAGACGCTATGGTTAAAATTAACTGAAATTTTAAGTTGATTTTTGGGTGAAAGTATTAGGAAGGTGTTCACAGATATACATAAAAACAAACAAAGCGATGAACTAAGTTATGAATTATATTTCTTCAAGTATTTCATTCTGTAAAACTTTACCAAGGAGATGAAAAATTCCAAACTTCTTAAAAATATTGTTCAATTTCCTGACTATTTCCAAACTTCCTGACCTACTTTTCAAATTCCTGACTTTTTCCAAACTTTCCAAATTTTCCAAACCTGTAGACACCTTGTATTAGTCCACTGGCGCTGTGCTAGTGTTTAAGGTTCCCATTTGCTTTCTCTCTCCCTTCTCTTTCAATCGACTAAGGGACAAGTACCGAGATATGCCGGTTGATGATTTTCCAATAATGTAAAAAGTGTTCCGCTATGTTTTTTGTGTAACTTGAAGGTTTTACGAGTATTATGTTAGTCAAATGGAATTTTTTATCCAAAAATTAAACATTGGATAGTTGTTGTAGTGGTAGTTGGTTAACGATCGACGCCAGAAAAATGAAATTAGAGCAATTTGGAACCGAGGTATGCGATTCTCACGAAAAATAGTGTTATGTAATTTAATAAGGTCCAGCCTGGTAAGATGAATTATCATTTCAGGTATAACTTGCTCATAAATTTCTATTTGACCCATGCTTAACTTTTTATTTACCGAATTTCAGGTCAGGCTTATTACGTTATTAGGTATTAGGTTAGGTCTTACAGTGGACTCAGCCTGGGGAACACCCCACAAGACACAGGTTAAAAAAGTTGGCTTTTGCCCTCCGGCAATTAGTGAGGATTCTCTCCTAATTGCCAAATTCGGGAAACATGACAAAAACCGATCTCATTAGGCTTCGATTACATTGTGAGGAGCTCCCCACCTGGAAGCTATGTAACTGACAATAAAGTGACTAATGTGCTGAAAAAATCTAGAAATCGCTAAGCCCCAGGGCTGGATGAGATCAATTACAAAATACTGAAAATTTACAACAAATCAAATCGAAATACTTTGGCCATTCTTTTTACAGGGTGCCTTCAAACCTGCACCTTCCCTGACTGCTGGAAGCCGGGGAAGGTTATGTTGCTTCTGAAGGAGAATAAAGACCCTAAATGAGGTTAAATCGTACAGACCAATCACCCTCCTGTCTGTACTAGGAAATACTTTGGAACGACTAATTGTTAATAGAATTAATCAGCACATTAGCAATAATAATATTCTGTCTACAAGACAATTTGGCTTCCGTCAAAATGTAGCACAGTTGATGCAGTGCATAGCTTCCTGGACCAGGTACGCATCAACAGACACCTATCATGGTGTACGGCAGCAGTTGCAATTGACATATCTGGGGCAGTGGCGTAGCCAGGGGGGATTAGGGGGATTAATCCCCCCCCCTTGAGAGGAGAATTTTTTACATGCTGGCAGTATCACAGTAAATGCGCGAAGTGAAATTTAAATTCGTATGCATAATTGAAGTTGAAAAGCACAACATACTGATACTGATACGTCAATGTAAAAATATACAGTTCATATTAGGTGTACCCCCCCACCCGCCCAAAATTTTGCTGATCCCTTCCCTTGAAAAAATCCTGGCTACGCCACTGATCTGGGGCCTTTGAGAACCTAAGTTGGGGACACCTGATTGGAGAGTTGATGAGATTCCAATTTCTTGAATACCTCATCACGATCATTCAAAATTACACATCCAACAGAGAAATATGTAGTGGCAATGCCAGTACTTTTCTGATTAAAGGTTGCCCACATGGGTCAGTACTTGGTCTGGTGCTCTGGAATATTGGCTACAACTTTGTCCTGGAGGGGCTGCACACCACTGGTTGTCATTTTACATGGTATGCGGATGATACAATTATGTTGGTGCGCGGCAACTCTCGTGACGGACTTGAAAAGGCCATTTCTGGAGCTCTGGACAGGATAAATGAGACACTCCTGGCTGCTAATCTCATTTGTAACAAAGAAAAAACAAAGGTAATCATCTTTGGGAACATTAAAAATAAGAGGACCCCAAAATAACAAGCAATAAAATTAAGTAATGGGTATGTTTTGGACAGTAAGAATGTTATAAAATACCTTGGGTTGTTTGTTGACAACGAACTTAGGTGGGGGACACATATCAATAAAATGTGTGAGAAATCGGAATCTGTGTTTCGGCGACTGCTGTCCGTATTCCACAATAACTATGGATACGACAACAAATCCCGTAGGACTATGATCGAGGACACTGTTAATGCCATTATGTCCTATGGGAGTCCAGTATTCGCCCGAGGCAAATCGCAACAAAATAGACAGCATGCACAGAAAATTAGTGATTGCATGCGGCCGGTTGTATAGAACGGTGCCATACCTAACTGCCTGTAATATTTCTGATATCCTCCCCCTGCGTTTGGCAATAGAAAAATCGGCTGTGATATATTCGTGGCGCAAAAGAATACCCCTTCCACAAAACTGCAACAGGCATGAGCTACCCCCAGTCCTATCCAAGCCCCCTGTAGTGAGGAGAAGGCTGGGAAAGTCATACGTCAAAATCTGGCAAACATGGTATGATAATACACCCACTGGCCAGTGGACCAAAAACTACTTCCCACAGTAAGTACGAAGGGAGTCAATGGGGTGGACTTTTACCTAGCCCAGGGACTGACTGGTCATAGCTACTTCAAGGCATACCTCTTCATAATGAAGAGACGTGTGTCTGGCAGACTGCGGAACATATCCTCACGGAGTGTCCGCTGTTTGCCGATGGTCGACCTGCGCAGCTGGACCTCTCAAGGCCTAGCTGCAGGGCTTACATCCGTGACTGCGTGAAGCAACTGTGGGCAGCCGAAGCGGAAGAAGCAGCTACTGGGACACAGTAGACTATTTTGAAAAGAAATTTCAATCACAGCAGTGTAACTGATTTGAATATACATAGAAGGTGGAAAAAAAAACAAAATAAAAAACACACATATTTAAAAATTAAATACCACGCTCTTGGTGGCTAGCTGTGTAGAAATCCACCCCTCTGATAACATTGTGTCTCACAACCAATGGCTGTGGGTGGATGGGATACACACATTAATGTAGACGAACAACCCATTGCAGAAGACAAGCGGAACAGTCCAGCGGGATTCTGGTGGGACTGCTGTGGCAGGCACTCAATGCCATCGCTGCAGTTGTTCCTACTGGGATCTGGCCTCGGCTGAACAAGCAGAAAGAAGCCTAACCCTATTACACGTAGTTATATGTAGATATACGACAGACATATCACCTCCCCCCTCAGGACCACTTCCTGCTGTGGAAGGAGTGATATAAGGTATTATTAAAAATGCAAGCCCCTCAGCAGATCCCTGCTACTATAGCGGGAGGAGCAGGAGTGGCCCCGTGCTTTGGTCTTTTGATCAACCCGAGCAAACAAAAAACAAAAAAAAAAAAAAAAGGAAAGAAAAAAAGAAGAAAAAAGGATATTGGCCACCGCCTGCCTGCGTCGACACACGGACCAAGACGTGGAGGTGAGGGGTGAGTGAAGAGAGGCAGCGCGTCCGGCCGTGGGGACCTGAATCCCAGGCGAGCGCTCAGCGAGTACGAACCTCGGTCAGTAGGGAACCCAATGGTGGCCCTGGTAGGACGCGCGAACCGTTGCGGGAAGGAGAAATGGAGGCTCGGACCGGCCACAAAGCGTTCCTCCGGTCACTGATGCGATACTCGAAAGGATAGTTTCCGAGACCGGGGGTGCGGTGTCATAGGGGCTACTCTGGCATGCATGCATCGCCATACGTCCCTCCACACCAACTACTAGGTTATAGGCCCAGCTTTCTTTGGTGCGCTGACCTTATCGCAAGTTTTGAAAAAGGGGTATTTTTATTAGAAGATTCGAGGTACCTGGAGCAGTATAGAAAAATTTCAAGCTAGCCAATTTTTAAATATTAAAAGGAAAAACATGAAATCACTTACATGAAAATCTGGAGAGCCAAGACCTTAAATTAGGGCCTTATAGAGCTCATCTACCTTAATATGCGCATGGCGATCACGTCTCACACGACTCGCATAAGCATGTCATACATGCGAAGACTTTTGTAAGCAGATATTTCGATTTATCGTCATTATCAGGGCTGCAATTTTTATGCGCGAAAAATATCGAAATATGCGCATATTTTATGCACTGAATTCAGTCTAAATAATACGCCGAAAATATGCGCCAAAATTGTAAAATATGCATAAATACGTAAATACAATATAGGTATATCATTTCAAAGGAAAAATGAAGTTGGATACACTGAGACAATTTTTATCATATTTTAAAATGATCCAGTAGAGTATCTCCTTAAAAGAGTCCAGTCTTCTTTTAGTAGGAGATGCCCCCAGGAAATAATGCACATATTATGCGGTAAATGCCAAAATATGCGAAATATGCAGGATGAAGTGTTGCTCATTTGGCTCAGAATTCTGTGATTCGTGAAGATCTTTTGAAACTAATACCTATACGCCATAGATAAAAATATACATTCGCATAAAAATTGCAGCCCTCGTCATTATAATAGAATTTTCCAATTCTAAATTCTTTATTTTCTCTTTCAAGGTATAATTTACTGATTCTTAAATTTTTAGATGACCATGACTGAGAATAAATGACCTAAATGACTGGTAGACACTTTAATACAACATACAACACCCCTCCCCCAAAAATCCACCAACGCCGATGAATGTACGTCATCTACTAAAAAAATTACCCCCCCCCAAAAAAAAAAACAACAACAACAACAAAAACAAAAAAAAATAGCGACACCACGGTTTGTAGACTTGTAGACTTTAGTGTTACTTTTAAAATTTTTTTATTATTTTTTATTTTTGGAAAATGGAAAGTGCTATAGTCTAACCAAACAAGGTTTGCATCTCCCCCATCCGAAGATGTTATACTTATCAGAAATAGAGTCAAAAGAACAAGAAAAATGAATTCAGCGACCATTGAAACCTTATAATCGATATCCATGTTTTGTTCCAGGATACTTTTAACTTGGTCCCCGCCCCTGGTACCATAATTTTCTACTTTTACAGACAAAATTACATCAAAATGGATTCCCAAGAAATCCTAGACGTGACATTACTTTTCATTCTGGCTCCTCGTTCCTCCTTAGATGTCACAGTAGTTATGAGACTAGAGTCGAAACAATACGGAAAAAAATGAAATCAGTCACTCTGAGATCCCAACATTTGACACCTATATTGTATTTTCAGAGCGACCACTCGAAATTTCACAGAAAAAAAAAAATGGAAAAATTACCTTATTATAAATTTGAAAAATTACCAAAATATGACCAGAATTGGATTTGCAATTTTTTCCTTCTCTTTTGTGCTTCTCTCTTTATACACTTTTCTGTCTCTCCAACACCGCAGCCCTGGCCGTGGAAACTACCCTTTCGAGTATCGCATCAGTGACTGGAGGGACGCACTGAGGCTAGCCCGAGCCCCCACTTCGCCTCTTCGCTTCGGATTCACGCTGTCCTGCCAGGGCCACCATGGGACACCCTACTGACCGAGACAACGATCACCCAGCATTAACTTGGAATTCGGGTGCACCACAAAGGGACGTGTTTCCTTCCTTCACCGACCTCACCTCCTCGTCTTGCTATGTGTGGTGCCGCAGGAAGGGGGTGACGGCGAGGCGAGCCCTGTCGGGGTCCGCAGTAGCTGCAGATCTTCTCTAGACACTACTCGTCATCATAAATACTTTCAACCCCCTCATCACAAAAAACCTAAATTTTTAAATAAATGGAGACAAATAAGTAGAAACACAACACTCGATTTTCTTCTTGCTTTGCTCGTTATACTCTCGTATTATCCTTCTCGGGTAAAACTTACTAGCTAGAGTTGCGTTAGAAGTTTTTGCTACAATCTGCATAGCGGGGGGGGGGGGCACACAATAAAGGAAAAAAATCAGCAAAATTTCCCGAATATGAAGAAGAAGCTTTCCCAAAAATGACTTAAATGACAATTTCCGGTGAAAAGATGACTGGAGATGGAAAATATTGCCAAGAGGTTACCCTGTATTTCATAACATTTATGACTAGAGCTAGGATTTGCTGGCATTTGCCGAATGAGTTTATTTGAGGGCAGATGGGAGGGATGCAGTCAAAGATGAACACGAATCAGGATAGGACAAGGCCAGAGAAAAAATTTTATTTTACCGAATAATGCCGAAATTAGAGTTAAAAGCCGAATAACGCCGAGAACGATGATCTGCGCACAACAATAATTTGGTATTGCAAACAGACCCAAACCCTGAAATCACTAATTGCCCCCCAGAAAACTTTAGCCTCAGATCTCGCGTTCATCTCAACCTACTTGTCTTTCCTACTTAACACAATTCGAAAGCTGGAAACGAGAGACTTTTCCCTACACGACCAACTGCTGACTGTCCATAATGTTTCCTCAAAACTTTCAGAAATCCCGAGTGCTCGTGGATATAGCCTGCAGACGAAGGCTGAACAAGTTTTTACGAAAAATAACAGGTCTTGAATAATTCACTCTTTCATGGAACTATATATTTCACACAGGATAACATAGAGAAATATTTAGTGGTGAAGTTCAATAAAAGATTTTTGTAATATTACTTGAAAACATCCTTTTTCATTAAATTTTTTTTTTTTTTCTAATATTGTAAGTTTACTTTTCGTTATTGCTGAATAATGCCGAAAATTGTAATTTTAAATGCAGAATTTCCAATGTTTATTGTCGAAAATTCCTAGCACTACTTGGCCGCCCTTCCCTGGCGCCATAATTTTCACTTAGGAGAGAACTGATATCAAAACTCAATTCGGGGTCCTCAAATACTCTATAACTGATATCCCGATGGGTTTTTGTATACTTTATTAGCTCGAAAACTTTTCAAAAAATACTAGTTATTCAAAGTACTGAAACAAAAATACACCCGGTTTCAAATGTGTGGTACCCGAGGAGTAGAGATGAGGAGAAATAAAAAATTTCCGGCGATGGAATGCTACCGGGGTAGGGAATCGAGTATATGTAAAACTTGAAATGCTCTTATTCTCAAAATACCATGCAGGGCCGGACTTAGGGGTGAGCACACGAGAACAGAAAACCTCCCTTCGAACAAGGAAAGCAATTGAAAAATCTGAAGCATTCACAATACTCACCATTGAGTTCCACTTGCACAGTTCAACGCGGTCATCTCATAAAAGATGAAACCGCTCTAGGTGGCTGAATGCAAATTTCTACTCGCAGTGTCGCACTTCACAGGAATTGACACACCACCCCGAAATCTCGAACGGGAATTCTCTAGATACATTGACATTTAACAAAAGATAATAAGAAACTTGACTGAAAGTCAAGCGGCAAAAATCGGCATTATGCTCTTTAAATGACCACTAGGTCGATCAACTTCAGTATATATTTGCAGTAGCAACATACTTTATCTGCGAGTATAATTTGCCAATTGCTGTTCAGTTATCGACACACTAAAAATGCCGCCTTTGAAAACACATAACTTGTTACAAATCCGCAGTGTGTAATACCAAATTTAAGGGGGAAAAAAGTAAAAATTACAACGACCGGTTTTGAGCACAGCTCATTATCAGGTTACAATATAATGTGCTTTAAAATAGGACCTATTTTTCATTTAATTTTCGTATCCTCTTTATACGGCTCTTACTTGAGAGGGAATCAGTGCCGGATCTTGTTTTTCAACTTCATGAGCCAAAATCAATGGGGGAAAAATAGTTTTTTGAGCGTTCAAGTATGTCCGACCACCATCAGCCCCGCAGAGAGAAAAAGAGGGCTCGGGGGTAATTTCCACGGGCCCCTTCTCCTTCCAGTTCATTTTGTTCTCTTGTCAGATGGAAAAAAATTATAAGCATACATTCGAAACCAACATTTTTTATTTTCCTGGTTTCCTTCATGGTGTAAGGAGTGATTGTTGATTTGACGTACTACAGTATGGTGTAGCCGTAAGCGTTGAAATTCAGGCCTTTTAAAAATATTGGGCCCCCCTTAATGTCCGGGCCCAGTGTATCCCCCTCCCCTTTCTCCCGTCCCTCTCGTCAGAAGGGGCGAAACTATAGGGGTATGGGATTATCCCCCCCCAATAATTTGGCAGTGGGCAAATTTTAAGACTGTTCATTTGACACCCCTCCCCCCAATAATTTGACTGTCGGCAAATTTTGAAACTGTTCATTTGAATTTTCATTTTTTACGCAGGTTTGTTTGTTTATTTATTTTCTTTTTTAATTAAAAAATATTTCGATTAAAAAATTGGCAAATTTTTAATTTTTTAAACATTTTGTCGGCGAGATTTTAGTTTTCAAAAAATATTTATCAGCAAATTTTTCTTCTCCACCTTTCCAAACTGAAAACCAAATTTCGTTTCTGAAAATGGAGTACCCTGGATCCTGGAACCCTGTTAGATACTAGTCAGTTAAAAGCAGAAGGTTTCAAGCTGAGTATCGAACGTTATTTTTGAAAGGTTTTAACAAAGCTGAAATGTGGAAGACATTTCGAAAATCTAAAAGTCTGTAGCAAACGTTGAATTTCGAATTTCAATGACTATTCGGACTGCCAGCGCGAAAGAGTCGCCCTCTTTAATTTTAGGCACGTGGAAAAAAAGGAACTATTGAAACCCTACATATTTTAGAAGAATTCATCAAATTGAAATGAAAATGGTCTCAGCATGTACTATAAATTTTGTCCTAATCATTTTTTCGATAAACGCTTTTGTTTTCATAATTTTTTGAGATTTCTTCGCATGCCTGTAAATGAAATATTCCCCTTGATCAGGGTTACAGGGTAAACGACTACAGCGCGCCACCGCTTTGAGCAGCCCGAAATCTTTTCACTCTGTCACTCACTGAGTCAGTGATTCACTCACTCAGTCATTCGCTTACTTATTTAGTGATTCACTCAGTGACTCGTTTACTTATTCAGTTATTCACACAGTTACACAATCACTTCCTCAGTGACTCAGTGATTCACTCAGTCACTCGCTTATTCGTTGAGTTATCTACTCAGTTAATCCGTCACTCACTAAATGAGTCAGTGATTCACTCACTCACTCAGTCACTTACTCAGTGACTCAGTGACTGTCTCAGTTACTAGCTTACTCATTTAGTGATTCACTAAGTTACTCACTCACGTACTCAGTGACTCAGTGATTCACTCACTCACTTAGTTATTTACTCATTCCCTACTCTGTTGCTCACTCAATAAGTCAGTGATTGACTCACTCACACAGGCATTCGCTTATTTATTTAGTGATTCACCTAGTTACGGCTACAGCTTCAACTACAGAGTCACTCTGTATAAAGCAA
This sequence comes from Acanthococcus lagerstroemiae, assembly GCA_031841125.1. Taxonomy (NCBI): domain Eukaryota; kingdom Metazoa; phylum Arthropoda; class Insecta; order Hemiptera; family Eriococcidae; genus Acanthococcus; species Acanthococcus lagerstroemiae. The sequence continues at coordinate 42,554,276 of CM063114.1, read as the reverse complement.
TATTTGAGTCATACACTGATTACTGCTCTCTGGCGTACGCTGACCATCTAACAAAAGAACAAGAGAAAAAATTGCGAAAAGTACAAAGGAAAATACTTCTGGGGGCAATGTCGACATACAGGACAGTGTCAAACACGTCGGTCTGGTGCACAGCGGGCATGACTCCAACTGATCTTAAGATTAAGGAACGATTAGAAATTAAAAAAATTAAAAAAATTAAAAAACTTCAGAAAATGGAAGGATCTTACTTATGAAGATAAAAGTTAAATAATTGAAGCAAAGGAAAACACCTTCAATACGTGGCAGGACAGATATGACACAGTAGTCACAGGCAGAACAACACGTATCAATTTTTACCAAACGTTAAAGCTAGAGTTAAAATGAAATACTTCAATACAAATTTCGTCATAACTCAATTCTTAAGTGGGCATGGCAATTTCGGAAGTTACCTAAATAAGATGAAAATAATTGAAAGTTCTACCTGGTGCTACCTGTAATGAGTGCAACATAGGAATTGACAATGCCATGCATACAATCGTTGAATGCCCCAAATGGAACGATCAGAGAATAGAGCAAAAAATAAACGGTAAGGATTGCTATAATGACTTGACCACAATTTCGAAAGAGGAATATTATACACTGATTGCCTTTTTCCAGTTCATACACGCCAATAAATGTAAACGTGCCTAGATACGAACTGTGTCGTAGACGTAGAGGATTAGACCTAGTCAGTTAGACACTATGTTTTGTACCATTATAAAGTGAATTGTTATGCTAGACTAGTAATAAACTACAATAAAACTCCAGGACAGACCACTCTGAAAACTGCTTTCAAGGAAAGAGTGATATGGTTCCTGCATTACTGCACTGCAAATTATATAATAAAAATATATTAAAAAAAAAAGTTACTCAATCACTTACTCAGTCACTCGCTTACTCATCGAGTTATTCACTCAGCTATTACTCAGCCACTCACTCAGTGATTCAGTGATTCACTCACTCACTCACTCAGTCATTCATTCATTCTCTAATTCAGTTATTCATTCACACTTCCTCACTCTGTCACTCAATGAGTCAGTGATTCACTCACTCACTCAATCATTTGTAAACGACTACAGCGCGCCACCGCTTTGAGCAGCCAGAAATCTGTTATTACTAGATTCTCTGTTTGGATTTGCTTAAAGCTGAGAGGCATGTTCCCTAGTCTCTTACACTAGACTAAGCGCGGCACAAGTTAATAAATTAAAATCACTCCAGAGAAACCTATACTCATAAATATTGCCTCAGGCTATCAAACTACTAGTTACACATCGATAAACGTCATCACAGGTACGATTCCTCTCATCCATCAGATCAAGTTAACTAACAAAATAAAGCTCTTAAAACTTGAATTCAAATCAAAACCTTTAGCGGATATACATCAGGAAGGATCAAGAACATCAAAAACACTAACCAAAAAGATCAAAAACGAAACAGAGAAGAAGTATTAAAGCTACGGTTATACGAATATGAAAACAGCACAACAGGCAGACTTACGCATCAATTAATACCCCAAATTCGTATCACATATAAAAACAAAAAATGGAAAACGAACTATTACATAAGCTAGTGTCTAAGTGGTCATGGCAATTTCGGGCAATATTTAAAACGACTCAAAATTTCAAACAAAGAAGAATGCAAGCTATGTAGCTCTGGTGATACAGACAATGTCCTCCACACACTACTAAAGTGTAAGTTTTTTGAAAAATTGCGTACAGACTATGAAATAACAGGCAACAGTCTAATTGAACTTTTTCCAACCACAGTTCGTACCTATAGGCACTCTCTGCTGGAATTTCTACACAAAATAATGGTTCTACAACCCGAGTATACGGACTCAGCAAATGCGCAATAACTGTAAATTTATACTAAGTTAATCATAAGTCAACTAGATTAAGTATGAGGGACTGGGCCAAGACTTGTCAATCCCGCCTCAGAACTGAAGATGTAAAACTAAATATTAATTAATATTTGGAAAAAAAAAATTCTCTGTTTGACCTAGAGCCTAAAATTTGAGAAAGTTGAATATTTTATTAAAAGCTAAAAGTTGAAAAGCAAAAGACTTGTCTTCCAATGCCACAAGCTGAATCCGATAGCAAATGAAAATGAAAAATGAAAACGAAAATTTTATTTGCGTCTTATTTTTGTTGCACTCACTGAGCGAAGCTCGTTTCGAGGCTGTATTATAATATTTTTTTGCATTTTTTGAGTACTTACGCAGATTAAAAAAATGTAAAATTATGAAAAAACTACTAGAACAGTTTGGAAAAGGAAAATCAGAAATATAAAAACAAAATAAAAAGGAATAAAAAAAAACAAATGAAAAGTAGAAAAAGAAACTTAAAAAAAAAAAAAAAAAGCTATGAAAAAACTACCGATCCCGCCCCCATTTGCCATTTACAAATTAATGAATTGGGAATGTTCTATTGTTTAATTTACGGTCTTTGGTCCTGGTGAAATTCGGGCCGTACATCCGGGATTCCAGAATTTTGCAAAAACTTCAGCTTTTGGTCGCTGATAAGAGTAGTCGATACTAGCGTTGTACGGCCCGACACAAAAAGGTCAAAACTCCATGTATTTTCCCCATAAAAACGAAAGGGAACTTCTGGCACGGATTCCCCTAATCCAATCGACAGGAGACTTTGTAGGTTTTTTTTTTTTTTTTTGATTTGATTTGTTTAACCTCCCAGAATAGGGGATGTTCATGTGCGCAAATGTGACTGCTTGGAGGATAAAGTTCCATCTACATTTGCAGGGACGAAACTACAGGGAGGGGGGACACCTCCAATAACTAGGCAGTCAGCAAATTTTGAAACGGTTTATTTGAATTTTTCATTTTCTAACAACGTTTGTTTATTTATTATTACTATTTTTTTTAAATTAAAATATTTTGATTAGAAAATTGGCGAATTTTCAAATTTTTAGAAAATTTTGTCGGCAAATTTTTAGTTAAAAGAAAATATTTGTCGGCAAATTTTCTTTCTCCCCCCCCCCCCAAACTGAAAGTCAAGTTTCGCCTCTGCTCGTCAGGGTTGCCCATCACTCTAAAAACGCCGGAAATTGGCATGGAAACGGGGAATACATTGAGAAATATTTGTAAGTTAACATATTTTGCCGGCTTAAAAATGGCGGCGTGGGTGGCATTTTCAAAAAATTTGGTTGTATTTATTCACAGGGGCCTTTTCACTTACATGCCAAATTTCACACCATTTGAGCAGAAAATACCCAACACAGAGCTGAACGATTGAAAATCACGTATTTCGAGACCATGCCGCTCTGGATAGGAGTAAGATTGTGACGGTGGGCTCAGAAATTTACTTCTACCATTGCAAATAGAAGACTGAAGAAAAATTTGAAGAAAAAAAAAGAGTTACACCAAACCAGCTATAGCTTTTGTACAGCTACACGTACCAAATGGTAGGTAATAATATTAGAAGTAAGATATAAAATAATGATAGTTCGTAATTTTTCCAAATAAACAAGAGCGGCGTGAAAATCTTTCAACAAAAACTCGAGAATCATCACGAAAATAATTGGAGCTCGTTTAGATTTCGACAATGGCACGCAGACACTTACACTACTCGCAGACGAAGTATGTTGCTACTGCCCATATATACTGAAGTTTGCCGTTTATTCGTCAGCTGCCGCTTGACTTTTAGTCAAGTTTATAATTTTCATACATTACTCAATGTGTGGTAGAATACCAATCTACTTTCGTGTGATCGCGGCTGGTTCGTTCGCTCCAGTGCACGTGCGACATTGAAAGTAGAAATTTGGCCTTCAGAAAGACAGACCTACGCGGGATCCATGAGAGGACCATGATGATTCGTCGGAATGGAGCTCAGAATGGTGAATCGTGAATGCATCTAAATAAGATTTTATTGATCGCATTTCCTAAGCCATGAAGCAGGCAGTTGTGTATCAACAGAATGCATCCCATCTTCCTATTTCTCATATTATGTATAACTCAATTACAATTACTACTCAGTTGGTTGTACAGTGTCCCACAAACTAATTGTGAATACACATGCTGTCTCATCGTGCACATCGATGAACGTGTTCGTAATTATGTTCATATCCCTGTTCCTTGATTCAATCAAGTTCTGCTCGTTATCATTATTTCTGGTATACTTATCTACACTCTACAGTTCGTGAAATCAACATTCATTCAATTTACTGAAATCTAGCTATGCTCAATGGAAACGAACACCAACTATACTGATCAATTCTACAAAATCGACAATTATTCTCAATTCTCTGAAATTTACGAGTCTACGACCAATGAATTGAACACCAACTTGATTGAAACAGAGATGATGTCAATTATCAGTGTTCTTTCGTCATTTCGTGTAAATGAAGCTGACTTAGAAGAGGATACGCGGACACAAACACATCGAGCGCGTTTTGTATCCTTGATCGTTGTTCTATCCTTGATCGGTGTTCGTGCATTTCCCTCACTAAAACTGTTCGCCCGGCAACGGCCGTTCGAGCTGCTCGCCGCTCGCCACCGTTCGTGTTTGCAGCTGGAGCCAGTAGCGCTGTAGCTCGGTCGGCTCGCGGTTTAACGTTCGTCGGTGTTCGCGCGCAGAAATACGCGTCCACATTGCATATAGTTCGCTCTTTGTTACTGCAGCCGCCATGGCCGGCGTCGAATGGGGCCGTGAAAAATGTCTGTCGCTCATTAAGGAGTACGAGAATATGAGAGTCTTGTGGGACATGAAGCACCCGCACTACTACGCCAAGAACAAGAAACAAGAAGCGTGGGAAACGATCGCGAGCAAATTCAACATCGACGCCGAGGATATGAAACGAAAGGTGAACAGTTTGTTGGGCTCGTTTCGAAGGGAGCGCTCGAAGGAGAGACGAAACTATGCGGCCGGGAAAGGTGTGAAAATCTGTTTTACTAGAAAGTCAGCGGAAAATTGACGCTCGTTGTCTTGAAATTCAGATCTGCTTTACTTTTACAGGTTGAATAGATTACGTGTCGAGGTGGTTCGCTTTCGAGAAATTACGGTTCTTGTTAGATAATCGAGAGGATCGAGAGGACGCCAACTTATCAAATGCAGAAAACGTGAGTACTTGAATCGTCAGTTTAGGAGTTTACTCGAGGTCCAAGTAATGAGCAAAACTAAAGCGCCTTCTCAGAACGAGAGATGAACAGAAACCGATAACACAAACAGAGCACGCACATTGAGATGTAAAATTGAATGTATAGAGAGCGTTGATGTAGCTATAAGCGCTACGAGAGCGCTCCCTATGTTGTATGTACCACCATACAAACTAGCATACATGTAAGATGTAACTATATTGAGACGTGGAATGAAATGTAGAGAGCGCTCATGACGTTACACACTAACAAAATGCACGTAAAGAGATCGACTGATCAAATCGATATTTGCTAGGTATCCTTAACACGGGGAGCAGAGATTGGGCTCGTCTTAAAAGGGTTGCAGTGGCGGAACCAGGGGCGGGCCTGGGTGGGCCAGGCCCTTCCAAAAATATTTTTGGCCCGCCCAATTTTTTTTGAACGATCTGATATTTTTTTACGAAAAATAACTCACTTACAATAGACGAAAAGAATTCAAAAATAAAATACTTATAATCGATTTGCCAAAAGTTTAAATTTCGATAATGTTGTAGAGAATTTCGCTCTTCATCATAAAAATAGTCGTATTATTTTATATTAATTTTTAATATTATGTAAGTACATACATATACAAATTTTTATAACAAGTACATAGTTTCATTCAAGGCGACGTTTTATTCAAAAAATCCCCGTCCTTAACAATCCGGCCCTTCCGTGCCCACCCGAAAAAAATCGTAGTTCCGCCACTGAAGGGTTGCACCTGTTAGTTTGTTTCGATGACTGTTTTAACTTGTAATCAATGTAACATAAAAATGATTTCAATGAACATTTATCATCAAATAACTCTCTGAATTTTTCAAAATTAACGCCTGTACATTTCTTACGGGAGCGATTAATTTGATCATTCGAATTAGACAGGTTCTCAACTTTGCGGCTGGGTGTCAGTTCCCATTTGATGGCGGAATCAAATACACTGGACTACTAATACTGGAAACTCCGATATTAAGAAAATCATAGTGGCAAGGTTTGCTACTAAGTGTATTTCATTCACTGTTTGAGTTTTCGCTCTATCTACTCTCCAGAGTTGGCGAGCACAATGCTAAATTTATTATAGTTACAAACCCTGCCTACAGATGCTGAGTCCAAATTCCAAAAGCGCTCAATGTATTTTAAATGGTATAGCTTCCCGTATTAGTAGTCCAGAGTATATTTGGTAGAATACTGTAATAAGCTTATTTTCAATAACTGGCTCTCATAAGCCATCAGGAATATACAGGTACATTCGATACGATTCCTGTAAACCCGAATGTAATAGAGGATGGCCGTTTTGTGAAAACAGTGGCGTAGCCATGATTTTTCCGGGGGGAGGGGCGGGGGTACATTCAATATGAACTGTATGTTTTTACATTGACGTATCAGTATGTTGTACTTTTCAACTTTAATTATGCACCTGAATTTAAATTTCATTTCGCGCATTTACTGTGATACTGCCAGTATATAAAAAATTCTCACCTCAAGGGGGGGGGATTCGTTCCCCTAATCCCCTCGGCAACGCCGCTGTGTAGAAAGTATTTTCCACATCATGGACTACAATCTGAAAGGATTATCAATTAGGGCTCCACTACACAGGCGACAAAGGCCGCAACTTGTGCTTTGTGCGAGCAACCAGCAACCAACCAAAACAAAAATTTTGTTTCACAGCGCTTCTACATTTAATTCCAAATCTTAATCCTTTCACTAGCGATTATTTTAATTTGGCATCCAACAACGTATGTCCTTAAAAGTCAACAAAGCTGTGACTTGTTGTTGGTGTGTGTGTGTGTGTGTGTGTTTGGGTGGGAGAGTTGGTGGTGGTGAGGGGGGGGGGCATTTTTGGCCTTGGGCGACCAAGTTCCTTAATCTGGCAATATTTTCATCTGCGATGCGAAAAATTTTCGTTTCAAAAAATGCTATTCTCAAATCCTTGATTTTCTTTAGCAAAACTGCGAAGCCATAATTTTAAAATTTTCATGATTTACATGGGTTGAAACGTTGATATCAAACTTTTTTATTCTTTGTAACTTGTATAAACTTACGCTTCTCGTGCTCCATCTTACATTTTAAGAGATCAGAATAGAACACATTCTTTATTGTTTCAATTTTTCTCAAATTTTCAATGATAAGTAAAACAAGTTTTACACTACTCGCATAATGCAACAGGGTTTCTGCTTTGAATGTTTGAAGTTTGAAAACAAGTTCACTGTAAAATGCTGAAATAGCGCAGAATGAACATGAATAGCATACAGTCCTAGTTGTGTTTAATATATTGCAAGGTCAAGTTGCACAGCCTCGCATAGCTGCACTAGTTTTATCATTTAACCGTGTAGTTTGTATTCTTGTAATTTTTGCTCTCGCTGTGTTGGTTTTATGTGGGATAAATTGCTTAGAAAACTTACGTGAGTCGCTCACTAAAGACTAAACATAGTCCTCCAGGCCGGATAATGTTTTTAGTCTTTAGTGAGCGATTCAGGTCAGTTTTCTCAGCAATTTATTCCACATAAAACCAACATAGTGACAGCAAAAATTATGAGAATACAAATTAAACAGTTAAATGAAGATGTAGCTACGCAGCAAGGCAATGCAGCCAACCTTTGCAACATTAAACCCTACAATCATTGTGAATTTGTCCAACTTTAAGTCCTTTCTAATTGTCTTACATTTTATCACCCTCTGATCTGCGATCATTCCTTCTCAAGGAAGAGAATGCGCGTCCAACAATAAACGAGAACATTTAAAAAAGTCACACGTTGCAGGTATACATAAGTTTCTCTCATTTCCATGGAAGGAAGATGAAGATGAAAATAGAATCCAGAAGGGCAACTGATACAGTCTCCTAATAGCATCCGATCACTTGATATTCCAATTCAGTACGCTCTTCTTTCTTCTTTGATATTATTAAGGGGGGGGGGGGCTTCAAGTAACCTTGATAGATGGTTCATTTTCTTAAGGCTAAAGAAATAAGTAATGAAAACCTGGGCTGGATTATGAAGAAGAAAATAAAAGGTGAACGCAACAGGGTAAGTTTTTTTGGCCAAAACCCTGAACACAAGAGGATTTTAGCATAGAAATGAGAAAATAACGAATTAAAAAAGCTTCAATAATGAAATGATTATTATTGAAATTGGGATGTTAACCTCACCTAGGCAGCGCTAGTATCGTGGTATGGTGAAAATGGCGAGAACAACTGATAAGATTTGAAAGGGGGATGATTTCGTGAAATCATCCCCCTTATGTACCTTATCACCTTGTTATTACCGGCAGGGATACCAACTTTGGAAACTCAGGTTAACATCCCAATTTCTTCATTCAGTTAACTGAATAGTGTTTATCTTCTTGTTTGTGCTAGGAGGCTCCGATGGCCAACAATTAAGTTTACAGGATTACTCTGTTGTCCCAGAGAATTTGGCTATGGTTAAAGTTACAATATGACTTCTGGATGTATATACTTTAACGTCATATAATCAGATCCAAATAAGAGTGTCAATAATTCAGAGACAGACCACAGAGTAATGCGTTTACAAGCCGATTTTGCAACCAATCACAGCTCGGCAACCTTTAATTGTGCGCTGCGTCTTTAACGCGTTCAGTGTAAATTTCTTACCTCTCTTATCTCCTGTGATACCGCCACGTCTATACAGGGACGTACCGAAGAGTTATGCTGTGGGGGAGGGGGGATAAAATTGTGAAAGTCCCAACTGACTGACTCAACTCACTATTCCCAAGTTTCCCAAGTATCAATGCAAAAGAAGAAAAACTTTTTGACTTGTTGGGTTTTCCCAACTTCTCAACTCAATTCCCAAGGATCAAAATAAAAAAAAACAAACAAAAAACTGTTAACTTGTTGGATTTTTCCAATTTGCCTGACTGAAGTGGTAAATTTCCCAACTGCTAAGTGAAAATGCCTACAGGGGGTTAGTTGCCCCCCACCACCCTCCTATCAGTACGTCCCTGCGTCTATGAGTTATTGACACTCTTATTGGAACAGACAATAGTTATGATTGTGCTCTCATGATAAGATTGTGCTTTCCATAATCCCCATAACTGTTGTAATATAACCATGGAGAGCCAGTGCTGTCACAGCCATCAGAATTCACTCAACTGTTCTTGCTGTATGGTTACATTATTTAATTTATACCAAGGATGAGATTGTAATTTTGGTTACATGATCAAAAATATAAAATAAGGGCCCTAGTTTCATTAATGGTAGCCAAATTTTCACTTTTGTGACTCTTCAGCTCGATAGATACCATATGATATCTGTGATTAAAGACTAGCAAAAACTCCTTATTATGGTTATATACTCTTTGCACTGTTCCACCGGGCGTATTTCATCTATTCTGTGTCACATTTGGATAATTAGAATTTCAGTCATTTATGGAGCTCTGCACGTTCTCTCGTGAAATAAGAAGGGTTCTGGTTCTGATTCTGGCGCCAGTAAATGACAAAAATATGGATTCTGTTCCAGGTTTCTTATTTGATTCATTAAGCAGTTAGGGTTATGTTATCAATTTCCTCTGATTAATGGTTATTTATACTTGAACATTATATACAGTTTGTCTACAGAAAACTGTATAAATAAGGTCAATAACTATTGTTATGGTTACTATATTAGATTCATAATCGTGGACAAACGTTATGGTACAAATTTATGTTATATAATTCATATGGTAACAGTTATGATTCAAGTTATGTTATTTGGTTTGTGAAAAGTCCACCGTTACAATTATATTATCAACGTCCTTCTGTTAGTTATTATTTGAAGGCTGCTATGTAGTTTTGGTTTTTGGTTCAACTATTTTGATAATGATATATGATATCCTATTGGGTTTTCAGTAAGTGCCATTTCAATCTTCATTTATCCGTGTCTTATTTATCAGTTTGTTCTGTTGTAGGATGAAGATATCATTGAAATTTCCCACAACAGTCCTACATTTATGCCTACGACAGTCATTGATAAATCAGTTCCTACTAAAATATGCACTAACAAACGTAAGAAAGTCGACAAGGGCGAAAGCCCACCAAGTCCTCAATTAGAGTTGGAGAGGTATGATAAAATGCATAACCCCAATACTAGTAACATACTCGACGAATTTGATGCCATTGGTCGGAATGTTGCGGCCAAACTCAGAAGTATGAAGACAACGCAAAGAATAGTCGCAGAAAAGCTGATACACGATGCTTTGTTTTATGGACAATTGGAGAAACTGAATGACTCTAGTAACATTCAAGTGGAACCTGAGTGCTTTTGTTCAGATCCTTCATCCGATCTCCAAAACTGAAGACATCAACAATTTGTCCCAATTGGTGCGTGCTCAGTACTGCAATGCAACCACATTTGTGATTATTTTTATTAATATAAGTAGTTGTTGTATGTAATTTTTGATATTACCAATGTGACTGAATTTTTCTTTAATTATTATTACGGTTAATGTTTTTAAATTTGTAAATTTAGGGCATATAGCTATTGATGTTTGAGATCTCAATTAAGAGAATGGAAATAAATTTGTAAAACAACCTGTGTGACTTCAGTACAATGCTTTCAGACATACAGATTGGTATATACAAGGAAATGAATAGGTTGAGCGAGTATATCGGCATAGTATCAACAAAATATAACCTAATGGTAAGCTCGTTTGTCCTGCAAGATATGTTGAACTGCAAAACCAGGAGGTGTTAATAAAAGAGTCCAATAGGCTTCCGATGATACCAGCAATGGCAAGTGAAAAACTTAAAAAAAAAAAAATACAGGGAAGAGACTGTAAATTAAAACCAAAAAATTAGGCAAAACAGAAGAGGTAAATGAAATTCCTTTCAACAAGTCTCTGAATAGGGATGAATGAAACAAAAACCGGTATTTTTTGGTTTAATTTTTTATTCATCATCATTCATATCAAATGGAATGTGTCACATAAAAAATCCAGATAAAAATCTGTACTTTATTATTCAATTTCAGTGGTGTTTGGAAGGATTTGGGAAGTTATCATATTATTCTCATTGTTGTGTCACATGCGGTTGTATCTTGTCTCATCCTAAGAGAGAGATGATAACAAAAATTCGGATTACGACCAGAACCTTATGTCTCTGTTTCTAACGACTTATCACTATAGCCAAAAGTTCATTAAATAAGGTAAAACTAATATTTAAATTAAAAAAAGGGGGCGAGATAAAATTATTTTATTTTGTTCATGAACAAAACGTAAACAACACAAAATTCCAAAGAAAACGTTTCTAGGAACAGTTCGATAATGGTGCTTGACCAGAACGAAAAACGGAACATGAGTGATGATAACAGTGTGAAGGGAATGATGCAACCGGACAAAATTATTTTGTTTGCCAACCCTGGTTGATACTCATGTTGACTTTAGTTGATATTTGCACCTAGAAAATTATCATTGTGTTTCGTCTAGAATTGACGCCTAAACGTAGGTAAACTTTTCCTATGCGCATATCATAATGACAATAAACAAGGATATTTTATCCTAAGTCTACAGTCTAAGTATATATATGGAGGCTTTTCAGTAGCACAGGCGGGGTTCAGTAGAGTTAGAATACCTAATAGTCATATTCCTAGAATAAACTTGTTATTATTTGCACCCTCTAAAATCAATTCAGAGACTGACTCATGCCCCTGGATTAAGGTGGCGTACACTAATGAGAAATTGCTGCTAATCTTTCCCTAGATTTGCCCTCATCTATTATGTAGAATACTTATATAATACATGCATATATTCAACGTGTAAAATCCTACGCCTCCTCTTGGGTGATATCTTACCGTGCTAAGGAGGCTTAAGTGTGTGAAAAAAAAACCTATGAGGTTATACACTTATTGTTAAAATTGCGACCAAAAGCACCTACAAGAAGGCAAACTCCGACAGATACACCTTGCAAAGCAATGAAAAACTACAGCAGTATCTCTTTCCAAGAAATGTAGCTTTTCCAAATATTACACAAGATAGGGAGAAATGGACAGCTGCATCAAACCCGTCGTAAGACGTACAACCTTATCATCAAAACCCTATACGACTCCATAGCTTCTTCACTGATAACCGCCCACCAAGTTCAGTTATGTACATGGGTGGAAGCTTCTGTATTTAAATTCAAAGGCTGCTTCCGATCTGCAATTGTATTTGGTGATGAATTTGCTAGGGCCTGGTGATTTCATTCCTGTATCAGTTTTGTCATCCTAGTGAGGACTATATATATAAGCACGCAATCATTCACCTTTTCATGCTCATTAAATTACAAGCTCGTTGGTTTTTCTATGTAACCAGAAATTTAAAAATCAGATAGGAAGGTAGCTTTGGTGTCGGTGGAAGGGGATGTAAATAACATCAAACTTATGTTAATCATACGTTTACTGTGCTCGCTTCTGTTATTTATTCGCTTCAGAAAGCATGACGTGTTGATTCCGCTTCCTCTATATGGCGCTGAATTTTAATTTATCTTTTTTATTTGAAAAAGAAAGAATATAAAGTAAGGAATAAAGGAGATTCTTAACACTATAAAATTGGTGAAGTATGACATACTGGAATCTGGCAGGTATGCCGCGGTGTAAAAGCAGTAACATTTTCATCAGGATTTTGTTTACTGGGCTAACGTATTTATAATACTCTTTTCACACACATTATACAACGATCAAGGAGATAAGTATACCTGCAATAAGCAATGGGCAAGAAACACAGGTACCTACAGAATATTTGAGTTTTTTGTATCTAATAAATTATATGGCGTACCCCAGACCGCGTATAGGTATCTATATTAGTATTGAAATTCTGTAGAGACTTACATAAGATGCTTATTAAGTGGAACTAGAACGCTATTCCTAAAGACTGTGGTGATCAGAAATAGATAGATATATCATTTTTTAGACCTTGTGTAGTTGGTACATTACATCTACATTTGCTTGCAGTTGTAGAAATAACAAGACATTTTCAAAATAGCTAGCATTTGTACTGTGAAAGAGATGTAGGTTCTGCATCTTACCTGATAAGTAGTAGTACTTGCTACGTGTAGTCCATTTTCCTTCAATTTGGCGTTACATGATACACAGTACAGATCCAGAAATGTGAGAATTGGAACAACAGTTGCAATCTGGAACAGAGTAGGAAAACACAGTTACTACTGTAATGAACTTCCACCATGTACAGTATAAAACATCAATAATACACATAGTTCATCAGTTTACCAGTTATCACCAAAAAACACTTTTGCATTTAACGCAGCAATAATAAGATGAGAATTGCTCTTTTTGAAGATGGCCGGTGTAAATAAATGTTTTACTTTGATACTAGAGGTGTATTTTGGGATGCTCGCAATTAGGTTCATAATTATGTAGAATGCCAGTTAATGGTTCAAGTTATTCCTCAGGATGTCCCAATCCAGAATATACCTAGTTTTCATTCCTTCATTTTTATTTAATCTTGCCAACTTACCAACGGGAAGAGATGCTTCTCAGATAACGATGAGTTCTCTTTCAGAAATCATAGCGGGTAGCAATGTTAAGTATTTTTACATAAATGTTATAAATTAGTTCGTTTTTCTAATAGATGTACCTGATCCAAAATTACTATAACGCGGCACACGTAATTCACTTTAATTGTACGTATAAATAGACATGTCAACTGAAAGTTGACCACCTTTTTACAGAAATTGAGATTTTTATCATAAAAAAGCAAACTACATTAAGTATTCCGATGAAAACATGAATTGCATTATTCCGATAATAGAGCAGTTCCTCGTGACAATCAGTGTTGCCTTTGGTCAAGGAATTTCTCAGTGATAACGAATAATGAAAAACTTGCGGATTTTCACGTGTTTGAGGCAACATTGTTTAGCCAAATTAATGCGATATGACGTCAGAGGAAACGCCTATCCGCAATCAGTTTTCTGACATCACGTCTGAGAGACTAACACAAAACAGCATGTCAGCATGAAGCCCACAGAGGGGCTCAAAATGGAATTATTCATTTACATGGTTGCTTTTAGGAAACTGAAACGGAATGTTTCGTTCATTTCTTTTCGTCGTTTCCCATAAGCGACGATGTAAATAGAATGGTATTTCTTCGTCTTGAACCTTTGGCTTTCACCCCTGTAAAGATAGGCACGTGAAAAGTAGAAAGTTGATGAAAGTGCGCTTTTCTTTTCATCAGATAAGTGTGAAACAAAATGTGCGTATATTTTTCAATACTTTTAAGCTTCTCAATCTGAACAGGGGTTATCTAGGTAGCTCATTCTATCATTCAAGTCAAAAAATCATAACTGACTATACCTTTGTTTTCACAATTAGGGTTTCAATTCTATCTTGTGTTTAGTTTAGATAACGTTCTAAACAAGGTTAACTAGAACTTGATGACTCATGAATTATTGATTCATCTCATTAATAAGTAGGTATATTACTTTGTTACGATTGTCTGATTTTGAAGAAACTGAAAATGCATAGTGAAGCACCAAATAATGTTGTCCAGTGAATACCTTCAGTCTTGTTGTTCATATGAACAATAAGCATACTTATATGTTTTACAGATCTTTTTCCAGTAGCAGTTTCAGAGCAGAAAGGTGCCAAAACAGGAGGTTTTTCAAATTAGTAAATAGCTATGTATTTTCCATTTTCTATTTTGAACGAATTTTAAATTCAAATCTCTTCATTTTCTGTTTCTTAATAGGTTTTCAAAAACTTATTTTCTATATTCGGAAATCCAGTTTTCAGAATGGTAGTAGGTTTTCTAGTAGAGTTTCAAAATAGTCCCTTTTGTGTAGATCTCACTAACAAAAAAAAAAAAAAAAATCGCTTAAAAAGAATAATTTTGAAAATCTATTTTGCAGGGAGAAACCTTCGTTGAATGCCAAAACAGCTGTTTACTTGTAAACCTGTTTTAAAAGTATTTATTATTTTTTATTTGAAATAAGTTTTGATATTTTCTATTTTAGGTACCTATTTTAAAATAGGTCATCCGATACCTATTTTCTATTTGACATGAGTTTTCGCACCTATGTATTTTGCACATCTCTATCTACTAAAATGACCATGTTGATAACTGTTCTGCTAATGATAGAATGAAAACGATGAATGCAAATATTCTTCGAATGTACCGTTGAGAGGTTGAGACCCTCCTGACGAGACATTTAAAATGATACCTATGCCACACAAGTTTACTTTTCAACATTTCACACTGTACAATTTTCATTTCACAAAATTACTTTCCATGAACAATGCCCTTCACCATTTACCCCGGCCTTTGCCTGAAATTATATAGATAAGTCGGGAAATTCCAGAACCAAGTCGGAAAAACTGAAGAGGTGGACATCTGGCGGATACTTCACTAAATCATTGAAATAAAGTATTGAGACATTCAGAGCTCAATTTACATAAGGCATCTGGAATGCATTATTGAATATTTTGAACGCAGCGGCGAGAACCAGATTCATAATATCAATTTTGCACACCATTAACTATAAATATACGTCTACTATAATTCAATTTTCTCACTAACTCCTGCGAAACAGATTCTAAATTTTCCATGTTCGATTTCAGCAAATACCTTATTTCAACTGTGTTGTATGTTCTTGTTAACCTTGGTGTTCTTTGTGAGCGATAATAGTGCGATAGCGACTCTGGGAAGAACATTGACAGCCACTTGGACGCTGTTAAGCGAGACAGAATCAAGCGGCAAAAATCTGTTTTTTGAGAACATGTGATTCAAAGTTCAAAGAGTCATATAGAAATTATATGACATAGCCTTTACTGACAAGCTTTTTTCAACGTGAGTACACATTTTTGACTCGGGGGCCCAATGTCAAAAAATTCTACTTTTTATGAGCTTTCCAACGATACTAATAACTCATTTTGTCAACAAATGTCGCTTAGTTCTGTGTTGTGTCTCGCTTAACAACGCCCATTTTTAATCAATAAAAAAAAACCTGAAATAATTTTCTTTTTTCGAAATCGAGTGGGTACTGCTTGAACTTCACACTATCAAAATGTAGTTTATGAGCCGAATTTCCAAGGGTCAAACCAATACCAAAACTAGGTCAGCAATCATCAGTGACACGTGGCTTGGATAGGTGACCGAATACTCTAGAA
The DNA here is from genome assembly GCA_031841125.1 of Acanthococcus lagerstroemiae. Classification (NCBI taxonomy): domain Eukaryota; kingdom Metazoa; phylum Arthropoda; class Insecta; order Hemiptera; family Eriococcidae; genus Acanthococcus; species Acanthococcus lagerstroemiae. The sequence continues at coordinate 42,538,032 of CM063114.1, read as the reverse complement.
CGAATTAATTTACTACATCACGTGCAGATGCTAACATTCCTTTTTATATTTCTGTAAAGCGATCAAGGAAGTACAACGCGAACAGATAGAATACACCGAGATATATAAAACTCACCAAATAATATCAAAATGCAAGTGTCATAGTTTACTGTATATCACGAGAAGATTCAAATAAATAATAAATTACAAGAATTGTACAAGGTAACTTTCATTTAAGTCAAATGCTAAGACTACTCTGAAGATCCTACACAACATACACCCTTGTTTAATTTTAAGCCCGGCATCGAGGACAGTTAGTACTCGAAGTCTTATATACTAACACTAGAAACATGGGAGATTCATTGAAATTACACAATTTAGTTTGATAGTGACAGAAAAGAATTTTGATTTCTGTCAACTTCGTGTAGAGTGCATGTTGTATTGGCTCGTCGGGGGTCGACGCACAACCATCAATTACCCATTGGCTGCCCGCGATAACTTAGATTTAAATAGATTATATCGCTTTTTGGAAACGGAAGTTATGAATTAGATAAGTAATATCATGTTTCACATTTCATAATACATATTTGACTTTAACTTGGTCTTATCCGAATACGACACTAACAAAAATTGTTTCTATACTGGGCCAACAAGTTAAACTGAGGTTTTTTCAGTGTACAAAGCCATTAGTTAAATTGTAATTTTAGAAAAACCTCAAGGTGAGTTCAAGATTAAAGAGTAAATTTCATTAGTGAAATTAAAAAAAAATATATCAAGACCTTAATAATAAAATACAAAATTACGCTCCAAAAATGTTATACAATTTGTTTTATGAGATCATTCATACGGAATCGTTTCTTTTTTTCCAGTGTTGGGTTGCACATGATTATGTTGCACATAGTGACTGTATTACGCATAACATAAAACTAATAAAATACAACACAAAATTAAAATCGAAGTCTTATAAAAATGAATAGCCGTATTTCAGTATCCGTAATGGTAATCCACAGAACGTTATTTGCACCTTAGAATTAAATTAACGATCGAATACAAAATAAAAGAGAAATAACTGGAAATAAAAATATAATAAAAACGTGAAAGTGGATGAAACCGTAGAAGGGGGGATGGAATGTAATGGAAGAGGGAAAATGATTTCAGGGATTTAAATTGCCAAATTTACATACTTATTCGTTTTCTGCTTCCACTCGGCATCCAGTCGTTCGATAATACCGAGGTATTTTAATAACGAATTCCTGGACACAAAATTCAAATAGTATTTTTTTTTTTTTCAAAACGAACTGTAGAATAGGAAACAGAAAACAATAATGTTGGAAAGAATAAAAATGTATACCTGGGCGAAGATACGGAGATAAGAGTGGACTTATTGGGACATGAAGAGGGGAGCTTGTGGCTCAGAATTTCAGCATTCTGTTTGAAACATGTGAACCATGAGCTCATTCTTCTAGAGCGGCAGAAGAGAAATGTTATTTTGTGGGGGAGGAGGTATTCAGAAGTCTTGGGAGGCTATCAAACTGTGCCAGTTTGATTGAAAGTTTATCATCAATAAAAATATTACGTATCATAGCATCAAACATCACGATATAAATAGACAGACTAAGCAACATACCAACGCAATTTTGTTAGGGGAAAGGAAAATTTTAATTTCTGAAATACCAGTTCCGCCAACCAAAAGAACGTTAAAGTTGACAAGCAAAACAATCCTATTTTTGTAAATCTGCCAACTGATGCCTTCATTATTCCAGCTAAAGATGAAAAGTATTTTCCCTTTCTTAGTTACTTCCTTGGTTTTCACACTTACCTCAACTTGTACGAGCTACTCCGTCAGATCATTGTTCATCTTATGCACATTGGAAGACGTTTCCTCCAACATCCATTTGTTTTAACGTTAGAGGTCTTTGCCTCCCCTTTCATACAGTGCTAATACGCACTCCCCTTTCAAATTCAAAACAAAATGTGTAACTGATTTTTCGAACACTCAGCTACTGTAAGGTAAAGTGCCACTTATTGGTCAAAGTGCCAATGGGGGTTAAAATTTTGAAGCTATACATCTGGTCCGCGAGACGGAATGAGAATTTTATCATTATTATTTAGCCAGTAGGTACCTGGCAGATACACAGTACCGTATAATATGTGTTCGAAATGATTTCGATGATTCGCATTGAAGATATGAACTGTGAAAAATTTGCTTGTTTTCAGCGTGATAACGTTCCCTTGTTTTCGAAGTATGTCAGGAAAATCCAAAAAGTAAGTACTTCATGCTATTAATTTCAGACTTTTTGTAATTCTGAGTTCAAAGGACATACTAACGAATATGTTTTAAATAATTAACAGACGACTGAGTATCTCCTTATCAAGTGCGAGTCCTGGGAATTGGAGATGGAATCCAGTTGTGGAACTGATTGTACCTAGGTCTTGTTACTATGTTTTTTGTTTTCAGTAAGTAAGGTAGCCCATCTGAGAGTTGCAGAACATATGGCAATGACGAAATGTAATATACAGGAAAAAAAAATTGACTAACATTTGGTCTGATCAATATTTGACTCCAATTGTATTAGACCATTGAATGGCCAATGTTTTCTATCTATTGCTATCAATCTGTCGAATGAAATGACGTCCGACAAAGAAAATTCCAACTTATTGATTACAATAGATAAATTGAATTTCACTTTCTTCTTTTCATTCTGTTAATTTCAGATCCCCATTCCCAGATGGTGCCAAACATTAGTCAAGCAATAGTTGGCAAATTTTAACATATTTTTAATAATTCGCAGAAAATAGCACTTGAGCCTGACGTCAGCGCATGTAAGTAAAACTCATTCCTGATGGTATGCACTACCATATGCCATGATTAAAACTGGAAAATTCTGCAGACCAGTAAATGGCAACAGTTGCCAAAATGTGGTTTGAGACCCTTTGTAGGATGCCTGTGGATGAATCTAAGAGGGTGACAACAGCGCAATCTTGTCATATATGTAGAGGAAGGATGAAAGTAACCATCGATTCCAAAAGCAATTCCCCCCATGTAATTAGAACTCGAGATATGACCGTCCAAAAAAACCTGACCAATATATGGCACTTTACCTCATGCATGCATGGGCGTCGTTCATGAACGACATAAACTCGTTCCATTCCCGTTCACTTTGAAAACAACTCGTTCACGTTTCGTTCATTTCAGACATGAAGTCGTTCCCGTTCTGTTCCTCGTTCACAAAAAAACCTGTGAACGACCTGGAACGAGTCGTTCTTGAACGGAAATTGTAGGCATGCATGGGCGTTGGATTTAAACTCGTTCCATTCTCGTTCACTTTGAAAACAACTCATTCACGTTTACGTTTCGTTCATTTCAGACAGTAAGTCGTTCCCGTTCCATTCCTCGTTCACAAAAAAACCTGTGAACGACCTGGAACGAGTCGTTCTTGAACGGAATAACGCCTAAGCATGCTCATAAGTAAGGGCAGGAATTTTATGCTCTAAAAACAGGTTAAATACGCGCTTAAAATATGCTTTTATTCTCCCATAATATGCCTAAAAAATGCTCTAAAAAGGCCAAATAAGCCAAAATATTCCACAACGATATGGTACTCACTTTAAAGAAAAAATTATTCGAGCTCAATGGCAGCACTGAAAACTGTAAGCAAACAACAGAATCAAAATGGGGGTTCAGTATACCTGTGTGAAACTATAGTACCCTAATTTTGCATAATTTTGTAAGCGAGAGAGGGCGCTTCTGTTAACCAAGTTATTAAAGCTAGAGAAAAAGCAAGCCATATAATAGATGGCGAGGAAGTAAGAGGGTGTTTGCTATGTTCTATGTTGTTGTTTGCTCATATGGGAATTTTACTGAATTCAATGACTAGTTGATAGGTTAAAGTTAATAAAATGAGCTTTTTGCTAGCTTCATTTTTAAAAGGTGTTGTTGCGTTAACTTCCTACACTGGTATTGATAAAACAAAATCAAATCTGACATGTTATTGAAGCTTTGAAGCTAATATTCAGACACAGGACCAACGTCTATGCAACAAAACAAATATACACCAGATAGGCCAGAATGAGAATCATTATTCATTTTCATCTTTGCAAATTGCATTTGTAACTGGGAGGAAATATTCAAACAGTAGACCAACTTCCCGATAGATGACAGCAGTTGACGGAGAACGTGTAAAGACGCATGCTTGGGCGTAGTTCTGTTCAAGAACGACTCGTTCCAGGTCGTTTACAGGTTTTTTTGTGAACAAGGAACGGAACGGGAACGACTTCATGTCTGAAATAAACGGATCGTGAAAGAGTTGTTTTCAAAGTGAATGAGAATGGAACGAGTTTAAATCAACACCCACGCATGCCTACAATTTCCGTTCAAGGACGACTCCTTCCAGGTCGTTCACAGGTTTTTTTGTGAACGAGGAACGGAACAGGAACGACTTCATGTCTGAAATGAACGGAACTAGTTGTTTTCAAAGTGAATGGGAACGGAACGAGTTTAAGTCGTTCATGAACGACGCCCATGCATGGTAAAGAGGTCGTACCGGTTGTACCTATTCTAATATGAAACTGAACTAAAACTGAACTATGATCTGTAAACAATTCACTTGTATTTAAAGACAAATTTTTCGATTACAATAGGGTGCTTGCAGCGCTACGCGCGGCGAACACCCTAAAAATTGGTCAAAACCCGAAAATATTCTTTCAAAATAAGAAAAATCGTGGAATATTCCGTAATTATGCTCTAAAAAGCCTAGAATACCCAAAATTCTGCTTTTCACCTCAAAATATGCCAAAAAATGCCCCAACAAATAGGTGTCATTTCACTCAAAATTCTGTGATTCGCCGAGAAGTCTTCAATATGCCGTAACTGATCTACAATAAAAAAAATATGCTAATGCATAAAATTCCAGTCCCTAAAGGTGATGTCTGCACGGCGAAATTATCTGAATTTGTGCTCACGATGAAAAAAAAAAGTAATTGAGAGGCCAGAGCAAAAAGGATTCATAATGACAACAGCGGTTTGGAGATACAGACGTTCGAAGTTCTATCTTGTGACATTGGCTACAACTGAACACCCCACTCCACATCCATTAAAAAAATACAGTGGGAAAAAGTAGACATTAGTCCTTTATGTGACAAAATTTTAACTTCAATTTTACTAAAAAAAAAAACCATTCGTATTATTGGGTAAAAATCATAAATCATAAACTGGATACAGAATGTGATAGAAAAATCTGAGCTAGGCTTCATCGACCTTGTTTTTTATGAAATTCAGTTAGGATGACAAAAATTGTTCACCACCTACCACCATTTACGTATCAACACTAAATAATCGTATTGGGATTCAAACCTACATTAGAGTGCGCTGCCAAATTACCTGCGCGGGAGTTAGCGGGTGAAAATGAGTGAGTGATCATGTGTACTTTCAAATCGAAACACTGCTATCTTCAGTAGGGCGAAAAATCGAGTAAAAATTATTCTGCCAGTAGAATTGATTATAATTTAATTTTTTGGTGATGATGCAGTCGAATTTGGGACAAATTTTCTTTGAAAGTGAATTTCTAATCGACTTAATGATAGTTGAAGTTTGCTACACGCTTACGGTAAATCATACGTGATCACTCACACATATCGCAGGGCTGCCAACACTTGAAACTCTAAGTTTAAATCCCAATTGACCATAAAATACTTTACCTGTTTAAGTAAAAAACGAGAACAAGTGAGGAGTAGAATACCCTGACAATGGATGAAATTCTCAGTTTTTGTTGATTTTCAACAGTGATATTTCGAGCTGGAATCAAAAAGGTGGTGCAAAAGGTATTCAGAAGAAGGTCTGTAGAATACGAATTCGCAACCGGCTTAGAAGGACTTATACGAGCCTTCGAGTCCTTCTTGCTCTGACGTACTCAATTCCATACTGAACATCAAAATCCACAATTTTCGCCGATAAATTTCTTTTTCAAGAAGAGCACAAGGAAATATGAAATTTCTAAAAGAATCCAGCGCGGCATGAAGTTATTTTTGCTAAAAAGTCACACTAGCGACTTCAACACGTTTCGATAAGGCTCTATAGTTCCACATGGGTATACTAAGCCGCCATTTTGATTCAGCTTTTTGAAAACTTCTAGAGCCAATGATACCGCGCGACGCTGTGTAGTTAATGCGTTGGTAACAACAAAACCCGAACCAAAATGGCGGCCTAGCATACCTATGTGAAACTATAGAGCCCTAGTTTCGATAGGAAACAAGAGAACTCTTAAAATGCCCTCCTTTCGAATCTACACATCCGGCACGGACGTCACTAACGAATTATATCATATCACAAAAGAAAACGTTTGCACGTTTATGCGATGCCATATAACAGGTGCTCGCACGCCCTAAAGCCCAAGTGCCAAGAGCTAGGGCCAAACCACTCACGAAAAGTAACAGCTAGGGGAACTTATCTCGGCTTGTCTCCGATTTGCAGCACATTGAATAGTACTTCGGTGGAAGAATTGTCGTCGAAGTTAGCATTATCCTCGTCGGAAGATTCGTTTAATATTGGAAGGAACATGGGAAACGTTTCATCAGTCATGCCCTTTTGACGGTTATATTCCACGTGCTGTGCTTTGTAAATGACGTGGCTAATGATACCACCCAGGCACATCAACAAGCCGACGAAATTGACTCGAGTCATTTTGTCGCCGTTCCATTCGTACGCAAGTACCAGCGTGCAGGTTTCCTACGAAAAGTGAAAATTAGTATACACTGCACTGAAAATGGCTGCCACTTGGCATAATGTAAGTTAGATCTACCAGGCTCTTCATACACAGACCCAGCCTCTTCATCGATCCTCTTTTTCCTGCCTGTGTGACTGTCCCAGATCCGATAGTTTTCCCTACTCGAGGGGGGGGGGGAGGAGGAGGAGTAGCTTTCGACCATACGACTGTATGAAACAGAGACAGAGACATAAAGAACTCAAGACATCTTGGCTTTCAGGTTCGAGTTTGAGATGGAGACAAACTGCCCGTTATTTCGTCTGTTCGACTGCGTGTTTATTCAATTGCTCGAATACCTGCATGTCTACTGTCTGGCTGACGGTCTATCGGTCTGGAAGAATCTTGAAATTACAGATATGCAATACTGTATCGAATTCCGAGTAGGACATCAGTCCAGCATGGTTTCCTCGGAGATGAAAGAGGACGGAGGCAGTACACAACAATTTGAAATGAAGTTCATTCAAAACTGTCCTTAAAATTGCAAATTTTGGCAACTTTTCCAGATGGAAGTTGAATATTGAAACAAGTAGCTGATTAGGTTAGACTTTTTATTTAAGAGTTCGAATCTTCTGAAATAACTATATCTTAGGTTAGAATTTCATGAATAATGCTGAAGATACAGCTATCAATCAATCAATCAATCAAGATTTATTTTTACAAGTACATACACAGTGCGCACTCGTGGCCCTAGAATCGGGCAAAAGCCTCCCCCAGCCTGCTCCACTCACTGCGGTCTTGGGCAATTCTTTGGAAGGCACTATGTCCCAGCAGCCTACCGAAGTCATGCCTCCATCTGATCCTCTGTTTACCTAGCCTTCTTGTTCCCGTATTGTACCAAAAGATCAGTTTGTACGTCCAACGGTTGTCCTGCAGTCTTGCTACGTGACCACCACAACTCCATTTTTTATCAGCTGTGCAGCACATTTATTGTTTTTTAATTTAAATTTTATAGTTGAGATTCTGATGTGGTCTTTTTTCTTGATATTTAAAAGTGATCGTTCCATCAAATTTTGAGTAGTTCTAATTTTTTGTATTATTTTTTTGGACAAAGTCCAAGTTTCGGAGCTATATGTTAGAGTTGGGCGGATACACGTATTGAAAATTTCGTATTTTGATTGAAAAAAACCTTTCAAAATGAATTTTAGACACTGGAATTCATTTCACGCGAGGGTTATTCTGCGTTCAATTTTTTCTTCTTCAGATCTGTTGCATGAAATTTTTAGGTTCAGATATATTACGCTTTCCACCCCTTTTATTTTTTCTTCGTTGCTTTTAACGTCATAGGTTCTGTTTTGGTTATTTATTATTTTAGTTTTGGCCAGATTCATGCTAAGGCCTGCAGTCAGCCCGTTTCTGTCCAGTTCCCGTATCATGTCTCCTAATCCTTCTTTGTTGCTTGCTATCAGCACTACATCGCCAGCAAAGCGTAAATTATTTAAGTGTTCCCCGTTCATTTTTATACCCTTTTTTCTCCAATCCAAATTTCTAAAAACTTCCTCTAGACCACAGTTGAATAATAATGGAGATAAGGGGTCTCCCTGCCTTACTCCCCTGTGGACCGGAAAATAATTTCCAACTCCATCTGTTACAATTCTACTTCCTTGATAATTTTGATAAGAATTTCCAGAAACCCTTGATTTTTTAGTGCTGACAGCAAGAATTTGTGGTTGAGTCAAAGGCGTTGGCAAAGTCTATGAAGGCCAGATAGAGTTCAACCTGATATCCATCACATTTCTCGATTAACTGGTTAATGGCGTGGAGATGATCCGTTGTAGAGTAACTCGGCCGAAATCCCACCTGTTCTTTGGGTTGAATTAGAGAAGGTTCATGACCTTAGCGAAAATTTTTGAAATACTAGGGCTTAGACTGATCGGTCTATAATAATTATTTATCTTGTCTCTTTCTCCTTCTTTAAAGATAAGAATGATATCTGAACGCCTCCAGTCTTTTGGGATTTTCTTTTCTTTCAGAATTTCGTTAAAGAGCCTAGTTAAGATTTTTGGAACAATTTCTCTTCCTACCTTAAAAAATTCGTTAGATATTTTATCATGACCAGGAGCTTTTTTGTTTCTCAATTTTTTTATAATACTTTCCACCTCTCCCTCAAGAATTTCTGGTTTATTTTCTACGTTTTGTTCATAATTTTCCGTGTCCTTTGGATCTATGCAGTCTTTGTCTCTGTACAGTTGTGCATAAAGCTCAGTTGCATGACCGTTAATTTTCTGTCTGTCGTATAGCCTATGATTTTTTTGTGTTTGTCAAATGGGTGGTATATCTTTTCTCCAGAGACCAATTTTTATTTATCTGTTTTATGCTCCTAGTAGATTCCAAAATTTCTTTATCATTCCCCCGATTTTTTCCTTTTTGAAGTTTCTCAAAACGTTCTTGATTTTTTCACACAGAATATTTAGTTCTAATTTGGTTCTCAATGATTTGTTTTTCATGTTTTAGAAGTTATCTTTTTTGAATAAGGGTTTTAATGCTATCCAGTAAGGTTGAGGGGGTTTCTTTTCCTGGGAGTTTCTGTGTATTGTGATTTGCTTGACTCAGGGAATCAATTATGATCTTATTTAGCTGATTTATCTCCACGCCATCATCTACATTTTTAAGAATTTTCCTAGCTCTTTTTGGTATTCGTTTTGTTCATGGGGATGACCTGAAAGAGTTTGTTCCTTATGTATATAATAATACTTCCTCAGAGCAGCCGATTGTAGGGTACAAGAGATGACTCTATGATCTGAATTGAAGGGGAATTTCTGGAAGACCTCAAAATTTGTAATATTTTTTGTTTCTGGTGGTACGAGCACAGGGCCGGCAACTTTTCATAATCCCATGTACAGCGAAAAAAACAACACTGATTTTACACAATAACGTTTTATTATCGTGTTATTAGGCTGTAGGCTGTACGCATAAAAATTAAGCTTTAACGTCGAAGCAGAAGAGCGGAATGAGAGCTGTCGCTCTAAAGGGAATAGAAGTTTAAAGTTTTGCTTCAATCTGTATGCATAAGCTTTCTCTTTCTCGTCAAAGCGAACGCTCCACAAAATGAAGCGAGTAGTGCTTCAAAGATAATAACGTTTGATCAAGTTGTTACAAGCAGACGTATGTGTCCAAGGAACTTCTTCTAAATCGAAAATCATTCAAAGAAGCGAAGACAAAGATGGTGGTGGTGTACAGGTGGAAAACGCACCAAACGTACAAAACGATGAAATAATTTTCGGGGAAAATCTCCGATGATTTCCGAAGAATTTCATCGAAAACCTCCGGGAAAAATTTCCGATAGTTTCCAAAGAATTTCATCTGAAATCTTCGAGAAGATTCCTTTGATTTCCGAAGATAATTTTCGAAGAATTTCATCGGACAGCATTGAGGAAAATCTCTATGATTTCAAGAGAATTTTTTTTTGGAAATTTTTTCCGGAGAATTTCATTGAAAATCTTCAGAAAAAATTTCCAATGTTTTCTAAAGAATTTCTTCTTAGTCAAAAATCTTCAGGAAAATTTTCCGATAGTTTATGAAGAATTTCATCGGAAATATTTGGGGGAAAACTCCGATGGTTTTTGGAAGAATTTTATCGAAAATCTTCAGGAAGAATCTCCGATGATTTCTAGAGAATATTTTCATTGGAAATCTTGGAGAAGAATCGCCGATGATTTTTAAACGAATTTCATCGGAAATTTCTGGGAAGAAATATTCCGATAATTTCTGAAAAATTGATACTATTTTCCACTCATGGGATGAAATCAGAGATTTTTCCTGAAATTTTCTGATGATCTTCTTTGGAAATCAGCCCACGATTTTCGAAGAATTTTATCGAAAAAAATTTGAGAAAAATCTCCGATAATTTCAAAAAAAGGTTATCGGAAATCTTCGAAAATAATCTCCACTGATTTTCGGAGAATATCTTCAGAAAAAAATTCCAACGATTTCCGAAAAATGTTATGAAAAATCTTCGGGGAAAATCTCTGATCCCATCGCATGAGTTGGAAGTAGTCTCAATTTTTTGGGAATCGGAATTTTTTCCAAAAAATTTCCGATGAAATTCCTTAAAAATCATCAGAGATTCTTCTCGAAGATCATCGAACATTTTTCCTGAAAATTTTTTATCAAATACTTCAAAAACCATCAGAGTCCCCCCCCCCTTCTGAATATTTCCTATAAGATTCTTTAAAAATTATAAGAAAATTTTCTCGATGACTTTTGATGAATTTTTTTGGAAAACATTGACAATATTTCTTCTAAAGACTTCCGATGAAATTCTTCGTTAATTACCGGAATTTCCCCCAAAAAATTTCTGATGAAATACCTTAAAAATCATCGCAGATTTTTCTTGATTTTCAATGAAATTATTCTTTGGAAATCATCGGAGATTTTTCCTCAAGATTTTCTATAAAATTCTTCAAAAACTGTCAGAGTTTTCCCCTGAATGTTTCCTGTTCAAAAATTATTGAGAAATATACTCGAAGAATTTTGATAAAATTCTTTGAAAAACATTGGAAATTCTCTCAAAATATTTCCAATGGGATTCTTCTGAAATTTTCTGAATTTTTTCCCAAAAATTTCCGATGAAATTCGTTTAAAAACATCAGAGATTCTTCTCGAAGATTTTCAATGAAATTATTCTTTGAAAATCAGCAGGGATTTTTCCTGATGATTTCCGATAAAATTCTTCAAAACCATCGGATTTTTCCAAAATATTTTTGATAAAATTCTGTAAAAATTATCACAAAGTTTTTGAAGGAATTCTTCGGAAATTATCAGAGATTGTTCTCAAAGATTTCTGATAAAATTTTTTGGAAATCATCGCAGATTTCCCCCGAACATTTCTGATGAAATTCTTCGAAAATCATCGGTAATTTATCCCAAAAATTTCCGATGAAAATCTCTGGAAACCATCGAACCTTTCTTCTGAAGAAATGCTTCAAAAATCATCGGAGATATTTCTCGATGATTTCCAATAAAATCCTTTGGTATCGTGGGAGATTTTTCTTAAAATTTTCAACAAAATTCTCCTGAAATCATCGGAGATTTTTCTCAGTGATGTCCAATGAAATTTTTCGAAAATTATCGGAAACTTTTCCTCAATATTTTCGATACGATTCCTCGGAAATTATCTTCGGAAATCAAAGGAATCTTCTTGAAGATGAATGATAACTGTATGGGTTTTTCGAAAAGAAGTTTACTCGGGACTAGATGTATTTTTTCGCGAGCGAAAACTTCATTTTGATGTTAACACTCCTCTTTATGCATACAACTCGAAGGGAAACTTTTCCCCGAAGCAAACACTCTCACTCCTGAGCACAAGCTTCCTCTTCACTTTTTTCATGCATACACTCTGCAGCTTGCACTTCACATTTGCGTACTGAAAGCTGAAGCTTCTCTTTATGCATACCTCCAATTATACCAATAATTTCCCCGGTGTTGCCATGTGTAGCATTCGCTACACTCGCTATACAGAAGTTGCCGGCCCTGTACGAGCACGAATCTAGTTGACTCCAAAACTCATATATTAGGTTAGAATTTCACGAATAATGCTGAAGATAAAGATATAGTCAGAACGTAAGAAAACGATTCTAACCATTTGTTGCACAATAGAATTCCAGATTTAATCAAAATACTGAAACTGACAGCTAGAGATAGTATTCCATTATCCCATACAAGAGAATTTGAAATTTGTCATTTCGAAATCATTTGCCAAACTCAGTTACGAATAATTCATTCAACTTTTACAAACAGCTTTATCCAGCTTCCAAGGGTCCTTATCTGCTTTCCCAGTAACTGAACAGAACCAGAAATTCGCGAATAACACAATCTATTTTTTTTATATATTAATCAGAAAATGATTCTTCACATCAGAACTCAATTTTAGTGTTAATTAAAGCTTCAGTTTCAGTGTTGGAAAAACTGCTGGAATTTTTTGCATTCGGCTATTACAGAAATGGCACAATTTCTGAAGGAATGCTACATGATTCCACGTCATATTAAGAATTCCAGTATTCCAGTCATAATTTCAGTATAGTAATGGAAATGACAGCTGGAATTCCAGGCAGAGCTGAAATTTAGATTAACCTGCCATAAAGAGGGTAGCAAAATATTTCTGATAACATATTGCATGACCCCACAGTTGAATTAATTTCAGCGATGATGTCAGCTATAGTACTGGACATTACTGCTGGACCCCCCCCCTTCCGTAATTATACAGATAAGTGAGTGGCAAGTGCGCCCCTTTCCTACTGCTTTATCGTAGTTTACAAACACTTTTTGCAGCTGAGCAAGCCGGGAATAAAGTTCTAAAATGAACATGAGATCCGTAAGACCAAAAATATTCAGAATTTAACTGGGACCATTCAAACTATTACTGTCGATTCATGTCCTGATTTCGGATATTTAAGAACAATTAAAGAGGTATGCTCCAGGCCAATTCGCGGCCCATCCCCTTCGTCAACAGTCACTTTCATGACAACCTTTAACGTGACACTCGGTGCCCTGCTGTCTGTCGGTCATCCAGGTTGCGAGTTCGACAGCTGTCTAAGACCAGTTTTAAGTATGTCTCCAACTCATTCAAACTAGCTTTCGTCATTCTCGGTGAATAAGTACAATATTTCGATATTTCTAGTAAATATCTGCTGTGCTAGGGCTTTTGCAACCAGTTGTAAGTAACGTGGCTTACTTTTACAATTCCTGAAACAGCGAAAGTAAGACTAGATGTATGCATGAGAACCAGAAATTCAGCAATTTCCAACGCAAACGCAATCATGGCTCCGGAGATGATGTAAATGAATAATTCGGAATTATCCAAGGATTCCGATGGCAAAGAGTCCAAAACTCGTTTCGCCACATTCGAACCTGTTGAGTTAGAAAACTGAATTACAATCGAGCAAGATGAAACAGACCTGCTACAGCTCTTTACATTTTCTTCCAAACTGGGGTGATATTTCAACACTATACGCAACTGAGACCAGAGTTTCAAGAAAATCAGAAAGTAAGCATACACCAGCAAACTGATCGAGTAGAACGACGTATTACCTTCAAATATGATAGCAAGTGGCGCTATAATTATAAACATCCACAACTGCACATGATACATCATATCCACCGGATTTTTCAGATTTAAACTGGTCTGCGACATCACGAACTGTGCCATAGTCCAACGAAGTCCGCTGTCACAATAAAAATGTTTACTTATGAAGCAAGTCAAAACCAATAATTACTTTGCGGCTGTAATAACAGCTGGTAGCATTCACCATGCATATTATGGTACACGTATTACTTTGAACCGAACATGCGTTGTTGTCGCTCACCTTATAAATGAGGCAAGAAGAACCAAAATAAAGCCGGTGAAGTTAAATTGCGTGGATTCGTAAGTAAACAAAAACAGACCGCTTGAAATCATGAATACAATCAGAAATACACCCCAGGTCTGAAAAACAGAATACGACTACTCGAGCATTCTTATGGTTAAATCAGCAGGGCAGACTGAACAAGCGAATTTGTGGCATTCGTTTTCGCATTCAAAACAGACGATTAGTCCAATGAGAAGTTATATGAATATTCTAAATGGAAGCGATTAGTCCAATGAGAAGTTATATGAATATTCTAAATGGAAGCAAAAATTCCAATGATCATTTAATAATTACTTTTTTCTCCAGTTTTAACAAGATAGCGAATATTAATATGAAGACAATAGATGTAGATTTGGTCATCGTGTACCTGTGTAACAAAGAATACATTTGCCATTACCCGGCATCAACAGCTGAAATAAAATCGATAATGTAAGCACGCACAATGAAACGGTGATAAGTTCAAGGCCCCAGTTCGAAAGTCCGACGTCTAAGCCGGCTGAGAATCCAACGGGAGCTAATTTCGAGAAATTCGTGCTCAAGCTGAGTGTTACTCGTTTCTTTCCAGTTAGACATTGAAACACGTGACGAAACAAAACGGATAGGAAGAACTTCATTACAAGGTGACATGATACAATTGTCAAAGGAAACTTGAACAGCTGTAACATAATTAGACGTGATAGTACATTAATTATTAAAATTTCGGTAGTAATGGTTTAGATCGGACTTTCAATTAGTCAATTCAGGTGTTCATCGCGATTAACAATAAAAAAACAATGAACAGTCGTCTCAACGATTTAAAAAGATTCCCATATGGTTCACAATACGTAGTCTCAGAGGTTTTAAATGGTAACTGGATTCATTGCAACAGTTGCATCTAGTCGATTCAGCAATGTATTTTTACTTCTCTCTTCAATCGAACACGACCTGAAGAACAGTAGATATCTATTTCGAATGAACAAAAACACTGATATTTACTTGCAGAAACCATCTCTGATAAAACGTAAGCCCGATGGAGAATACAAACATCACAAAGATGATAAATCCAGTGGATATAGTTAGTTTGATCCATTCTGCTTTCGTTACACCCCTTGTATTTCTCTTCACTTGAGATCCCTTCCACACAATTCCAGCCATTTTGATCGGTCAAGTTAAATCTAAAACCATACGTTTGATTCCTAAGCTATTTATAGATACACACGAATAGGTTTAGGTTTGATTTATGATGTTTACTGTACCTTATTGAAACCCAGCCATCAGTATACAGAGACAGGTAATTGGATTATTATTACAACGTTGCTTAGATGCGTGATTCATTTTTGAATTTTCAGACTTCAAGTTACCGGGAAATACCTATCCTGTGGTTTTCTCACGCAAAATTCAAATGTTCACGACACGAAACAGTTCGGATTTGTCTACGCGTCTACGCACGTAAAATGCACGTAAACGCCGATGGATGATAATAACCGATAACGTCGGAGAGAAGCGGAGACAGCGGAGAAGAGTGAACACAGAGACAGAGGTGCCAGCTCTGCAACAAGCACAAATGGTCAGTCACATGGCAGATAAACATAAGAGTCAATTGGAAGCTGGTTGCTCAGCATACTCTGTTATTCAACTGTGATGGCTGACCATTCAGAACAGAAGAAGAGACCTTAGACGGCTGTGCTTCAGGTGAAGTTAGAAACTTTTTGATATTGAATTACGTTTGGATAATTTTTTCAAGGAGTAATTAGTAATTACTTTGTAAAAATCCTTATAGAGGCGCTAGTATAGTGTACTAGCTTATCAACAAGTTATCAACATTTTCTCTTGCGTAGGTGTTTTTCTCGGGTTTTTCCTTATCTCCTATCTTGTTTTCGTCAATGGCAATTAAATTTCAGTTTTATTCGATGAAATTGATGATTTTTGGCGTTAGATCTTAATTTATTTGATATTTGTTGAACTCATAACTTTTTCATAGCATGTGAAATTTACTACTGCCTCTAACCCAACGGTCGTGTCTTACACTCGAAAATAGAACACTGCGTATCATTGTAGCCCACGATAAATTTCTTGAAATCAACTTTTCACTGGAAGCTTCTGCTGGTGAGAAATTATTTTCGTTTTAAATTTCATTTAGTAACGAGTATCGAATAAACTGTACGAGTCATAGGAACACCAAGTTGGAGTTGCAGTTAGCGGAATAAGATGATTTCGTGTTTCTTCAGCCATAAGATACGGAAAATTACCCAGTAATTTTATCATGAAATGCTTTAAACTGTTCGTTTGACGTAATAATCTCGTATGTAGGCATTGCTTGTCGAGCAAATTCAATGATAAAACTGCGAGTCTTCATAACTTCAACTCAATTCAAAGCCCGTGCTCTGTTTAAAATAATCGAGTAGCTTGAGGTATGATACTTGATCGATTTCCAAAATCTAGGTTAGGTAATAATATGGTATTCTCCAATCAGTTGCTTTTGGGAGCTGTGCTAGTGCTTCTCACTCGTGTGTAGAATGATTCAATGTCCATGCTCAAAATACTTTATGTTGAAATTTTATGGATGAGTCATCATCCGCGGAGTTCCAGTTATCACATCGCCGGAAAATACGGTTGATTTACACTACCGTCTGAATTTTGAAAAATCTTCCAACATTTTATGATGAAATGGTACAGCGTGTATCAATCTAGCATCATTATTACGTTTTTAGAATATTTGCGTACAAGCCATGAAATGCGTAGATTAATCGACTCTTCTTATTTCAGATATCGAGATGAAACGGAGACGTCCGTTCCTTCAGATACTCTGTACGGTATTATGCATTCAGCTGTCTCTGTGTACCGACATGAAATCTGAATTCGGGTCTAGAACTGATGTCATGCCTGCTGCATTCGGTGATTACAATTCGGATGAATTAACTGACCTGTTTGTAATTGGCAACGATTCGAAATACGTTGAGATTCTCCTTGCTTCTACTGTAAAAGAACCGTACTTCCAAAGCGAAGGGCTGAGATGCAACCACACCAACACCGTCACAAGTGTCGCTCCTGGTGATTTTGACGGCGATGCGCTGATGGATGTATTAGTTACAACCCGACCTTCAGATAATCCTAATATTACAGAAGTGTTCATACACTGGGGAGCAAATCATAGCTTGAAATGTACCAGTGAGGCACTTCTGCAGACATTGGATGAACCTTTAGTCATAGATTATCAGACAAATCTGATCGCGGACCTATTTGGCATCGAATACTCCACCGGAAACAGAACCATTTGGTCATTTAATAGAAACAGAACGATAAATGTAAAGTACCTGGCTAAACCCTTAACGAAGCTGAGAATACCGCATTCTAACGCGTTTTTGGATCTCAATGAAGATAACTCCCCGGATTTATTCCTAACTGGAGAAGATACGTTTGAAATTCTGCTATGGAATAAACGGACAGAGACCTTCGAGCCTTCCGCCGATACCATTGAATACCCGAAGAAACAATCTTCAACCGAAAAAGTAAATCTTTTTTTTACTGAAACAGATTTTGAAGTTTTTATAGCTCTAACTACGTATCCAGATTAATGTACGATGCACCCCCCCCCCCGGTAAATGCCACGACTTCCCCCCTTGAAATTAGACGTTCAACAGGCTGCCTACCAGTAAAATACAAAAATTATATGAGATCAAGGAATAGACTAGTTTGCAGTTGTCCTGCTAGAAAAACAAGCAAATATGCAGTCCATTAAACAGGCAAGAAGAAAAGCAAACAGATAGATCAGGAGGTAAGATCGCACGAGCCTTATATTCTACATCCAGTATGTTTTCGTCTCTGTACCAGATTGACAAGGAACCGAGAAAATATACAGGCTCGAAAACCAACGTCTTCAACTTTTTACCTTTCCCTGCGGTTGTGGCTTTCGACTTCTGGAAACGGTTGTAATTTCGTTCAGTTTCAAGCTGTTAATTTTTGACTACTGGCTCCTGACTTCCGGTTACTGACTGCCAACTTTCAACCAAATATACTGGACTACCAATACTGGAAACTCCGACGTTTTGAGAATCCTGGCGGCATGGATTGGTACTGCATGTATTTCATTCATTGTGTGTGTTTTCTTTTTATCTAGTGTTGGTGAGCACAATGGGAAATATCATAGTAACAATCCTTGCCTCTAGTTGGCTAGCTACTTGGTCCAAAAGCGCTCAGTGTATTGTAACTGAAGTTTCTGGTATCGGTTTCGACTGTCACTGGCTTCTAGTTTTCAGGTATTAGCTACTGGCATCCAAATCACAAAAGTGGTCGGCTACCTACTTCTGGCTGATTTCTGGTCTCTGCTTGGCTTTCAAAATCCAGGAGCAGTATTCTCGAAAAGTTTTTACGGTAACCACTCATAACAACTAGTCCCAAGGTGGTGTTATGAGTGGTTATGAGATGTTATCCAACACTGCGGTAAATGGGTAACAACCGGTAACAACTCATAACAACTTTTTTATAACAACGGTTGTTATCATAACATCGCATAACAACTTTTCGAGAATAGTGGTCCAGAAGTCAATTAAGAATCTGAACAGGAAGCTGAACATAAATTCAGTGAATTGAAGAGCCAAGCTGCGAAGCATGGCCGTTGCTAGTCTTTTGTGTTGGGGGAAAACAAATTGTTGGAGTTGCCAATTTCAGCGAAGAAAGAAGGTAACAGTGGATTGTCTTTTGCTAGGTGGAGGGAAATCTTGTATCCAAAGGACATATTTTCCTTTGGCCCCACTGTCCTATAGACCTCCAGAGAAGCCTATAACATGCAGCTTCCTACTAGACTACTATGTGTTTGGATTTTTGCATACAGCTTCCAAATCACTTGATCGGCTACCAGTTTTTGGTGACTTCTTTCCTTTTCGCTGTGTATGCCTGTGTGGCCGACTAGTTCACATGCCTCTGTCTTTTATAGCTGGGTATTAATCTGTTCTTGATGTTTCTCTGTGTGATTATTCATCTGCCTGTTTCTGGGTTTTCAAATTTCTCTATTGCTGCCTTTCAGCCAGTCTATTTGTCGCATGTCTTCTCTTTCTTGAAAATGAATGCCAGTTATTGAACGATCAGAAATCAAAGTGCGTAGCGTGGGAGTTGGGCTACGAAATTCTGCAATAGAACCTAATTATTATTTCCTTCTATATTATTACATTCACTAATCTGTGTATTGGTTCTCAGGTCGCTCGTGTTGGACAAACCTTATTCATGGACTTGGAAACCAAAGATCAAATGTACCCAATCATGCCCGTGTGTTACGACAAGGACTGCACTGAAAGCTTCATTTGCGTGTATGCCAATAAGAAATGGAACTACCTTAATGTGAATCTGAATCAGTCGACGGATAAGAAGTGGGGTTTCACTAGTGAAGGTGAACAACATCGTTACACGGATACAATCACCTTACGTGCTGGTGACTTTAACAACGACGGGTTTGTTGACATGTTAGTCACACTGCAGTTGAAGAAAGGCGAACCGCTTATGAGAACATTCCTTTTTGAAAATGTTCCCTGCGAGGCGCTGTGCAACGACCTGACCAGAACTTTCAAAGTTGACTGGGATGCTTTCAAACTGGAAAGGGATCCAAGTCGACATGCAAATGAGAACGCTGTCATGGGCGTGTTTTACGATTTCATGCAAGACGGAATATTGGACGCGATTTTTGTCCAACAAAGTGCGAAAGGTTACAAGGTAACGGCGTCCCGAAACAGCCTGGATTACGACGCTAACTTTATCAAGGTAATGGTCATGAGTGGGATCACGAATGTCACAGCACACGAACAGACGCAGTCGTTATTAGGCACAAAAAAAATTTTCAGCTCCAACTTGCCGGGACCTAAAGTACAATACAGAACCACCAATCAAGACGGTAATACGCAAGCTGGACGGGCGAGTCAACTGCCGCAGTCGGCTCACTTCGCCATGTATCTGCCTTACACGATATTTGGTCTCGGACGTACTTCGAATTTTATCGAAGTTCTTTACATTAAGATGTTCAACCACTCCAAGGAACTGAATCAAATTATACCTAATTCGCAGCTGATTGTCATAATTCCGGATAATAATGCCATGAATCCGTCGAAGTGGATCGCTCAGATATACGTTCAACCCAGTAAAATCATATTACAGACTGTGGGTGCGTTAGCTTGCACATGTCTGGTCATAGCCATCATCATAGGCGTACTGCACTGGAAGGAAAGACGCGAAGACAGAATCGAAAGACTGCAGGAAGCTCATCGGTTCCACTTTGACGCTATGTAAACGCGTATTCAAAGTAATCAAAAATTCCGTTCGCGTTATTTTCAAAATTCTCAATCGTTAAAAATGGAAGTACGTAACTAAAATCGCATCATTTTGATGTTGAAGTCGGTTTCGTTTCGACAAAGATAATTTTGACAGATTCGTATAATTAATTCCTTTATTTGCACGTTGGGAATTCCAGAGACCTCGGTCTATGAATCCCCGCCGGGAAAGTTACGTGTCACTGGCGTCATAATGGCTGGTGAACTCATCGCTCTGGAGGTATTATGTTAATGATGAAGCGTGAACGTTACCTCTGCAAGGAGTGCATCTTACTGTACATTTATTACTCAGAAAATATTCCTTTTGTCGTTCTAGAATTCGTTTCCATTTTAGTTCTTAAGTTCGTAACTCTAGTCCTGTTTATATTGTTTTTAAGAATGCTGTGAGCTGATTGAGGAAGAAGTAGCAATGTGAAAATCTACATATAAATTTTTCATCATTCATACAAAGATTCATGTTATGTGGTTTTGTGCATCATGTAATCTGTACATATGTGTATGATATAAAGATGTTTTATATATTTCAGTAAATTTCAGTGTTCGGAAGTGTAGAATGTGAACACCGCGGACATTACAACTCATATCTTGATTGCGGTGTGTTCCGCAGCATATTCTCCCGCAAACAATAAAATACAATTAATTTTTTGTTCAAATTCGTTCAGCAAAACGAGTGTAAAAAGTACGAGTTAGGTATTGATATGTTTAGTAGGTGTTCCCTAGAACCAGTAGTGCTTGGTGTTCTTGTTGATAAAAATACCCTCCTGTCATGTTTTCTTCATTCGAAATCTCGTGTAACGATGACGGAGGAAATTAATTCTGTTCGAAGTTCGCACTTTTGTTCACCAACCCGTGCAATATGTTCAAGTATTACTCGACTCGCATCAGTTATATTAGTTTTAATGATGACTGCAATCGTTTGAATTTGATATCAATGTGTTTTTGAGATCTCATGAAGCAAAATTTTGATACGTTGAACTTTCACTATGAGTAGATTTGAGAATTGAATAAGCAAGATAGACACCTGTAGTGCTCTACGTATATCGACCTGAGCATATCGAGCGGGGCAAATAAAAAACTTGAGAAAGCATTAATTTTGTGCTTTCTTGCAATTACCAGTAGAGCGAACTATAATTGCAGTTTGAGAAAAGTTTGGCTTGTCTAACTTAGCTCAGAAGCGGTTTGTCTCTCTCTCTCTCTCTCTCCCTCTCACACACACAACGATCTGCGGTTACCATTTTCAGTTACCTACATGTGTATCGTTTTCCTATGGCTCATGAGATGTAAGATGGACATATTCAATCACAGTTGTTGAACCTGATCCTTGTTGTAAATAGTTGGCATTGGCAGATTATATAAATTAGATGTATGAATGCCTCAGCCCATCAATGTATATATTATAGTTCTTTCTAGGTAGGATAAAATCACCATGGGGACTTTTACAACTGGGATGTTAACTTCACCTAGGATGTTAACTTCACCTAGGTAGCGCTAGTATCGTGGTATGGTGACAATGGCGAGAAAAACTGATAAGAATTGAAAGGGGATGATTTTGTGAAATCATCCCCCTTTCGTACCTTATTACCTCGTTATTACTGGCAGAGATACCAACTTCGGAAACTCAGAGGTTAACATCCCAATTAAGTTTTCACAAATAAATTTCTGTAATTATTCCTACAGACCGTCAGTTGGCGGGAACATGTACACGTACGAGTATAACCTCACGTTTTAAGTAAAATAAGAGCAGTAATTTGCAGTAAAGCAAAATTTTGGTGATTATGTGTAGTGTTTGATTTTGGTCGTCAAATAAAAGTATCGAGTGAACGAAATTTGAAAGTAGCTCCAATCGAAAGATAAGACGCTTACAGTTGACATTTTAAATCAAGAAATTCTGATAAAAATATCAGGAGACAGGTACGATAATTTTTGTCCAAAAAAACTGATGTATTTTCTTGCATTCTTCATGATGTGTCAAATTTTATAGCAACAAAAACGGGGTTTCTGTGTATTTTTTACGGGTGAACATTCTCATCCCATTTCGACCCTGCTGTCTTTAAACATCCCCCCCCCCCAATCATGTTTTACGGATAGATTTTTGTTATTTAGCAGCTAGTCGATAGCTGAAGGATGTACATAGAATTCTCTAGCAAAAAGAATTGGCTTGCTACCTTAACTACTTCCCCAGTTAATGTCCAAAAGATTTCGAAAATCGTATATCCCCACCCCGGTCAACTGACGGTATATTTTTTGTTTTTGCAAGTGATTAGTATAACATTTAAGCCAACTCTTTGGGCACATTTTGGCTCACATTTTCCTTCCATAAGTCAGTAGAATGATTTAAAAAAAAAAAATTGAAACATGGTTCAAAATTCTCCAGTACAACAGTATGTGATTAAAAAAGAAAAATTTAGAACATGATTCAAAATCCAGTATTGTGGTAACATCGGACACCAGCGGTAATATAGGCCATTTGGACGCTATTTAGCAAGAGGGAACCAACTAACATTTGTAAGCAAAATGAGTTATTCGTATCATTGGAAAGGACGTAAAAAGTAGAATTTTTTAAAATTGGGCCCCTATTCAAAAATGTGTACTCACGTTGAAAGAAGCTATCAGTAAACGCTATGTCATATAGTTTCTACATGGCTCTTGAACTTCGAATCACGTGTTCTCAAAAAGCGGATTTCGCTAGTTGGTTTCCTTTTGCTGAATAGCATCCATTTATGACTTGTTTACTGATAACTAGGGCTGCCAAAAGCAGGGTTATCAACTTTACATGATTTTAATTCTTCACAGTAAAGAATGTAAAGTATTGTAAAGAATGTAAAGAATACAGTAAAACGCCGACTATCCGGACTAGTTGGGACCAGAGGCTATCCGGATAACCGAAACATGTGCTTATTTTATAGAGGAAAACACATTTTTAAGGAAAATAGCCCAAAAAATTAGCTCATTTGTTTCAGAATTTCATGATTTATTCAGGAAACCTTCATAAACTGAATAAGCTAGACTAGAAAGAAAAACAAGCGACCTCGCGGATCGCGAGGTAGTAACAGGGTGTTTGCCATTGGAACTATGCAAATTGTTGAAGCGCTAGAGTAGAATAGGTAGTTTTTGATAAGCGAATGTTGCAATCTGAAGTAGTCTTCTTTTTGTTTTCCCCCGGACCCGGGAACATAAAAGCTCAGGACGCTACACGCACATCCGCACAATTATACTGTTATGAGTAAAATACAAATCGAACCACACGCCTCCGCCTTAAGACCGATCTAACGATCTAAACGCAACTGAGCTAAAACTGAACTATGAGCTGTAAATAATTCACTCGTATTTAAAGAAAAATGAAAAAGCAATTGCAATAGGGTGTTTGCTTGCAGCGCTCCGCGCGGCAAACACCCTAAAAAGAAGAGGGTTTGCCTAGAAATTGTGGCTCTGATTATCTTTTTTTTTTTCGGCATTTCGGATGCTGGTTTTGGCGTCTGGTTAATCGTCGTATCACCGTAGTCAAAAAATTAAATATTCAAAGAAATGAAGATGGTACGTATAAACAAGATAATCATCAGATCTCAGATGGTTTAGGAAAATAAGTTTCTCAAATAAGTTGTTTCAAGTATTGAAGTACTACTGTATTAGAATGAGTAAAGCAGGTCGAAAAACTTCTATTTATGCTGAATTGAACTTTACCTCAATAAGTGTAAATGAAGGGAGTAAAACAAAGTGGACGGCGGAATGTAATATATGTCGCCGAACTTTTGTAAATGTGGCATCACAACGATTAAAGAGTAACAAATTTACAAAAATATCAGTATCACTTTCTAGAACATCACCAAAGAGAAACCGAATTTTCAAATTTTTCAATTCAGTTTCTGTTTCAAAAAACTACTGTTTGTACTTTGTATATCACACATTGAGAATGAAAGATACATATAAAAGCGATACTTTTTAAATATATGAATACAGTTCAAAGTTGTTTTTTTATATTATGCCAACTGTTTTTAAAAATAAATTTAATAATTTTTTACAACAAATAATACTTAATGGCGAAAAAATGTATGATGTGAGTGTGAATGATCAAATATTAATTTTTCATGTTCATTATATTTTAGCTTGATACAAATTATGAAGAATAAGAAAGGTTACATAATATATATTTGAGGCGTTATTTTTTGTACTGTATATTTCTTTTTTACCTACACATACACAAAAATATTATAACAATCATACATTATAATTAAAACATTAATTCGTTACTATTTTTTACATTCTTTACAATCTTTACATTCTTTACACTAATACTTTACATAATTCTTTACATATGTCAAGAATGTCACTTTACAAACTAAAACTTTACATTGACAACCCTGCATGAGAGTACGACGTTCTCATGTTTCAACTGCGTGAGGGCTGTTCACCGTTTATCTGTGTGCATTGGGATATAAACCTGCACTAGAGTGCGCTGTAAGGGTGTTAGCGGAGGAAAATGATAGGGTGACCACGTGTATTTTTGAATAGAAAAATCTCCATGATCATCCATTCATGTCACTGATAAGACGCAATCGTGCCAAAATTTACAACTCTAATTTATAATGTATATCCCAATTGAAATCTGTCGGCACGTTTGTTTTACTTTTTTGCCCTAGTGCATAGAAAACGTGCCTCGTGTCCTTTTTGTACTGTTCAATAGCTTGCTTAAAAAGTTGTACTTTAGCGACATAAATCTGTTGAGAAATGACTATACTTCTCATGTGTGAATTTAGAAAAGGTCTGTTACCACCAGTATCTGAAATTACCCCAACTGACTTTACTGAAAACGATACTAGCATTCCTAAAACACGTCATGAGCGGCCGATATTACCACCAGTGTCCAATATTACCCCAGTTGATGGTACTTGGCCCTGTTAAGCGGGAAAAAACCAAGCGACATTTGTTGACAAAATGAGTTATTAGCATGGTTGGAAAGAGCGTAAAAAGTAGAATTTTTCAAAACTGGGTCCCCGATTCAAAAATGTATACTCCCGTTGAAAGAAGCTTATCAGTAAACGCTATGTCATATAGTTTCTACATGGCTCTTAAACTTCGAATCACGTGTTCTCAAAAAACAGATTTTGTCACTTGGTTCTGTCTCGCTTAACAGCATCCGCTTGATAGTCACATCCAGTAGTTGACACCCCAACAGTTGACACTTTAAAAAGTAACTAAAATATGAAACAATGGTAGGTAAGTGCCTAACTGCATCGATCAAAACGTTTTATTTGGTTAAAAAACAACATTTTACACATTGATAAAATCATCTACAGCTTACATCAGATGATTACTTTTTATTACTTTAATTTGTTTTAATAATTTAGACTTTAAAAATTTTAATTGCTAATTCTTCTATTATTTATATAAATTTTAGAATTTTATCAATTTATGTTAATATAATAATAAGAAAATTTTATTTTTTAGAATACTTCTTCAGCAATTCTTCAAGCAGGGTTCATGAAGAATGCGTTGGACTGAGGGACAATGACACAGAAGAATTCGTGCGCTCAAGATGTCAGAAGTGATCCATCTGTCTTTTTCCCGATTTTTATTTTTATTTTGAATAAAGACTATTTCAACAATGTGTGTGATTTACTTATTTGACGACTTTTTGATATAATAACTTCATGCGCCCTTTTAGGATACATGTTGCGCACTTTTAGGAACCCAGGGTCCCAAGAGTGCGCATTTGAATTTGTCTGGGAAAACCATGATGCCATTTCAATTTAATGATTTGAAATTTTGGAGAAAAAAACATAGTACAAACCGACAGTCTTTTTTTTCACATTATATCAAAATTCCAGCAAATTCCATATAAAATTGGCTGGGCAATAAAGTTTTTTCTAATAGGTGCGCACTCTTATGGCCCTGAATTATCATTAGAGTACTATTTACATTTTTAATATTATTTCTTTTGCTTTAAACGACCTTGGTAGCCGCTATTTAACTAGAAGAGAAATTTTAACCAACTTTTTTATTCGAGCTGATACACCGCACTCGTGCAAATAAAAAGCCTCGCGATTTAAATAAAAATCGCGTTTAGTAATACATGACTAGAGCTTAAATTTCCTTCTCTCTTTCAACGAGCTCGGTAGTTTCCACTTAGCCAGTTCTGTGGTCTTTAGTGCTATACTTGCGAAAATTCGTGCCTCCCCTCGTTAATTTAAAGCTCCATCGTTTCAGCCTTTTATGCGAATAAATCGTTTACATTACTTCTGACAGACGCTTGAATTTAAATACAATGTTTGCTTAGTTTTTCACAACTACATAGCTGCGGATACCTACAGATTTTAATTATTGCTGTACTTAGGCTTGAAGATGGGCGTACCTACTTTTCAGAAAAATGTGCAAAGATTTCCTCGGTTCATTTAGAGAGTATGGAGCACAGGGCTCGAATTCGGGGTGGGCTTCCTCCAAATGAGGTAAATAGAAAAAGTAGCAAGATAGGTACAGTTTGTTTGCCGATCGGTCAGGCACCCATATGCACGAAAAATGCTGACTATGAAAACACATACCCGACTCCCTTGGAAAATTACAAATCCTAAAAAATTATACTATTAGTTGCCAACTAATAAAATTATTAAAAATCAAATTCCGTGGTTTTATACTTTCTTTCTTTTTTAAATAGGTATACACATATTAGCCCTGACATTCGAGGTTTTTTTTTCTGCTGGGGAGTGGGGCTACACCAAGCTTCGGTCCCGCGGCTTAAAAATCCTAAATCCGGTCATGATTCTGCATTCGATTTAGTATTGGGATCATGCTCTAGAAACTGAGAATATTTTATTACCAGCAAATTTTGAACCCTAACTTCAATTTTTCTATTTTTGGGGGAGAAGGGGGTGGATCAGCTTGCTCTGTGAACTTGTTGCATATTCTCTACTACATATAAACTAAGTGAAGAGAAGTCTAACAAGAAAAGAAATGCCACTTCAATATTCTCAGTTCCTGGAGAACGACCCATTGTAGACTCGATTCTTCTCCACCGATTGCGAATAAGAATTATGAGAATCATCCGAGTGACTTACAGATAAGAACATCTCGGGGATTTTCATTTGACGTCGGGGCGCGGAAGCGCCCGCACATTTTGGAAACCTCATTCCTGCCTGTTTGCTCTACCCGTCAACTTGCACAGAACATGAGTGAAGAAAATTCGACTTCGTCTCTTCTCGACGAAGACAGCTCCAATTCGATTTAAAACTATATCGCCGAAACGTAGAACGCTGATGTTTATTATACTCTCATGGGAAACTATATAGCTCCGTTTTCGAAGGCATGAAATTGACCTACTTTTCGTTTGAACGCAAATTTAAGTATTTTTAAGGTTTTAACGAGGAAAAGGATTAAATCTACTTTGCCGCGAATTTAATTTCAAAGTAAGCCTAACGTTGAATACAAATTTTCCGGCCCTCGGGGACGAGCCTTTTTCAAACGTGTGTACTTGGTCTCCGTTCGCTGGTTTATCTAGAGAGCGCTTTTTGTTTTAAAAGAATGTTTACTCTTCGATACGATTTATTCGGCGGGATCTTCAGCATCCGGTGGTTCCGGAAAATGTTGATAAACTATTTAATTTAGCTTCATTGGTAGTAATAAAGATACCATGTTTCGATATGGAGGTAATAGCAACATATTTCTGACTCTACTCTCCTACAACTGAGAATATTGGTGCGGCATTTATTTTATTGTTAGACGTCCCCCCTCCCTATTATGCAGTTTTAATGCAGTAATAGAATAATCAACAAGTTTAAACAGCAGGAGCATCAAAATGTAGGAAGTGGAGATGACTTTTGTCCACGACGATAGACTTCTTGTCCACGACGATAGACTTCTTGTCCACGGCGAAAGCACTGATATCCACGACTACGAGCCAAACAGCTTCAAGAAAGTGCTATCACATGCGCCAACGACTATAATCTGATATCTGGATCGTGTTCAGGGATCTAAACTGTACCAGTATTACCCTTTTGTATGCTGAAAAATGTATAAGGCACATATCTTTGCACTAGTCAACACTGACCATGATGATGGACTGAAAACTCTGGTACCAGAACTTTACATCATATATTAGGGAAATACAAAGTCACTGATAGCAAATTGCATTTTTTAACATATACTTCCATTCTTACTGAATAACAATACCAGTTCATTGGGAAAAAGAACTTGAAACAAACTTTTTTTTTTTTTTAATAGGTATAACAGGTATTCAGACAAGATGGTAACATTCACGACGATGGACACCTCTCTATTCTTTTTCCATTCAAAAATGGTAACTATCCTGTCTGATGAATTGGATTGGTGGAATTTATTGCGGATGTTATTGTCTAACTCAAAATATCCCCCTCCCCCTATAGGACACACACACAAATAGAATAAAATAAACGACAGTGAAGATTCAAAATTTGCTGGCAACAAAATATTCTCAGTTTCTGGAGAATGGCTCATGAAGAGTTGAAACATAAAGTACGTACTTCCCCACAAAAAAAGGATTTGTTAATTTTATCGAATCGATTTCAAATTTTCAGGAGTTCATCCCTCCATTAAGTGGAACCACAGTCAGTTTGGCATCACTACTAATAATTAAATCTCAAAAGTTCAGTAGCTATGATTTCGTAATTTTATTAAAACAAAAATAAAAATTATTGTGGTTTTTAGGTTTATCAATGATTTGAGTATTAAAAAAAGTAATTTTCAACTCTATTCGAGGCTCTAGGAAGAAGGCAGCGAATAATTTATTCCTATATTTCTTGAAGATTCCTTCAGACATATTTTAGACTTTTCCTGATCTTTAGAATTGTTCAAGACTATCTTCAAACTGTTTTTGAACTTATTAAAGATTATCACTTCACGCTCTGCAAGGATTTTTTCAGACCCTTCTGAACCTTTAGAAGACCCTTCAAGAACTCGCTAAGGTTTCTTAAACCTCCTTCAGACCTATTTAAGAGTCTCAAAAGTATTAAATCCATTTGGATAAGTGTTGAGTGCTGAGCAAGACTGCAAGAGTCTCTCAGAAGACTTAATGAAGTGTTATTCTATAGAATAGACTCAAAATATCTGAAAATGTTCCGCTCGTGTCTGGAAGAGATCTAGAACAAGCATGGAAAAATCTTAATGAGTCACGAAGATTCTTAAATCCATCCAAATGATTTTCAAAGGGTCTTGAATAAATTTTAAAAGGTCTCAAAACGTCTAACTTATATCTAGAATAGACTTAGAAAGACTGAATCAAACCTGGAATAGTCCTGACATCTGACAGTGTTGCCATCAAAAGTTTTTCTCTATGCTAGATTGAAGTAAAATCTGTGTTATATTATGCCAGAAAGCCCCCCCCCCTCCCCCCTTAAAAAATGCTTAATTCATTATGCCAAAATTTTTCTTCAATCTTTGCTAGTCTAAGCTGCAATCAAATACTGTTTTCATGAACCTCACGGTTTTTTTCTGCGGATTTTGTAAACAAAAAACTGTGCCAAATTACGCCAAAATGTGAAAAAGTTATACCAAAAAACTATGCTAAATTTTCCTTTTGGCTACCAAATCATGCCTCATGCCCATAAGCTCTGTAGTCCAAGAAAAAGACCCAGCTACAGTGGTTTCTGCCATTTTTGAGGTCCATTTTCTCAGCATTAAAATAACCATTGACTACCATTGAAGAAATGTAGGCATCAATTTTTTTTAATCAAAAAGGACCTTAGTTTCGTATATTTTGCACACTCTTCAAGTTGATTCTCCATAGAATTCATAAATTCGTGCATGTTAATATTCCTCACACTGTATCTATATCCGCTAGCTCCGTGGGCGTAGCTGGCGAGGGGCAAGGGGGGGACAATTGCCCCCCTAGATTTTTGAGACAAAAATTATGTTCCGGTGCTCACAAGATTATTTTCGAATATTTAAAGCCAACTGAATAAAATTCCTAGAAAATAGGATGTTCCTAGAGGCCTAGACACTAGACAACAAAATGTGTGACTGGCGCCACACTGATAGTTTATAATTCTACCTTTTTGCACCTCCCTGGAAAAATTTCTAGCTACGCCTATGGCTATATAGCTCCAAAAACAAGACCTTAATAACGATGACTCTTAGATCTTCTTTCGTAAGCATTTTGTGTGACACTGACCGATGATATGATTGATGATAGTGATGAATGGTGAACAGGGTCATTGTATACTGTACAGAGTACGGGTACAGATTATGTCAAGTATGTAATTAATGGTTCGAAGTTCAACCGTTTGTGGTATGGAGCGCTGATTGCGGATTATAAAAAAAAAGTTAAATTTTGGAAAATTATGCCAAAATCGAAATGGATTATGCTAGCAATTATGCTGATGCTGGATCCGAAAATCATGGTGCTAAATAAACTTCGAATTATGCTAAATTGGCAACACTGGAAGAGTATTAGAAATGATATGTAAAACATGTCTGGATAATCTCAAAAAGTGTAAAACCAGTCTGAAGAATTCTCAGCAAACCTGATAAGAGTTTTGAAAACCTTATAAAAACTTAAAAGTCTTATAGAAGAATTGAGGCCTGGGATAGTCTTTACCGAATCTGTAAGAGTTTTAAAATCTAAAAATATAAAACACTGCAAAGGCCTTACAGAAACCTTGAGGAGTCCTAAAGAAGTCTACTCTTCTGAACTCTTAAAAAACCATCCAAGACTCACTAAGGTTTCTTGAAACTCCTTCAGACCTATTTAAGAGTCTCAAAAGTATTAAATCCACTGGGATAAGTGTTGAGTGCTGAGCAAAGCTGCAGGACTCTATATGAAGTCTTATTCTATGACTCAAGATAGTCTGACAGTATTCTAATCATGTCTGGAAGAGATCTAAAAAAGCTTTGAAGCATCTAGAGTAAGCTTGGAAAAATCTTGTTGAGTCTCAAATATTCTTAAACGGATGATTTCCAAAGGGTCTAGAATAAATTTATCAACATATACTCGTACTTCCAATCTTTTTGAATAATAATGTTACTTTATTGAGAAAGAAACAAATTGAAACAAAAATTTGAAAAAATATAACAGGTATTGGACAAGATGGCAACATCCACAACGATGGACACCACCCTTTGCCTTTCCAATCAGTAGGTGGCAGTTATTCTGCCTGATGAATTGGATTGGTAGAATTTTTTGCGGAACCCATTAACACCCCCCCCCCAAAAAAAAAACAACACAAAAAACCCCTGAAAATTCCCAACTATCAATGCAAAAGAAGAAAAACCTTTTGACTTTGTTGGGTTTTCCCAACTTCTCCACTCAATTCCCAAAATTCCAAAGTATCAAAGCAAAAAAAAAAAAAAAAACCTGTTAACTTGTTCGATTTTCTCAACTCGCCTGACTGAAATGGTAAATTTTCCGAACTGCTGACTGAAAAATTCCTAAAAAATTGAAAGTTAGAAATCAAAATTTGCTGGTAACAAAATATTCTGCTTTTGGAGAACGACCCAAGTACTGAAACATAATATGTAAGTATCATTGCATGCTATTTACGGTGAAAATAGAAAGAGTTATTACCAGTTGTTTCTATCAGCATTTTCAGTTCAAATTTGAGTCTTCAATTTATAAAACTAATGTATTCGATGAACGCTTTTCGAAACTGTCATCAAAGACAGCAAGTTGAGATCAGATGCTCGCTGCAAAACTTTTTTCCATTGCAATTCGTCAAACGCGTTTTAATTTTGTAAACGCGAATCCATCACTGTCTGTCTGCTACATACGATAGCTTCTCATTAGAAATTTATTAAATAGATGCACTATCGCAGCTTTGTACAAAGAAAACGAGAGAACGCGCGGCAGAGTCTCCTGGTGGAAGATGGCGCAACACCCGAAAAAGACGAACTTCAAAATCCATCAAGCACAACATTGTAAGATCAAATAACTCTAGTAGGAAATTACGAGTACTTCAAATTTTCAGCAGTTCAGCACTAAAAACTACATAATAAATTAGGTATGTAATTTACTGCTGCTAGTATTTTCGGCAATTTGAGTAGAATTATGAACCTAGGCACAAATATAGACCCCTCATAGGAAATACTGCTAGCGCTCCTGGCGAACTAATCCTGAAGCATGTTATTGTTCTATCCAGTTTTCGGTGCGTTCCGGTTTAATTCTTCAAAGGCTGTGGTATGGTATTTTGGCTGTTGAATTCTACAGTGATCTATTCCTACGTATCATTTTTCTCTCTAAAAGAAAAATCATTCATTTTAAATCCATCACATTACGTAACACATTATAATTATGAATCAAGTAATAAGTACAATTTACTTACATTACCGCAACAGCATCGATTTCCTCATTCAATATCACATTTTTATTTTTATTTTTTAAATGAATCTGACCAACGTTTCTTCCTCGGCCAATGAAAAAGTTGGCTGGAATCGTCTTTATTCAGAATAAAAATAAAACATTAGGACAAGAACTGATGGATCACTTTTAATACTTCGGACACAAGAATTCTTCACGTCATTTTCAGCCAGTCCAACGCTTTCTTAATGAACATATGTGCGCCACATGTAACACAAGTTTTCGTTTTGCGACCTGGTTATCACTGTTTTTCTGCACTTAAAAGAAACTTTTTTCTTGTAAAACACGTTGCGGACTCTTAGGATTGATTGTGGTGGTGGAAAAGATGGTCATAAAAGGTTTCAGTTAATATTTGGGGAAAGTTTGTTTAATGTAACGGATAGTACTTACTTTTATCTTTCGTTTAGTGTCTGAACTACATAAATTCATTCAAAAACCACCATGATAATTACTATATTCGACCTCGAAAATATTACAATTAGAATGAGAAAACATTGAAACTTAAATATTTTTTGATGGCTGGGTACAATACTTCAGTAACTAATCAGTGTACACATTAAATTCACAAGGTATACATCTATCAACAGCCGCAAGAGGGCGCACTTTAAAAAAAAATGGGCAGTCCTTTCCCTTAAATGCGAAAAAAATTGGAAAGAATGAAAGTCAATAGCAAACAATCTACCTGCTAATCTTATATGCAATTAGTCGCGTCCCATTCAGCAGTCCAAGTGCCACATTCATATTACGTGGCAACATAACAATCGCACCAACTTTTAAGTGTATAATTTATTTGGTGGTAAACTTGTCAACTCCAGACTATCCAGAAATTCAATTGCAGGATTTCACTGTCATTTTCACTGATCAGTCTATTCACGCTTGTGTAGGTTTTGGCTTCTTCAGGAATCAAGTCCAAAATATTGTCGTTGATCTTCTGACAATGATCATTCTTTGGTGACAGATTGCAATATTAGACAATTTCAGGACATCCTCTGGAGTGTCAAAACTTTTCACCATAGACATCTCTTATAATGTCCTGATAAATTATGCTTGTAGCTAATTCTGTAATGCCCCCATTTTCAGAGCCAGAATGAGGGAAAGTACCATTACCAATCTGCAGCAAGAATTCTGAGAACTCTTTTTCTCCTGCTTCCGCTCGCATGTTCTGGGTCAGTCTCAGCATCTTGAATATAGGCCATAAAGGAGAAAACTTGATGTAATTAGCAAGTGTTGCAGCTCTTCAACCATGTGGAACTACTGACAGAACCTGCCCAAAATCACCACCCGAAACTACAATCTTGCCGCCAAACGGCACGTCATTTCCCATGATATCCTTCAATAGTCTGTTTACACACATCAGAATGTACATGTTTGTCATTGGGGCTTCATCCCAAATGATGATTCTTGCATTCTTGATACTGTTGGCTTCTTTGCTGTTGACTTTCAAACCAGATATTGAATGTTCGTGCAGATTCAGAGGTAATTTAAAACAACGGTGAATAGTACGTCCTTTTAGTAGTAACATTGCTGCTATACCTGTCCATGCCAGATGCCACAGAAATAACTTCACAATCATGCAACATACATAAAGAAATGATGCATCGATAAACTAAAGTTTTCCCAGTTCCTCCAGGACCATCAATGAAGTATGCATTGGCGTTGGATGTGTCATTTCTTAGCATCAATTCCAAAATATGGTCAATGATCATTCGCTGGTCTTCATTTGCTCGCGCTACCATTTTTAGAACATGGGCTTCATCAATAGAATCATTTCCAGAAGTTACCACTGGTTGAGGTAGAGAATGTAAGTCAATTTCTGGTAAGCTAAAGGAAGATAAGTCATGTCCATGTAACCTCACTGTTGCTAAGATATCTTGAAGAGCTAACTGATAAGCGGTATGGGTTGGCTGACTTCGCAGGTAATCCTCAGACATTGTATCACTAAAGGTATTCCATAGATCTAAAGCATCTCATAACTCTCCTCAGACTAAACGGATTTGAGTGATTAAAAAAGCATATGAAAGAGGTTGCTTCACTGAGTGTTCTTAGACTAAGATGAACTTTGTAGGTGAAGTAATTCGTGAGTAATGGACAAATGAGTGGGCGAAATGCGTATGAGTAGTGAGGTTGAGTTGGTTGTTACCTCATAACTCTCCTCAGATCAAACGGATTTTAGTGATCAAAAAAGCATATGAAAGAGGTTGCTTCACTGAGTGTTCTTAGACTAAGATCAACTTTTTAGGTGAAGTAATTTGTGAGTAATGGACAAATGAGTGGGAGAAATGCGTATGAGTAGTGAGGTTGAGTTGGTTGTTACCTCATAACTCTCCTCAGACTAAACGGATTTGAGTGATCAAAAAAGCATATGAAAGAGGTTGCTTCACTGAGTGTTCTTAGACTAAGATCAACTTTTTAGGTGAAGTAATTCGTGAGTAATGGACAAATGAGTGGGAGAAATGCGTATGAGTAGTGAGGTTGAGTTGGTTGTTACCTCATAACTCTCCTCAGACTAAACGGATTTGAGTGATCAAAAAAGCATATGCAAGAGGTTGCTTCACTGAGTGTTCTTAGACTAAGATCAACTTTTTAGGTGAAGTAATTCGTGAGTAATGGACAAATGAGTGGGAGAAATGCGTATGAGTAGTGAGGTTGAGTTGGTTGTTACCTCATAACTCTCCTCAGACTAAACGGATTTGAGTGATCAAAAAAGCATATGCAAGAGGTTGCTTCACTGAGTGTTCTTAGACTAAGATGAACTTTGTAGGTGAAGTAATTCGTGAGTAATGGACATGAATGGGAGAAATGCGTATGAGTAGTGAGATTGAGTTGGTTGTAACCTCATAACTCTCCTCAGACTGAACGGATTTGAGTGATCAAAAAAGATTCATAAGGAGCTTAATTCATCGAGTGTTGTAAGACCTTAACCAGCATTGTGTGATAATTAGGGCCTGAGATATAGGTATTGAACTTAATAAAACCCAGTTTTTCAAACATATATTTTAAATACATTGATTTTTCTCTTCGAAAACATGTTTCTGCATCTTTCGGTCCTTCGGTCACATATGCCTGGTACCAGTGGCGGATCCAGGATTACACTTTGGGGGGGGGGGGCTAAATGTTGAAGAAAAAAAGAGCAAACAAAATTTTAAGCATGAATGCATGATTGTTGATAAGTGATAATGTTGATTCATTGATAACGCAATATGTATTCACGAACTGTGCTGTACGAGCGCTACTGTCATTAAAAACATCGGTGGCTAAAATAAGTGGAAAAGCGAGTGAAAATTTTTTGTGTGGGGGGGCTATAGTCCCTTTATCCCCCCCCCCCTTGGATCCGTCACTGCCTGGTACAGATAGTCCTTTATGCCCTGCAATTTTCTTCACATCAAATTTCCCCTACTTGTATTTATTTGTCAAAATCTCGGGAACCATTCATCAGAAAACCTCAAAACCTTTAGAACTTGCACACTACATGGACTTACATGACTACAGATTTTCGTTCATTTTGGCTGGTCAGATTTCGATAAATGTCTGTCTGCGCTTAGCTAGTCCTTTATGCCCAATTCTCCCCCACATTTACTTCTGCATTAAACACAGAAGCCGTGCCTAAGGTTTTGTTAACTTAAAGGCCAGTCTGGAGGTAGGTAAGGGATAGCCCAGAAGAACAAAATCCCTGCCCTATTTACCAGATATTTTCGCGATTCACGAAATTCTGAGAGTTCGCCGCCTATGATGTCGATTAGAAAAGAGAACCGGCACGTAGTTCAATCAACATCTCTAACTTTTAGACCTGCCAGCGAACTGAAACCAGAGCTGCTGTTTTGATGCCGCTGAAAAGAATAAGCAGATCAGCATCTGCCTTCACCAGAAATGACCGAATTCGGGGTACCGTCCGCTAAGTCGGACAACAATAAATAAATGAGAGTCTTGTGCCTTTAACGATATCGTAAAGGCGAAGAATCGAGGAAGCGTACAACAATGAAAGATTTTCCTAAAAGCCGGCAGAAAAATAGGGTTCGCGCTCGTCGACGGCTATTCAAGCCTGAGATTTTGGCAGCAGCGGAAAAGCGTTCGCGGGAATCAGCCGAATTTTACTTTGCAGATTTCGGGGAACACAAAAAGGATAGATACATCCATTCCGACGGTTATTCGTCTTCCTTTCTTTTATATTACCAGCTCGGCTCACAGCTGACCCGGTGTAATCCGCGGACGCAGGATAAGCGACGCTTCGCTCCTATAATGGCGAAATAAAAAACCTATTTTTCCTAATAAACCAGGACGTGCCTGGAAACCTTAATGGCATTCGCGAAGGACAAAATCTTGACGAAACACTCGAATATAAAAGGGAAAGGCGACGCAAATTAATCATACGGTCGTATTTGCATTATCTGCTTGTTTTCAACCTGCTACCGAATTATTTCTCTTGTGTTTTTATTATTCTGGACGGATATGTCATTCCAGAAGAGCATTTCTGCTTGGTAAAGGGTTGGTTTCGCAATGAAACACATCTCGTTAAGTCGTTAGACCTCGTCCCGTCAAGCTTCGCAGACGGGACGGGTTCCTCCCAGGAAATTGTGTTTCAGCACGCCGGTTATTTTAAATCTACGTTGATCCTTGGCGAATTGTGTGTTCTGCGTGTCATTCAGGCGGGGATCTCTAATCAAATGCGACATTTAGCCGGAGGGGCCACGACAGCCACTGATATTCTCAATGAAGAAATGAGTATACTTTATCTCGATCGCTTCTCCTTACCCTCAGCGAAAGAGCAGACAGATCCTGTGCAGTTGCCAGCTGGAAGCAATTCTCGAAGCGTTGGAGTGTACGTATACACACTACTACTACTACTACTACTGGCTATAAAGATACTGGACAGTTATTAGGTTATTATTTCGCATGGGAATATTGATGCGTTCAGATTTATAAAAAAGTGAAATTTTAATTCAGAACTACGAGTAGCAGCGCACCACATTTCTCTTTTCCATATATTAGAAAAAAATTAAAATTACAAAAATGTATAAAGTTATCATATTACAGGACCTCCTTCCACACCACATTTGCAGTTTTATAGCTTCCAAGGGCCACACGTCACAGAAACATCCTTCTCCACACAGAGTCGCCGTTTTTTGGTGGCTGAAGGGCCACACTTCATATCAGAATTTTCACTATCCATCTTTCGTTTCTCACTTATGAAGCCACTCAGAAGCACAGGCGGATCACCACTAATTGAAAAGCTGACGAGGAGTACCTTATATAGGCACAGTGTCCTCATTTGATTGGCTAATGCTGAAAGCCAATCAGAATGCAGTATTTTATTTGTGTATATGGAACGGATTTGAGTGATCAAAAAAGCATATGAAAGTGGTTGCTTCACTGAGTGTTCTTAGACGAAGATGAACTTTGTAGGTCAAGTAGTTCGTGAGTAATGGAAAAATAAGTGGAAGAAATGCGTGTGAGTAGTGAGGTTGAGTTGGTTGTTACCTCATAACTCTCCCCAGACTGAACGGATTTGAGTGATCAAAAAAGATTCATAAGGAGCTTGATTCACCGAGTGTTTTAAGACTCTAGCCAGCATTGTGTGATGATTAGGGCCTGAGATATAGGTGTTGAACTTCATAGAACCCAATTTTTCAAACATATTTTAAATATAGATTTCATACTTGGGAATGCAGTTTATCATAAGCTACAAATACAAATACTTTGTAAAACCAAACAAGATAGGTAACCAGGTTACCTGTGGAGAGTGTGTCCTAAGATGGCGCACTACCTGAGACCACAGATTTCTCGCAACTGGCAACACTGATGTCAAAACTGACTTCGCACCGACTTAGTACTTCGTGTCCTTGCCTTTTTAACGCAGGAACAACCGTTCATAGGAATGGCTTGCTTAGGTGTGTAAATTTTGAATTTTTCTATTTTATATCAAAAGTGTTCTCAAATTTTTATTTTCACAAATAGTAAGTGCGAATAATCGCATTCGGAATCTTATCTACTTTTTAATGAACTGGTCAGATTTTTATGCTGAGTTGCTGTTTATTAATCATCATCATCATTGAACTTCAACTGGAAGGCTCTTTAGCCTGTTGGGGGCTGTGGCTGTTTATTAATCTATTTATTTAAAATATGTTTGAAAAACTCAGTTCTATGAAGTTCAACACATATATCTCAGGCCCTAATTATCGCACAATGCTGGTTAAGGTCTTAAAACACTCGGTGAATCAAGCTCCTAATGAATCTTTTTTGATCAACCAAATCCGTTCAGTCTGAGGAGAGTTATGAGGTAACAACCAACTCAACCTCGCTACTCACACGCATTTCTTCCTCTCATTTGTCCATGACTCACGAACTACTTGACCTAAAAAGTTCATCTTAGTCTAAGAACACTCAGTGAAGCAACCTCAAGAATGCAAGAATCATCATTTGGGATGAAGCTCCAATGGCAAACATGTACGCTCTGATGTGTGTAAACAGACTACTGAAGGACATCAAGGGAAATGACGTGCCGTTTGGCGGCAAGATTGTAGTTTCGGGTGGAAATTTTAGGCAGGTTCTGCCAGTAGTTCCACATGGTTCAAGAGCTGCTACAATTACTATTTCCATCAAGTTTTCTCTTTTATGGCCTATATGCAAGACGCTGAGACTGACCCAGAACATGCGAGCGGAAGCAGGAGAAAAAGAGGTCTCAGAATTCTTGCTGCAGATTGGTAATGGAACTTTCATTCATTCTGGCTCTGAAAATAGAGGAATTATAGAATTACCTGCAAGCATAATTTCTCAGGACATTATAAGAGATGTCTATGGTGAAAAGTTTGACACTCCAGAGGATGTCCTGAAATTTTCTAATGTTGCAATTCTGGCATGGCACCAAAAAATGATCATTGTCAGAAGATCAAGACAAGATTTTGAACTTGATTCCTAGAGAAGCCAAAACCTACACAAGCGTGAATAGACTGATCAGGGAAAATGACAGTGAAATCCTGCAATTCCCCGCTGAATTTCTGGATAGTCCGGAGTTGACAGGTTTACCACCAAATAAATTACACTTAAAAGTTGGTGCGATTGTTATGCTGCTACGTAATATGAATGTGGCACTTGGACTGCTGAATGGGACACGACTAATTGCGAGAAACATGTACAAGAATGCACTGGATCTGGAAATAATAACTGGGGCAGAGTGCGGTCCAAGGATATTACTCCCAAGAGTGGACCTGTCGTCAGCGGATTCCATCTTGCCTTTTTCATTCAAAAGGAGACGATTTCCAATAAAGTTAGCCTTTTTGACTTTTCTTTTCAATTTTAATTAGCGAGAGAAGAATTTGAAAGAGAATGACACAAAACTGTGAGAATAAGTAGCAGACAGTCCAAAGAACTTTCCGTCAAATTTTGATACCTTTTGGTCTCATACATTTGAAGAAATTGGTATTCAGAAAAAAAGTGCGGAATAGGGTTGTGTCATGTTTTAAGATCGTGTATTTGACTTTTCTTTCCAATTTTAATTAGCGAGAGAAGAATTTGAAAGCGTATGAAAGGAAACACTGGAAATAAGTAGCAGGCAGTTCAAAGAACCGTCCATCAAATTTTGATACATTTTGGTCCCATACATTTAGAGAGGCCGGCATTTAAAAAAAAAAGTGCGCCATCTTAGGACAACTTCCCTTATTTCTATGTTGTTATCACATTTCATCCCACTACAAGTAGTTCTACCACTTTACCACTAGAAAGGGTACCTTTCGGTTCTAATCACCAATATTATGTTTACTTTTTTGGAAAAATTTTAGGAAGCAGAACAATTTTAATAAGGCAGAATGGCCATCATTAAGCATGCTCCACCACTTTGTTTACGTATACTGCGTCCATAGTTCTGAGA
Organism: Acanthococcus lagerstroemiae; assembly: GCA_031841125.1. Taxonomy (NCBI): domain Eukaryota; kingdom Metazoa; phylum Arthropoda; class Insecta; order Hemiptera; family Eriococcidae; genus Acanthococcus; species Acanthococcus lagerstroemiae. Next base: position 42,497,479 of record CM063114.1, on the reverse strand, counting down.
GGTCATCACACTTATCAACAATGATTAAATTACTACCCCCTCCCCCAAGAGGAACTACCTTGAAAATCTGCTAGGAACGTTAAGGAGTGCGCAATAAACTATTTATACTACTGGTGCATCAAATTTTTGGAACTTATCAACATTTTAAGCATTTGAAAAATTGCACAAAATTGGGAATTGAGATATCAGGAGTCTTGAACCAATACAGATACGGATTTTTAACCACATTCATAGCAACTTGCAGTCATTTTGCAAAAGAATCAAAAGTAAATTTAAAAAAAAAAATCAAAATTCAAGAAATTAGACAACATTTTACATAATTTGACATTTGAAGTCTTCACCCAACTAGCACACAAAAATTCTGCCAAATTAATGAAAAACTGAAGTCATCTTAGGAAAATTATTCAAAAATTATTTTACAAAAAACGCTAAATTTCAAAACTTTGACATTTAAAATTGAACCGAATTTGATATCAAAAGACTTTAAACAACTCGAATGGAAAATTTCAACTAAATTCACGCAAGATTATAGGCACCTTGGAAAAATAATTAAAGGAATTTTTAAAAAAAATCTTGAAATGCCAAAAATTTGAGAACATTGAAAATTGAACTTAATTTGATATTCAAAGTCCTTCCGCCAATTCCGATAGAAAAATTCGGAAAGTTTCATGAAAAATTGTGATTAGCTTGAAAAAATGTTCAAACAATTATTCTTTTTTTCTTCTTTTTAATAAACGTATAACTAATTTGAAAGATATCTAACAAAACTGAAAATTGAATCTGATTTGATAATCGAAGATTAGGAGTCGTTAATCAACTCGAATATAAAAATTCAGTCAGTTTTATATAAAATTGACATCACATTGGAAAACTTATCTGAAAGCTATTAAAAAAAAACCGCTAAGAAATTCAATAAAATTTAAAACAGAACCTAGTTTAATACTACATAAAAGCCTTTCAAGTTTCAACCCATTAGAATACAAAACTTCAGCTAGGTTTATGGAAAACTGATGTAGTTAGTAGTTACCTTGAAATAACAATTTGAAAAAAAAAAAAAAAAAAAGAGAAAAACCTCAACATTCAAGAAAATTTACAAAATTGAAAACAGAATTTCATTTGATATTCAGAATATTCAACTAAATCGAAGATAAGAATTTAACTAACTTCGCGAAAATCGCAGTCATTTAGAAAAAACAATTATTACAAAAATTTTGTGAAAAAAATCTCAGAATTCGAAAAATTTAAGGAAATTGAAAATTGAACTTGATTTCATCGTTGGAGTCTTCAATGACCTCAAATATGAAAATTATTCAGCTAGTTTCATGAAAAATTACATTCCTAAATACGATTTTTACAAATTGCCAATTGTTGGCCGACCAACACCTGGCACATACTAATTTTGACCAACATGGCATAGTCGAGTAAGTACGAGATGTAATTTGTGCCACATGTTGGTCAGTACCAGTAGTTACATTGGAAACATGTTCAAACTGTTTTCTTTTAGTAAACTGATTATTAATTTGAAAAATTTAACAAAATTAAAAATTGAACTTGATTTGATTTTCGAAGTGTTTAATGAATTCGAATACGAAAATTTAACCAGTTTTATGAAAAATATTTGTAGAACAATGATGTGAGTTACAGAAAAAAGAAAAAAAAAATTCAAAAGTGTAACAAAATGGAAAACTGAGAATCGATATTCAGAGACTTCAGTCAAGTCGAATACACAAATACACTTCGTTTCTTGAAAAGTTGTAGTCACCTCAAAAAAATTAAGTTACGAAAAAAAAATTTCTTAAATCCTAAAATTCGAAAAACTTGGCAATATTGAAAATTTAATCAACCCGTACACAAAAATTTGACAAGAATTTGATATTATACATGGCGTCTCAAGTACATTAATCCCCCTTCAAACACGTATGTAGGCAACTTATCCTAAGAAAGTATTGATGTGATTGCCTACTTCTGTATTTGAAGGGACTAACATGCAAATATTTGAAGAAATAATGAACAGCATCAATAGAAACTTTTTCTTCAGCATTGCTGATAGACAGACTGGTGGAACATTTTGGTAATAATAGAAGACAGCGACAGCAACTAATGAAATAAATTACCACAGTCAGCAACATGGATGTACACAAATCATTCTGGCTACAAACTACATACATAGAAAATTTTTATATTTTTTTAGTGTTCCATAAAAATTACTTTCGGGACCCAACAATTTTTTCGTGGTAAACAGTTCGCGTTTCCATACCTTTCAAAAATACTCATTGGTCGTACTCCTACGTATTTCAGCTTTCGATTTTGAAAATTTGAAAGAGTGTAATTACAATTTACGTTTTAAAAACTGTATTTAAAAAAAAAATGCAAAGTTGTTTTTCCATTGCAGTAATAGATTAGGTACTTTCTACCAGTGGCGTAGTTACGGGGGAGGGAGGGGTGAACCCCCCGGCATCGGCCGACAATGTGAAAAAATTAGAATTTATTCTGGTAATAGTAAGTATTACACCTGTAATGTTGTAAAAGTGAAACGACCCCCCCCCCCTTCATACCAAGTCTGGCTACGCCACTGCTTTCTACAAATGTGAACATTAGAAACAACTAGAATTTGAAAATAAATTTTCAATGTAAAGCATTGCTTTAACTACATTTTCTAACTCAAAAACTCAAATAGGTAGAGGTGATGCCTATGAGTATGTTTGAAGGACATGAATGAGAAAGTCTAATAATAGCAGAACAGCCGCACAGAGTAACCCTTGCAATTTTCCACAACTCGAACTGCTGGAAAAACTATAAAAAGCTACATTCTAAAAATGAAAAAATGTGGTTGAAAGAAAAATTAATGTTTTAGTTTCTTTTCGGCAAACATTTTTAGCGCAATTTTTTCAATTTTAGATGCAATTTTCTCTGCGTTAGTTTCGAAGTACTCCGCTCCAAGGTACGCCATTTTACAATTCCAAAATGTTGTTGTCTCAATTCTTTGCTTTATGGAATCCCATTCAGTCCTCATTTCTGAGTTTATTACGAAAGGGAGGGGAGGGGTTACTAGGGAACTCTGGGATTCCAAAATAACACATTCCTAATGTTTAGACCAATGCTATTCAGATCTGACGAAAACGAAACAGAGACAGATGAGGACTTTTACGCCAAGCCCAGTCTCCATAAGGAGGCTCGAGAAGAGTTGTAAAAAACAGAAAAATATCTGTATTTAAGAATCCAAATCTATGACACAATGATTCATGATCTGAGAATCCGAATCCGTCCTGAAACCTAAAACAGTCAGGGCTGAGCTCAAGGAGTAATTTTGAGTTAAGGAGGGAATCGTTCATCATGAAAAAATTGCTGAGTCCAGAAGACAGTTTTTATGGAAAATTGAAGAAATATATGAACATCCGTTGTACATTGCTTTCAAGCAAAATCTATTTTGTGAACACCCTGTTGATCCATTGTAGTTTTTCTCAGTAATTATCATAACGGTCTTCTACTAGTACCAATAGTCTTACCAGTCTATGTTTCCCTTTGTGCTGTACGTAATTTCTTGAAATGTTCGTATCCTTGCCCCGTCAAGTGTACGAGCAGGCAAATATATTGACACATTATCAGGATGAGTTGCCTGCTTACCCAGTTGAAGGGGAATTGGAAGTCACTAGAAACACCCTTGGAATTTGATACAAAGGTATCAGTCGAAAATCGATTTTTGTATTGAATTTTGCATAGACTTTCATTCAGAATTCTGTCCAAATGTCATAACGCGAGTTTTGTATTGAAGTTTACATCAAATTTGATCATAATATATCATTCTGTGTGTAGGGTGTGCCAATTCACTTTTTCTTCTTCTGTATTCCAGAGCGCTTTTGGCTGTTATGCCATTATGTTTTTCATTATGGTCTTAAGTTTAGCTTGGTATTTGTTGGTCGGGTCCGAGTTTAGTGGTTGGTAATTGTTGTTCTTGATGTAAGTCTCACTTTTCTTTATGTATTCGTCTTTGTTTAGCACTACTGTGGCGTTGCCTTTGTCTGCTTTGGTGAGTATTAGGTTGTTTTCTTTTATTTTCTTTTTGAGTTGGAGGGCTGTCTTCTGTAATTTTGTCTTGTGTTTGTTTTTCCTTGTCTTTTTTATGGTCAGCAGTATTTTTCCAATTTGTGTTCTTGTTTCGTTTCTGAGGTCTGATTCTATAGTCTGGATGATCTGTTCACAGAGTCTACTGCCAGTTCTTCTAGTGTTTTGTCGCTTGTATGTTCTGTTGTGTTGTATTTGTTCCCTTTGTCCAGTAGATAGTTTTCTTCTTGTGTAAACTTCACGTTCGTCATGTTTACTGTCTTTGGTGCGAATTTGCACTGTCGGTTTTGGTCCTGTTGGGTGTGTTCTCCTTTTTTTTTAAGGGTGTGGAGTTTCTTTAGTACTGTGTCAGCGTAACGGTTTTTCTCTTTGTCTATGTATTCTTTCCCTTCTTGGTATATGTGCTGTTCTATTTGTTGGTGTTTTGGTGTCTGGGTGAGTGTGAAGTGTTGGTTGTATAGTTCTATGTTTAGTCTGTCTCTGTTTTTGTGTAGTTTGTGTATTCCGTTTTTAATTCTTATTACCTGTGCTAGTTTCTTCGTGTTGCGGGCCGCTAGGCAGTCTGTCTTCATATTTATGGTCGCGTACTTCGGTAGGTACTATGTTGTTCCTCAAGCATTCATTATTGAACCAGATCTTGGTCATCGTCTTTGCGACTTTGATCTTTGTCTTTAGGTGTCTATAAATCTCCTTCACCTGGCGGGGTGTGAGCTTAGAGTCCATTTCGGAGTGTGAGTGAACTCGGTAATATTCCGTGTGTAGGGAACGGATTTCGAATGTCATCATTAAGTCGATTTTTGTATCGACAGTGTTTCACGGGAAGGCTTGCTGATTATTGTTGACAGTCAACATGTTCATGTCCCACGTGTAGAGGTCAGAACAAATGGTAATACTTTTTACTTAATAGGATCTACCCCCCCCCCCCCATTGAAAGACTTCATTTAGAGAAAAACCATTGTTAACGGCACGGACGATAACTTATCTTCTGCTCGTTACATCGTTGAGAATTTAAAAAATTTACATTGGAAGCGCGACCAACCATTATAACTGATTAGTCATTTACATTTTTCTACCTCGCGAAAGTTGCACCAATCGGGAAAGCTCTCATTTAATAACGAAACAATAGAAATCGTGCCTCGAGCCAGAAAAATAAAGCGATTCTAGGTACATGCAAACGGAGGAGAGGAATTTGAGGACGGAAAAGCAATCGCTGGCAATGTACTGCGGTGAAAAAAGAAGAATAAAATTTGCGGATTCGCAAACAAAAAAAATCAGCTCTTACATCTGCTGATAAGCCATCTCGGCGGATAGCTGAGTTATTTTGGTCGAAGAACGAACGAGTCGTTCAGGAGTCACAAATCTGTAGTAATAGTAACAATGTCCTGAGTAATTCACCACTGCTGCTGCGTCGTTAGTAAAAGTATTTTCAGTTTATTTTCCGTTATTTCTCGGGGTGGTTCGTTTTTACACATCGTGCTCCGTTGCCGTACATTCGACGTCTCCGTTGTGCTCGCCGGAAAAGCGATTTTTTAAACGACGACCTTTTTTTTTTTCGCACTCTTTTCGTTACTCTCGTTACCACGTTCGCCAAACTGTCTTCTAGAAAGAACTCGCCTTTCAAGGAGGATCCAGAGAGCAGTGTTTCAACTGTTCCTGGTTCCAACCAGAAGAAACATAGGTCCAGATCCACCTCAAGATATGTGGAGGAGAAACCGAAAAAAAAGAAGGCTGTTGCTAATGTCTCGCTGGTGTCCATTCCGAATACAATTAGACTTTCTGTACTCAACAGCGGATTGTTCCCTATTTGTGAGTAACCAATATTTTCTCAGTGTGTTTGTCGAGCTTTAACCCGTCTTCGTGGTAACAGGTTGTTTGGTGGCGATCGCCGTTGCACTCTTCTTGTAAATCTCTCCTTACTCTCCTGCCTCTACTATGAAGTCTAGTTTGGAAGATTTCGACCATAATGGCTGTACAATGGCATTTTTACCTCGGTGCAAGTATGCAAGTGTTTTCTGCTAAGTAGGTAGGTATAACCTCGGTCCTCGAGAAGGAATTTGATAACACCCATCAGATGAGAGGACAATACGGAATAAACCGCTGTTGTGCAGCTATGTATAGCATGCCTCAGGGTGTATACTGAATTTCGGAAACCAATTATCATGATTTTTCATGACTATCATGGGAATATAAAAAGAAAGTGTGGGCTCTACCTTTTGATGCCCTCCCCTGTACCACCCCCTTTTGATTAATTTTCAGATAAACCGAAACCTGTATTGTGGAACTTACTTCCTGCACTTGATTTTCCAATAGGGGGATACTTGAAATAAGAGAATATTTTGAGAGTACAAGTATATCCTATACTTCTCATCTCCCATGGCAAGGCACAAAGCTTGGATTTTTTTTAAAGAATCACTAGAATTATACTTGTTGCATACTTCAACATTTTTCCATTAACGACATTATAGTAATATGGATTGCCATACAAATGAGACAGTCTTAAGAGAGTTGGAAAATGCCCATAGTTTTGCCCTTCACTGAAATTTTATAGTGCATATTTTTGCATATTTTGCATATTTGAGCCATTTTTAGAGTATATTTGTGCATATTCGAGGGTTTTGGGGCATATTTTCACCAATAAATAAAAATTATTGTAAAAACAATTAAAAAATAAGAACAAAACCAAGAGATTTCAAATTTGTTTCAAGGGAAGTTTAATTTTCTTCATAAAGCAGAACTGATGTAAAAGTTTTTCAATTTTCAAAGCTTCATAGTGTTGCCACGTTATTCAGCTTAAAAAGCACTTTAATTTGATACCCATGTTGCTATCCAGAGTTTTCAGAGCATATTTTTGCATATTTGTGATCAGATAACTGCATATTATAAGCGCATATTCAACATTTTAAGTGCATATTTCCCCTAGCCCTAGTCACTAACGTCTTCTTTTCCCCTGGGAACATAAAAGCTGATGACGCTACACGCACATTATGGAAGTTCAAGGCTTCAAACTATGAAGCTGCAGACTGCAATCACGCAGCAGACTTTGATCAATACAGAACATACTAGAATACATTTACATTTAATTCATTCCAAGCGGCAAGCAGAAATCAAACTCTCTACCTTTACAAGACAAATAAATTCAAAGGACATAAATCCAACAAATTTCAGATACACGAGTTTCAATGAATATGAACTGATTCCTGCTGATAACAATTCAAAGAGGGACAGGAATTTTGTTTCGATTCAAATAAACGAGGAATTTTACTTCAATTCAAATAAACAATAAAGTAGTGTTCTCGCTTCAGAAAACGCACATAAATATGTTCTTACTCCTCATTACAATGTTTATATGCAAAGACATTAGCTACACGCTCCACTTGTGGTCACACAACGCGTGAAATGTTGACAGTATACATCTTGTTCTTCAGTTATTCAGAAGTTACATTTGTGAGAAGTGATAAGAGTTTTCAGTTTTGTGTCTTCTTTATTATAATGAAATGATATTTTATTATGTTGTGGTATTTTGGTTCACCTACTTGTAATAGGTAATAATAATAATAATAATAATGATGATGAACAAATTATAATCCAGAGGTTTGCAGACATGCAGCCAAAGGGCTATAGAAGGAAAATTTCTTGACCCCTTTTCTTCTTGTACCCCATATCCAGGCCAGGCTGGATTTTGTATTCTGTATACCATTTGTGATTACAATGTAAAAAGACTTGAACCAATTTTAACATTTGTAGAAAAGTGCTAGAACATTTATTAATCACTATAACTGATATTAAAAACGAGAGCACTGTAGCACATCTACAAGACTTCTTCCTTACTTGGTTACTGTTGGAGTATACAGGGTGGCCACTTTTTTTCAATCATGAATTTCCCTGATTTTTCCAGATCCACTTCTCAATTTTTTCTTAACGAGTAAGCCTACTGGTCGAAGTTCATTAGTGAGTATTGTCATTTAATTTTTTCAAAAATCTTATATAGAACTAAACATAAATACCAACCATCAAGAAAAAAAATCTTTTTATTCAGTTTTTTACAGATAACTATTTGTACGTGATTCAAGTTGCAAATAAAACAGAACCTTGATACTTCTAAACCACGCAATTTTATTAAGAATGTATTTTTTGAAAATTTCTCGACTTCCATGACTTTTTCCCGACTGAAAAAATTCGCTGTCTCTTCCCTGATTTCCAGTTTTTCCAGGAAAGTGGCCTCCCTGGTGTATAAATATGTATACAGACTTTCATACTCCATATTCGGAGGTGATTTGTGAAATTGTACTAATATACCCCTGGCACTGGAAATGCAACACCTTTAAGGATGATCTGACAATGATAACTATGGTACGTATTTGTAAGATACTTTATTCTCAACTGAATTTTGAGATTTTAAGTTTTTCACTCTTTTGCATTAAATAGGTACTCATGCACGTAACCTACCAACATTTTTGAAGATTGAAACTAAGAAAATATCAACTCCCAAAGAAATACATACTCAGTGGCGTATTTAAAGGGGGCGAGGGAGTTTCCGGGCGGGTTCAAACCCCCCCCCCAGGCCAAAAATAGCTCTAAAAATATCAAAAATATGCTCATTTAACACTTTTAAAAATTAACCCCCGCCCATGATTTCATCCTAGATACGCCACTGACATACATCATACAAATTAGAGGATAAGTTTTGACACATTTAGGAAACCTCGCTCATTCAAAAACCTTCGGTAAACAAGCTCAAAGGTTTACATTAATTTTGATATATTACAACCGATACTGGCATTTTTATGTATATTATGCAATGCTTTTGCATTTTATTGTTTGCACTTTCAACTAATGAACAAATACAAAGCTTGACCCGAGTTGTAAAGAACAGTGACAGAATTGAAGCAAAAAACACCTAGTTAGAAAACATTCTCAGAAAGGTCTATTTATCATTTTCGAGATAAAAAAGGTAGCACTCCAAGGAAACATCAGACGCCGTTATTAGGACACTTTACATGAAACATTCCGAATAACTCGGATGGAACACCCCCCCCCCTTCCTCGAAAAAAGAGGAGTGAGGCAATTTAGTGGGGTCCTCTATGTATGAAAAAAGGTCAGATAATGTTATTTGACCCTGTGTGAATATAAACGTTTTTAGTTGCCAGGGCCCAGAGATGCCTTTTTGAACAAGAGCCTAATCAGTAAAAATCTCATTTTACTGACCTGATTAAATTCAGTGCTGGTAACGAATACGTAAGAAAATGTTATACGAATCGAACAATTCAATTTAAGTCTATGAAAAAGTAATTCAGAATCCCAAAAGTTGAATTATTAGCAAATTTAAGAGACCTCCAGAGAGCGCTGCTAACCTCCAAAATAGACTGGCAGTTTCACAACTACAACCGTGAAAAATACTGAAAATACAACACGCGCATGATCATCATTCTCACAAAATCTGACAATTTATTTCTAGTTCACCTGAATATCCGCTAGGGGCAATTGGCGAATATAAAAATGATTCTCGTTCTGAATTCGAGAAGCCGAAGCCCCAGGGATTTGGATTCTTATTGAAAAAAAAATAATAATAATAAATAATAAGACTCTAGTACTATCGACCAAAAACCATATTCTATAATAACTGTTAACTGAAGGAAATCGATAACACAGCTGTTACTGTTATCATACAATGGGGCTAGTTGGGAATGTTTTCCAATACTTGCAGTCGTAGCTGATGAACTACTGAATAAACTGTGGTCGTTAGCTTATTCAAGTACTTCAACTTTCTGCTAGATTTCCGCACTTTGACTACATTGGTAGCATAGACTGTTGTCGCAACGAAGAAGATTTTCCTCAAGTGGGGCTATTTTGGAAAATTCATTCAAATGCTCTGAAACGAATAAAAAAAGAAGGAAACACGTTGAAGACACTGATACAAATAAAAAAATATTTTTCTTACAGCATAATCTTCAAAAGTAGGTATTACAATCTATGTTAAACTTAGGTATGCGGGCCGTTGCACAAGTAAACATCCGCAGGTAATAGTTTTGTACGATTTGTTCAAAAGTAAATGAACAGCAATTTTCTATTCATCGCGATCAGTGTAAACAAAGCCTGTGGAGAAGGAGAAAAGTCGCCCAAAATCTATCTTTTTGCTACTTTTTCCAGTATACCTGACCTAAAAATGTAGTGTTACCGTGACACTGAACTTCACCACGACCCAAACACCAATACTAACGTCAGAAGGACCTAAAATCATAAGACAATATGAGAATCGACATTTGATAATTGCAGAGCACCAGTATATAGAAAATGACCACACACAGTTACTCAGTGCTGCCATCACTACCAAAAACTGCGAGTTTCCCAAATAGCCCCTTGGTAGTACAGTACCTGCATGAATCAAATAATGTAACTTGATCATTATAACTTTATTTACAAATGGTTTCTATACAAAAATCAATAATACTGGTTAATGAACCACGAACAAAAGGAAATTAATAACACGATTTCAACCATTGACTGTATTAATCAAATAACATAACCAGGGACTGGGAACCAGAACTGGAACCGACTGGAACCCGAACAATTGCAAGAAACCGGAACCGACTGGAACCCGAATATTTTTTCAGGTTCCTAATAATTGGGTTCCGGTTTCACAATATGTGGCAGTTTCTACAAAAAGGGGTAACTTTGTCAATCCGACAAATTTTGAGTTACAGACAGTAGGTAATAGAGGAATGAATGCCCATTCCAACGACCTATTGGCGAGATCTGTAGCGTTTTTCTTTGCGGAGATACAAGGGGTCAAAGATGAGTGTGACAAGAACGCGCGAAAACACGTTGTCGAGAAAAACGCGTTTTTAAAGTTAGACACACCTTTTTCTCCCACTCCATCAAGCGGCCATAACCCGGAATCACGTTACCAGCCTCGACGAAGGCTTGTTGGAAAGGTAATTTTTCGCTCATCTGCGTGGTAACAATTCAGAACATCGGATTTATTCGTGAGCTTCGAAAAACCACGAAGAAGCAAATGCAGACATTCGCATTCTTTTCTCATTCTCTTTCATAATTCGCTTTGTCTCTCTCCCTCTTCTCTCTCATGCGCGTAAATTTTGTCTCTTCGTTATTGCGATGTTTTTCTATAGAAATCAACCAGAATCTCAAAATTAGTTTTTTTTTAATCAAAAAATTTTGTTTTTCTTTTTTCGCGTTTTCTGAGACTTCGATCGATCGACGAAGTTACCCCTTTCTATAGAAACTGCCACATATACAAATTGCTGTGATAAATACAATAGGCTTAATAATAAATGAAAGGAAACACAATGTTGCTGTTCTGACTTCTGAAGAGGCATTCGTGAATCATGAGTATATTGTATGAACCCAGAACCCGAAAAAATTTGCGTGATGGAACTGGAACCCAAACAAAAACTGGGTTTCGGTTCCATCACGCAAATTTTTTCGGGATCCGGGTTCATACAATATATATAGATGACTTCTCATGCTCAGAGTACAACCTCCTAAGCCTTCATCGGTGTCCTCTCTAAAAGGATAGACAGCTCATCATTAATCAAAGTTTTCAGCAAACATCATTTATGAAATCAAACGAATCTTGAATAATCCAATTATTATTCAATCTTGATACACACACAAACATGCAGCAACAAGTATACTTATCTGAAAATTTGGGAACCATGCATGCGTGATAAAATCGGGTAAACGTTAACCGCGCGAGAATAATCGTTTGAAAAATGATTTATTTTCTGGATCCCTTTTTGTCGTAGCAAATTTCTTTTCACTATGCTGAGCGTGAAGCACTTATAATCGCATTTTCGGTAATTAAAAAGTACGTCTTACTCGTGCTTCGTGTTATCTGGAGCTGGATTTCTTTCCATTCACATGCTGGAATGCCCGCAAAACGGTGCTCAAAGTCGCTCAACCAAAGGGCGCACTAGCACTGTCAAGTTAGCATAATAAACTCGTTTCATTATAAGCACCATTAAAATTGTAATGGTCTTCGTACACAGAAAGTAGACTCACATTAAGAAGTACAGTTAACTCTCGAGCTTTCCAGCTAAGCGATGAAGTGGTTTTGAACGTTACAGGTCATTATACATATTTTAGAAGAAAAAGAAGAGGATACCGCCTTCAGCCGTCGCTCGAATAAGTACAAATACGCTTCAGTTGGAAGAGAATGGCTCATCAAACAAAGGCATTCCTTTGACGCTTTTTACTTTCATCAAATAGAATTATTTCCGATCCTTTATATTTCACGGTAAGTTTCCCGCTTTAAACTCCGTAAGTTTGGATATGAGTCCAGAGATTCAATATTGAAAACTAGTTTTCTTTCGGCAGAATTGAGGCATCACGATTCAAGTCACTTGGTGTAAGGGTTGTCAAGATCGAGCTTATTTTAGATGGACTTCATCTCTCATAGCACAGATAGGATGATGGAGAGGCCAGCACTTTCGTCTACTCCTGCTAGCTTCAAATGAAGGAATTAGGTGTGCTATTAGCCGCATTAGCGCTCCAAGCAATTTTCAACTAGAGTTAAGATGTCATCATAGCATTCATGGCCGGTGTTGTATATTTTGTGAGTGCTCGTGTAAACACTAAGTTTTCGAATAAATCATACAAATTAAAAGGATTTTATAAGGTATTATGGGAATAGAACATCATGGTGAAAGGTCCGGGAACTCATAATTTATTCAAAAACTTTGACAAACACGCACAACCGACAATGATAACATTTTAACTCCAGTGAAAAACTGAAGAGCTTCCCGTGAGCATGACATTAGTTCATTTTGGAATTCCAACTTCACTGCCAGATAGCAACATAACTGCTGCTGTTCTGATAAATGAACTGCCGTGGATGTACACATATAAACAGAGGCTGCCTTATTCTATGCGAGATAAGAGTGTAATAGCTGCGGATATAGCGCTATCCGGCGGTGAAATCAGAATTTCAAAATAGACTATGTTTTTAGGGGAAGCTCTTCAATAGCAATGAGTATCTACTAATGCGGGTAATCACAACCCAACAGCCAAAAATTCTCCGGTATAGCAATAGATGATTCTAGAAGTATTTTGAACGATGAATTCAATGCCGAGCTTAATTTTTCGCAAAGGGCTCGACTTATTTCAAACAGAATAAAAAGATTCTACAAAAATTCCCTTGATGTTCCCTTTGTTTGATCATTCTGAAGTACACAAAATGGACGCACTGCAACTAATGCGCGCAGCTGTACAGCCGACAGCAAGCTTCTTTCAGGGAGCTCCGCAGTATCATCTGGTGGCGTGTGCGCATTGGCCAATCGGCGCATACTTCCTTAACAGAACACTGTCGAACTCGTCCGATAACGAAATATGTTAACTCAGCGTGACCAACATAACGCTTCTGAAATTCTGAGTACAAATATTAAAATTCCCAGTAAACAAATAAAAATATTGATCCCTTTGCAAAAAATAAAGCTTGGAATTGGAATCAGTGTTGAAAATACTTCTATACAATCATCTATTCATTACCCGGAGAATTTCAACAAATTTAGATTTTTTGGGTCGTGTAGCATATCTCCCATTCTTCCTAAAGAAATCAACAATAAACACACTTAAATATATCTTAGATTTGGTTGTTTTACCATAATGATTAAGTTAATATTTGGGAACCTGCTAAGGTGATTGAAGTTTTTGATAATCGCAAATAGGTATAAAATACAATTTAGTAATGGTATCTACCATATTGATTTGGAATCGAGTCCAGTTACAAAAAAATCCTACAGGGAGGAGAAAGAACTGATTACTACAGCGGCAAAGATGTGACTGAGCGTAAGCTTTGATTATGATTCTGACAGGGAACTAGATTATGAGCAGGAAAATCAGCAACCCCCTACAGCCCTGCATTGAGAGGCCACTAGCTTGAAACGATCAATAAAACCCCAAGATGATGTTTAAATGCGTTTATTGCTGTACATTATGTTTGCTTAGGTGCATTATTGTTCTCTTCAGAGAGATGTGCTGCCGCATTAGTGCTCCTCGTAACATTACTGGAGTTAAGGAGTTCCCATGGCTAGTTTTGTGTATTCCTAAACAGTAAGCTCTCGAATAAATTATGTAAATCGAAAGGATTTTATAATAAGCTAGCAGCCCTCCAGACACACTGTAGCGTCAAGCCAGGCGCCCCTATCAGCACCCTCAGCATCCCTAAATAGCAGGAGGAAACGGAGACCCCGAGCATAGTTGCGTGTAATTTTGAATTTAAAGTCGGTGATGGCCAAAAGGGTTGGATACCATATTTCTAACGCCCCTGGATCCGCCGAAAGGGGCAGAGACGAACAAACACTTCTATGTATATTAGAGATTAGAGATTTCTACCTCGCAATAATATCTGAATTTTTGAGGGAAGGCAGTTACAGCCACCAAATTTCAACATAATGCGAAGAAGTTCAATGTAAAACATTTCAGAAACGTCCAAGTCAAAGAAAATTAGGGGGTCCAGCAGTAGCGTATCTAGGATGAAATCATAGGGGGGAGGAGGGTTGACTTTTGATTTTGAGAGTATTCCTAAAAAAAAAAGTTAAATGATTTTGATATTTTTTAATAACTTTTTTGGCCATGAAGGGGGGGGGATGAACCCGGACCTCCCTAAATACGCCACTGGGGTCCAGAGGGGGCAAAATTTTGTGGTCCCCCTTCTACTGTTATGGAGTATTCGAGTTTTATAGCTAATAATGTCAATGTTTCGTAATTTGTAGGACTTTCCAAGAAAATACACCTACAGGAAAAAAGGCTTTTAGGAAAATAAAATCTTAGACAAAAAATTATTAGGAAAAAAAGTTTTAGGACTTTTTTCAATTAGGCAAAACGTATTAGGAAAAATGTCCTACAATCCGAACAAACACACAGACAAACAAACACTTTTATTTGAGATTATGAGAATAAGGTATTAGGTATGCATATTGAAGTAGTATCTGCGAGCACATATCGCCGTCCCAAAAATGACAAGAGCTGCAAAATTATGCAATTGTGTGTTCTTGTGCGTACTAAGTGTACCATAATTACATCGAGGAGAACGATGACAGATTTGTAATACATTTTCCAACCGATATATGAAAGTTGTGTCGTTGTTGAAAATGGTCAGGTTTGGTATAATAAGTATTATGGAAGAACAACAGCGCAAATGTCAGTGGTCACAGTTTGTATGTGTAGTACATGCTGACTTCGGAAGAAAAACGTCATATTTGTACTTTCTACCAAATATGAACGTGATGTAAGTGTACTTTACATCGTTATTGCTCCAAACTTTTTGAAATTCTGGTAGTCTGTACTTTTAGTCGTTAGTCAAAACAATTCTACATCATATTTGAAGTAAAAATGACGCAACTGTGGTAAAGGTTGATTTCATGTTGTATTTAGTTCCACTGCCATTATATCTGAATCTTCGTGATGCCATAAAATAATTATGATACTCTGCATCCAACGTTGACAAATTTAATTAATCAACATTTTATTTTTTGCTTCACCTGTAAAATTGCATATTTAGCAGATTCTTCTGGGATGGCGACATGAAAGAAAACTCGAACTGATGATGGGAAATCCAAATCAGAGAGCTAAGGTGATGTAGAGTCAACTAAAATTAAAGGTGCGCAGTCTTCAAATTGAATAATATACGAGGGGCGTTTAAAAAGTAAGGTAACAAGGGCTATTATGAAATGACTGTAAGTCGTCAACATTTTATTTTACAAAATTTGAAAAGATACAACCTTTAACTACTTTCTAACATAACCAAACTCATGTAACAAAAAACAATAAAAACCAAAACGACAGAGTGATAGTGCTAATGAAAACTGAAATAAAAAGGTATGAAATGAAGGAAATAGAAGCGCAAACTATCACTGGGTTCCAAATTGAAATTCCCACAGAAAATACCCATATTTTTGCAATTTATCGATCACCTAGCACATATGTCCACCATTTTACAAAAGAGTTAAATCAAATAACTCAAAACAGTACTAAAGATAACAAAAGAGTAATAATAGCAGGGGATTGCAACATTGATATTCTGGATAATAATATAATATAACAAATAATAAATACTTAATGGGAATGGCTGAAAATGGATTAATACCACGCATAAATCAATGTACAAGAATAAACGACGACAAGCTGCAAAAAACAGTCTTAAATTGGTTTGATTCGATGGACTCCGTATTCTACAAGGAAAGCATAGGATAAATGCCTATGTTGAGAAGTAGTTTACAGTTGTACCTTTTCAAATTTTGAAAAACAGAATTTTTACAATTTATAGTCATTTTATAATAGCCTTTGTTACCTTACTTTTTGAACGCCCCTTGTAAACTTGACATGCAATTTAGAATATCTTATCAACATATTACGAAGACCTCCAAAGACGTGTGGTGATTTTTCCTAGGAGGTAAGCGATAAGCGTAGAGGTGAAGTAAAAATCAGAATGACAGTATGAAACATGCTACTACAAAATGGCATTGATGAAATTATTCAAATTGTTGTATCCCTGTGTAGGGTCATTTCATGTGCATTTAGTCTTTTCTGTGACGAATAATAGACACAGAGACGTACCACCGAAGAGTTTTTCCTGGGAGGAGGGGGCAAAAATTGTAGAAGTCCCAACTGACTAAACTCAAAATTACCAAGTATCAAAGCGAAGAAAACCTTTTGACTTGTTGGATTTTCCAACTGACTCAACTCAAAAACCCCAACTATCACAGCAAGAAAAATCTTTGACTTGTTGGATTTTTCCAACTTCGCAACTCAATTCCCAAGTATCAAAGCAAAAACCTTTTGACTTGTTGGATTTTCCTAACTGCTGAGTGAAAAATTCTTACAGGGGAGAGTTGCCCCCTCCCCCTATTGGTAAGTCCCTGAATAGACATGGGGCCAAGAAAACAGTTTTCCACCATCTTCACAACCGGTTAACCACAAAATGTTTTCATATTATGAAACATGACAATGTCTAGCCTCGAACCACCTCTCTTTTGCTCAGTTTTTAAAAATGGTAATTCTGGTTTAGGCTTCAGACCGTTAATAATTTCTAATTTTTCCTGAAGAGTGAGTCGCGAAACCGGTTTTTCAATAGGCACTAAAACTTGGAGTTCCCAAAGTTGGTAGCCCTGCGTGCTGAAAGGGTGATCATGTGCAATTTTCCATAAGATTACAGCAAACTTCAGACGTCTTTAAATGCACTAGAAATTGATTTAAAATAAAAAATCTCATCCTACATTTTATTGCATTGTTACTAAACAATAGAATTACAGTCAAAGCAAGTGGGTGGAATAATTTTGGGCCGTTTCTTGCCTTCCTAAAGATAGCAGTATTTCCATTAAAAATTATCCATGATCACCCTTTCAGTTTCACCCGCGCAGGTGATTTTGTAGCGCTCTCTAGTGCAGGTTTTATCGCCTACAAGATCTCGAACACGCATTTTGGGGGACAAAAAAACACGGAGCATTCAAACATAATGTGTTGACTAGTAGAATAACATAATCACGTTTCACTGTCAACTTCGACGTTCGTGTGTAGCCAACCGAGCCAAGCCTGACTCAAAACGCTTCCAGACGCAACCAAACGCACAGGTTTCGTCGCGTTGAACATGCTAGTGTTTTTAGGTCGGTAATTAACACAGAGGCGGAGTGTAAGTCGTGCAGTGCGTGCAGTATGGAAAGGAAGTGTTAGATCCAATGCACACCTCGCTGGCCTTTACAAATATACATGTATGAGGATTGCCGAACGCCAAACAGTATACATCTCCTGTGAATTTATTATATACTTAAGCATACGCGTTGTAAGCGTCAATATAGTCGCTGTTTTGCCCAATGTTTCATTATCTTTTATTTGTTACAAGTTAAAGTTGATATTGTATATGAAAACTTATTTTCTCGGGAATTTTGCTTGCCTGGAATGCACGTCACTGAAGACCTCGTATGTTCTGTTCACCTCTAATAATGGCTTCATTAAAACATGGCTGAAATCCTACCTGACCAACTGAACCTATAGTGAGTGAAAGGCACTTCGCGCTTGGAAGAATGAAGAGTTAATACATGCCCTCCTTTTTTCTCTGAAGGTACTTCGGGAAAGGATGTCAGTATTTTAACAGTATACCTACGCTTCTGTTTGGGTTAAGAAAGCAGATATAAGGCAGGATGGTCGTTCTGGCTATCGTTTCAGAGAAGGGTTCTTGAAGATTTCAAAACATCACGAACAGAAACTTTTTCTTTCTTCTGCGAAGAGAAAAGAAATGAAAAAAGTAGGTAGATACACGAATAATTATTATAGGAAATGTGTATAAGCGGAGTGAACAAAAATTCCGTATTATGTACTTGTGCCCAGTCTCAAGGGGAAGATCCAGTCTCAAGTTAACAATCTCGGGTTGCCCTCGTATCAATTTTAAGCTGCACAGAATTTGGTTTCCAACTTGATAACAGACACTGCCCTAGGCATCTTAATAGAAATTTTCCTCTCCTGTTTCGGCTCTCGAGCGCCAAGTGGCTCGACTGCTGGCGTAATAAATTCATATTTGAAGGCTATTCATCAGTATTCGTTTCGAAGTAATCACAGTTAGCCCTTTTCGCTGGCAAAATAAATCGTCTGGAGTATTCGGCGTATTTGTATTCTCGTTCGCCGTTTTATTGCATTTTCGGGCCGAGCTGTGTTTCGCGTTCATTTGCAATGAAACTTGATCCACTCGGGGAGATTCATTTTATTAATAAAGGGAACGACTAACAGCTATGGCAGCTTTGTTTCGTTTAGGAATCGGCGCATCGTTGGCATTTTTACGCGCGTCTGTCATACAGTCGACTGAAGGTCGCCAATACCCATTTTCTAGTTACATTCGGGTACGAAGTTCGAGACAGTTCACTAACATTGGAGCTTTTTCGGTATCTACATCGACGTTATTTGCAACTTTATTTTTGTATATTTGTTTCATTTTCTCGATCTATATGTATTTTTTTGAAAACGCTAATTCACTACGGGATTCTTCTGGGTCGATTGTATTCCTTTTTGGATTTTCGTGAAATTTGAATCTCGTTTCGGAGCTTTAGATATAGGTATGCGTGAAAGTTCGTGAGTCATATTGGTTCATTTTTGACGAAAATAGAAAAGGAATTTACGCTTGAACGATTTACCTCTACAGAGCTCAGCGATATTCGTGTATTACTTTCGTGCTCGGATTGTTGTTTTATATCTCTTATCTCACAATCCCCTTCGCTGTGCTCAAGGGGTAGAAAATTAATAGAAAAAAAGGTTTTCTGATGATGGAAGAGTACTTATGAAATCAATGACCTCAGCTGCGTACCTTATGCATAAGGTATCAAGTTTTAAAGCTACCTGTTTCAGAAGTCTAGTGTAGGCTAGCATGGTGTTAAATTAGTGTCTGCTGGCAAATCAACTACCATAACAACTTGGTTATAAAATTAAAGAAATAACGCCAAGAAAGTATTTAGTCATTTTCATGTCCATTACCCATAATAATGCCCGATTCCCTCATATATACCAATTGCATAACTATATTTGAAAGATATCTACCTGCTTACTTATCACTAATAACACTTAGTGGTTTTGAGTGGGTGGGGGGAGGGGTACAGTGGTCTAATTACACCATCCCCACTTCCTTGAACTGTGAGGTATTTTATCAACATATTGTTGGTTTTCTATGTATCTCATCACCAATATCAACTTACTTGTCATTCTTATTAGACACCCATACTTTCTACAGGTGTTAGCGCGGTACAGACACAGGCAAGTTCGCAAACGTAAATAAAGTTTAAGTTTACCAAAAAGAGCACTCGTTCAAGTTCAGTTCAAGGTTACTATAGAAACCACTTATTCAAGTTCAAGTTCACCGGGTCTTCACGTTCAGTTCAATTCAAATTCTTTTTCCTGTGCATGTGTAAAACGACTACTAATAATCGGGGTAACATTGATACTCCCGAGGTAACTTTGGTAACTACATTTTTTCAACTGTCACGCGCTCTAGCGGCCGAACTAATGAAGCTGCCGCGCTCATGTTGAAAAGAGGAGTGTTCAATCTATATTCTTCACTTTGTATCAGTGATGTTTGTTGCGTTGCCTTTTTTGTTTCTGTTTTTTTCCCCCACGTTTTCACTGTTATATTTATGCTGTAGACAGAAGTAAGTAATCAGCTGTCTGTGTGAAATCAACGTTGCCCCGCGTTGAAGCTGCAGGATTCGAGGATTTCAAAAACGGGATAACATTGATAGCATACAGTTAATAATTCAACATTTCTTTTAGAGATGCCACAAATGTTGCTGTCCTCGAAAACGTTGCCAGATGGGAAGTTGAAAAATGTACCAACAAAACATTTTTCAAAATTGTACCAGATTTCGAATGAGATGCAAATAAAATATCTGATCTTTAAAATCTACCAAAATCCGCGGAATGTATGAAAAATGTAAGAAATATGCCGGCATATGTACCAAATTTCACCAAGAATAGAAATTACCAGACATTGTACTAGCAAAGTAGAAAGGTACCAAATCTGGTAACACTGCTCCTCGACGGGCGCATACAGATTATAAAAATACCTGCAGATGTATCTGAATTTTATGTGTGTAGATGATCTATTTTTTTCTTTCTTTCTTTTATACCCCTATCATCAGTGGTGTAGCAAGGATTCTCCCAAGGGGGGGGGGGGGTAAAGTAAGATTTTCAAGAGAGAAAAAGTCGAAAATTGGGGTATTTTTAAAAAATTGCCGATATTAGAGGACTATTTTATGAAAATGAAGGTAAAATTACTGCTTGAGCGAAATTTTTTTGAAAAAACGTATTTTAAAGGCGAAAAATTACTCATTTTTGCATATTTTACATTCAATTTCAGGTGCCTTTAGGACATTCGCCCCCTTCTTCTTCTATCATAGAACAAAGATGCGCCACGCATTACCTACGAATTTCGGCCCTTACCACCCAGGGCCTTTATCCCCCTCCTGAGGTCACGCCACCCATGGATCGCCTTCCCATCCTGGAGCTCTCTCCAACATGAACCACTTCCTAGGGGTAGGCTACCCATGGAGAAATAAGCAATTAGTGGGGCAGGGTAGGCGATCCGCAGTCTCTACTCCCTCCCAATGGCGGCCTTAGTCCATCTCCACAGCTCCCGAAAAACCATCAACCTTGAGAATCAAATAACATAACCTGAACTACAACTTGACCATATGAATCGAATAACATAGCAAATCATAACAAAAATAAATAACAATAACCATCAACTGTATTATTATGATTATGATTTATGACTACACTGACCATAACAATAAGATTCACTGTAACTAATCTCGCATTATATGTAACAACTTGGTACCTATACCTATACTTCAGTATTATTAAACTTTGAAAAGTGGTGAGAGTTAGAATAGGCAAACTAGTGCCACCATAACTGTAAGAATACAGTTAACAGTCATAGTTACATTGGTTTTTTTTTTTTTAATTTCTAATTTCATGCAGTTAATGCTTGGGGTTATAAGGTTATGTCACTAATTTCCTTTTGCTAACAATTTTTTTTAACTTAAATTATTTTTGTTTTATTTGATTTATACGGTTAACAGTGATGGTTAAATATACATTTTTTTAAAAATATACCTAGTTAGCAGTCACAGTTATTCTATCAATTTCCACTTGCTAACAGTTTTTTTTTTGTAAATTTAAATTATTTATGTTTTATTTGATTTATACTGTTAACAGTGATGGTTAAAGTTACATTTTTTTAAATACAGTTAGCAGTCACCGTTATTCTATCAATGCCTTTTGGTTAACAGTTATTTATCAATTATTACCTATATGGTTATGGTTTTTGGTTTGATAGCACTGAGGAAAAGAAAGGTCTATAGACATAACGCGTTTTTGAGAGTACAAAACGCGTTTTCGAGAAAAATGCATTTAAAGTTAGGCAACACTGGCAATAGTGGTCCTGTATAGTAACGAGTACTCTCTACGTTCAGTCTGTAGTGTTACCAAGGTTTGTAGGGGTGTTGTTGCCAGTGTTGCCTAACTTCAAACGCGTTTTTCTCGAAAACGCGTTCTGCACACTATAGACCTTTCTTTGGAGCCAGTCATTTTTAGGGAAACAAGATCAGTCAGTCAAGTTAAGTTGACTCAAAAACGTCAGTTCCGCTTATTACCATCACCGACCACGCATGTTTGTTTTGCTTTGCTAAACTTTTTTCATTGATAAAAATGAAAACCAACACATATTTCTGTCCATAACTGTAATAATCTGTAGCTATGTAAGTTAGGTAATTACTTGTAATCTACCAATAAAACAGTGAAAGAGAAAGCTAAATGCATAATGCACATATGACAAAGGGAGATATATGATGTTGTCATTAAGTTGTACATCAGTATGCAGCTGTACATAGGACATAAATGCATCTAAAGGTCTGGAATAAGGTAGTTTTCCGTCATCAGTGAACAGGTAATTCATTTGAATAAGGCATGTCCGTAGATAGCCGGTTGTTTGTGACTGGGAAAGTGTTTAACTTCAAACAAACAAAATTTCAAAAATACACATGCTTGTAATATCTACCTATGGTACCACACAAACGTCGTCAATTCATGAAATGATAAATTATATAAGAATTAAAAACTGCTGCAGCCAAAAAGAAAAAAACATGTCAACTGCCTGATGCGCAAAATCCCGCCTAAAGAGGAACCATGGGTAACTGACGGGTTCCTGGGTAATCTGAAGCTAACAGAGGGGTTGCAAATGGGTAACGTTTCTGCGGGTAGAACTAATGGGTAACTGCGTATCGGGATGAGCAAAATCTCGCCACTTACCCGGGTAACTAAAGGAGATCAAGAGTAAGTGATGGGTTTCTGGGTAATCTGAGGGTAACAGAGGGTTGCAAATAGGTAACTTTGCCGCGGGTAACTAGAGGGTAACTGATTGCGCATTGAGTGGTCAAAAAACAATCATTTTTTCGTTTGACCAGGCAAGTGAAGTCGTCAGACCGGGCATTCGGTCGCTAGCTACGGAAATGAAAATGGGAGGAATGAGTGAAGGGGAACAAGAAAAGGTTGTCTGGGAACTGTATGTATAAAATATCCGGATGGAGTAGGTCCTATCAAAATGGAGTAGGTACTCTTAGTTTAAAGTAGGAAGAGACTTTTTTCACCCTGTTTTGTTGATGTAAATCTCCTCCATAAAAGAAGACTGAAACGATTGTAAGTCAGCAATCCACATTATAGGATGTCGGATGTGTGTTCTACCTGTTCATGAAAATTGAAGATGAAACCATACTTAATGTCTATTTCTGCCAAGTTTCGCTTGAAAAGACTGGTGAGTCACATCTATCTGATTTTACCTGATGATGCTGTCCGAACAAAAAATTCGTTTCTATCACTAACCTCGAATATGCAAATATTTTCTATACAGTTTCTTACACCTCGTTATTTATTTTTGTAGCGATGATGCATTTTCGACACCGATTAACCTAGACCATTTCTGCGATATTCAGATGGCTATGACCTTAATTTTCAAGACATCGGCACCGTTTGGTTTTGTTGGATATTAACAAATAACTGTGACCGTTTGGCTTTGACTTAGTTCGTTCATTAAAAATTAGACTGACCCCGTCAGCGTGTCTCTCTCTAGCCTACCCACTCTCTCTTTCTCTCTCATCTCTGGTAATCTCGGTAACACATTTCACGTTCGCGAACTAGCGAATCCCCTTTCATTGCAACACACTTAACTCCGTTTGGGCGGCAGCCAGAAAAAATACTCTGCTGTTATTTCTAGTGAAATCATCGCTAGCAGAAGTAGACTACAAGTTGTAAAAAATGTAGAGAATTCGCGTGGATCCGAACGATGGTGAAGCTTTCGAACTCCTATTACCAATTGGTGAACCGGAAGACCATAAGCTTGAGATTCATGACGACTGCAGCTTGCGTGAGCAAAATATCCGTTACGGGTTCATTGCCACTTTCGTCACAATACGGTCTCACACAAAGATGACGTTCGGCGGCTCGAAGAAAATCGAGTACTCGATGACGCCAGAGTGACAATGATCATCAGCGTGTGTAACTGCAAGCGTACACAATTGAACGGAAGTCATGAAACTCTCTATGACGATGCCATCTTGATAACAGAGGGTGAGGAAAACTCGAGTAACGGAGCCAAAAACGAGTAACATAGAAAGTTGAAAGCTATTTTAATACGACAGCTTGTTGAGGTTTAGTTTGTGCAAGGTTATTCTTGCCACGATGAGATTGTCGGAAAATGAACAGACCTATAGCCGTCACTGAACAGACTGTCTCAACAGATGCTATCCAAGATGATGATTGAGTATGTTCATTTCAGTGCACGGATGGACTCAAAGAATGCTATCCACAATGGTGATAAGTGGGTTCATTTCAGTGCACGGATGTCTCAACAGATGTTACCTAAGCTGATGATTGAGAGTGCGTTAATTTCAGTGCATGGACTTTCTCAATGTATACCTGCCCAATAAGGCAATTCTGGGAATTCATTTCAGTGTACAGGCTGTCTCAATGGATGCCATCCAAGACGGTGATTGAGTGTGTTCATCTCAGTGTATGGGTTTTCTCAACATATGCTACCCAAGATGGCGATTGAGTGTGTTTATATTTCAGTGCATAAACTGTCCCTACAGATGCTAACCAAGATGGCGCTTGAGTGTGTTATTTCAGTGCACAGATTATTTCATACAGAGAGTAGTGCTATCCACAAAGGTGATGAGTGCATTCATTTTGGTGCGCAGACAGTCTAGGGATATGCTATCTAAGATGGCGACTGATTGTGTTCATTTCAGTGCATGGTTCGTCTCAATGGATATTCCAAGATGGTGATTGAGTGCGTTCATTTCAGTGCGCAGATTTTCTCAATGTATACCCAAGATGGCGATTGAGTGTGTTCATTGTAGTGCATTGATTGTCTCAAAAAATGTTACCCAAGACAGATATACTATTACCTATGCCCAAGATGGCGATTAAGTGCGTTCATCTCAATGCATGCATTTTCTAAACATGTACCCAGGATAGTGATTGAGTGTGTTCATTTCATTGCATGGATTGTCTCAATGTATGCTACCCAAGATGATGGTGTGGTGGAATGCATGACAATGCACACATATGTCAAAGTAGCCCTTGAGACACCGCACCCCTGCCCTAGAAACTATAGATACCCTTTCGAGTATTGTATCAGTGACTAAGTGATTGTGTTCATTTCAGTGCACAGATTTTCTCAATATAATATGCTAACCATGACTGTGATTGAGTGGGTTCATTTTGATGCATAATCTGTACCAAAGGATGCTATCTAAGATGGCAATTGCGTGGGCTTATTTCAGTGCACAAATTGTCCCAACAGATATACTATTACCTATACCCAAGATGGCGATTAAGTGTGTTCATATCAATGCACAGATTATTTGTATACCCAAGATGACAATTGATTGTGTTCATTTCAGTGCACGAATTTTCTCAATGTATGCTACCCAAGATGGTGACTGAATGGGTTTCATTCTTGTGAATGGTCTCGGTTTCAAAGGATGTTATTATTTCAGTGCACGGGTTTTCTCAATGTATGATATCCGAGATGCGGTGATTAAAGAGGGGGTCATTTCAATGCATGGCTAAGGCTGTGATTGATTGTGTTCACTTCAGTGCACGGATTGTCTCAACAGATGCCCAATATAATTGATGAGTGTGTTCACAGTGCACAGATTGTCTCAACATACTCGTATACCCAATATAGCGACTGTGTGCGTTTCATTTCAGTGCACAGATTGTCTCAATAAATGCTACCCAAGATGGGGATTGAGTGCGGTCATTTTAGTGCACGGGGTTTCCCAACATATGTATGCTACCCAAGATGATTGAGTGCGTGCATTTCAGTGTATAGATTGTTCAAAGGATGCTATTCAAGATAATGACCAAGTGTGATCATTTCAGTGCATGGATGGTCTCAAAGTGTGCTGTCCAGAATAGTGACTAAGGGCGTTCATTTCAGGGTATCATATGAGATTCATCCAGATGATGTATATTTCCAGCTGCACGCACATGTACTGACGATAAAAAAAAGTCTTCGAGCTGTGCCTCAATTGTTAAAAACATTTTCAGATATTCTACTATTTTTGAAGTATGACTTCGGATCTAGAACTGATGTTTCCAATTTCGTCACAACCAGAGGCGGGAATTTAAGCTGTACGTCAGCTCATTATAAACATACAGTTTCCTTTTCGCAGGAATGCAGTAGAGATGAAAATTCCGTTTTATGAACTTGTCTGTGATATTTGTTATCGGTAAACAAATTTTATGTACGAAACTTCCCGCGAACACCTCCGAGTAGACCGGCCCACGTCAACAAACACGTAATTCGGCTGGTTGAAATGGCTTGTCGATTATTCACCAACTGCTTCGGAATTTTGGAAGTAATCGCCAGCTGCAGTGAATTAAGCTTGACTTCTGAAAGAGCATTTCAAATTTGTAATCCTGTAGCCTGCCCATTGTTAAAGTTCAAGCACGCAGAGGGCTCTGTGTGTTTCAAGTTTTCCTGCCATAAAGTCGGAGGTAAATTGCGTTTTCAGTACCTCAAGTCTATTTATGTATAGCTGACAGGTTTTAGCGGGCATTGTCATGAAAATTATCGACGCTTTTCAAAGGGGATTCGGTTCGGTTATTTTGATCGCCTTTGATGGGTCGTGATCACGAAGGAGACTGCCTTCATACACGATACGAATGCAGCTATCTTTTTTATAACTATGCAATATCTGCGGATAGATGACCACCAATTTTTTATGAAAGCTTTTGACAAGGAATATAAAATGATTTAGTCCGAGCAGCACAGCCTTGCTCCAAGATACGCAAATACTCATCATTAAAAATTAACATGTTTCATTCTTTGAAATGGCTGTGTCTCCGACTTTGATTTGAATTTTCAGTGATACTTTTCGAGTGTCATAATTTTCTCCCTTTTGTTTCATCGTTTAGCACGACTGATGGGAAATATCTGCCGTTTGTACGTTCCTGACAACTTTATCTAAATTATTCCGAGAGAATTTCCGAGTACACTGTAGCATTGTTTCGATAACATTTGCTTTCATCAATATTGGAAAATTCTCAGCATTTTTAAAATGTTTCGTCGAAATCCGTTGGTTTGTTTACCGGCTTTTTGATCTCAACCCGCATGAATAACGGATTAATACAAATGAGGTAGGTATTTCACGAGGTCTTCTAGAAAGTGAAACGCTCGCAGTTTGTGAAACTAATTTTTGCAGAGTGGTAAAATCATCTGAGAAGAACGGTCTTACAAAATCGATCAGCTAGAGACCAGTCGTCCATTCATTTCTTTATAGCGGTACAATTTTGGTAAATGCTAGCGAGAGTTTCTCCGAACACATAAATATTTTTAATGTTCAGCAATTGCAGTCGCTTGTCCAGCGTTGAATTTATTACATGTGGGGTAGACGTCTCGAGGCGCTCAGCTGGAATGGGGTGACAGAAAAACAAAGTTAAAAAATAAAAAGAGGATAAAAGAAGAACGAAATTAAGTGAGAAAAGGCAAACTATGAAAAAGTAAAAACGGAGGAAAGGATAGAGAAAAAAATACTAACTAGCACTGGTCTTGGAGAGCTTTAAAAGAGCTGGAAATCAGAAGAAACGTTCAAGAGACGTTCAAGAATCTTTTCAAGCCTGAAAAAGTCCGAAAGCATCTTGAACAAATCTGGAAGTCTTAAATGATCTTACAGGTAAGTCTGGTAAAGACATGGTTTCAAAGATATCTGAAAGAATCTAAAAGAGTCTTCGATTGTTTAAGACTTGTCCAAAAGAGCTTTTCAAGTGTTTAAAACTTGTCTTTAATAGTCTTAAGTCTCGAAGAATCTCAGGGAAGTCTGATGGAGTCTTGAAGAATCTCGAACATATTTGAGACAGTTTTGAAGGATTATATATCATTCGGGGAGAGTCTGAAAGAGTCTAAAAGTGTCTCGACTACTTAAAGCCGAACTTCAAGTATCTTGAACAAGTCTCAATGAATCTTAATCGATCTTAAAACAATATGGAATATTCTTTAAGACTTTTAGCAAGTTTGAATCAAGTCTTGAACTATTGAGATAAATGTATCTGAGCGGGACCTGCAAAGTCTCGAAGAATCTTAAATTAGTTCGAGAGAGTCTTGTAGAGTATGCGAGTCTTAGGGTCTCAAATTGTTTCAAATATAAAGGGCGTTCAAAAAGTAAGGTAACAAGGGCTCTACTATGAAATAACTATAAATCGTAAACATTTTACTGTACAAAATTTGAAAAGATACAACCTCTTAAAGTACTTTTCTGAACATAGTTACCTTCGCAATTGAGGCATTTATCTCATTGGTTTACTAACTTTATGCCTGCCCTGTAGAATTCGCTGTCCAGTGAATCAAACCGAGTGTTCAGAAAGTAAGGTAACAAGGCTGGTTGTGTTGAAACCAGTGGCGGGATTGTAAATCTGTCAACATAGCACGATTCTATGTTCTTTTTACATTAGGACAACATACTTTCCCTCTATTTTAGTATTCGTGTAGACGGTTTCCTGTGCTGCAAACAAAATGATGGCATATATATTCTGTGATACTCGTGGAATTTTTTTGTTTTGGTTGGTTTTCTCCCATATAGTACAACAGCAAACTCAGATGTATACTATGACCAGCTGAACCGTTTATGTAAAAGCATTAAAGACCATAGACTCGGATTGTTAACTCGAGGTGTTTGCAACACAAAGCATGGCTGCATACCTCCAGTATCACTACTGCTTTGTTGAAATCGTTTAAGTGGGATAGTTTGCCACACCCAGCCCACTTTCTCGACTTGACACCCTCCGATTTTCATTTATTTTTGTACTTAAAAAGATACCAGGTCAGAACTCGTTTTAAAAACGACGACGAGCTGCAAAAACCAGTTCTACTAAATTGGTCTGATTTGTTAGATAACGAATTCTAAGTTAGTAAACAGACAGAATAAATGTCTCAACCGGGAAGGTAACCATCTTGAGAAGTAGTTCAAGGTTGTATCTTTCCAAATTTTATACAATAAAATGTTTACAATTTATAGTTATTTCATAATAACTCTTGTTACCTTACTTTTTGAACGCCGCTTGTAAGTCTGAAACAGTTTTAGGGTTATTATGTCTGGATAAGCCGTAAACTGTATTATAGTTCTAAAACACTTCAGAAGAACACTGAAGCTTATCTTAAGCTTGTCTGGAAGAGTCTGAAATGAGCCAAGATGAGTCACAGTAGGTCCTAAAGATTACAAAGAAGTCCTGAAAAAGACGAGTCCGATGAGTCTTATTGAGTCGTACAAATAATTCTAGAAAAGTTCTAAAGAGTCATACACCGGCGATTTACACACGGTTGAAATCCGCTGGGCGCTTAACTCGGGTGGGGGAGGGGTGGGGGGTTAAACATTGCTTTGTCCCAGGACGCATTTCATCCAAATCCGGCAAGACACCCACGGGCGGCTGTATTGTCAGCGACTCGATAAAAAGAAGGTCGTAAAGGTAACCAATTATGTCATTTTATGATGTCAAGTTCTATTCCCCGTTTCTGCGACTCTACTGGACCACTTTCCGAAAAGAATGAGGTTCGTATGTACATTTTACATTAAGCAGAATTTATTATTTTGTTAATGTTTCATTAACTGCGAGATATTTTGGAACCCATCCAGAAGGCACACACCTCTAACATGGTTTCTGATAAATCAACGCTTTTATTTTCTGGTCGGTAATTTAAAATATTTTTTAACTTCGAGCCGTAATAATCACAAATTAGTGTAGACCTTCGGTGTTTGTACCTCTATTCCATATAAAAAAATTTTCAGCGAGAGAAACAGACATAAAATTTTCTACCTTCTTATCGATAGGCATTTTTGTTTGAATGTGTTCTGGATTTCACCCTTTAAATTCTATAAAATATTTCATACCGTGAAGAGGAACCTTAGTGCCCGAGTTCGCGTTTGAGCCTTCTACCAAATATCAGATGCGAGGCTATGTTGCTAGCATAAAAGGGTGAGCCTTAGCAGAGAGTGGAAGTGAACACCCCTTCTGTACTTAGAATCAGAATTTCGAATTTTGTTCAATGAATATTAAGAGGGATAAAGAAGAAAAGTCTTCTGGACGTTGATTATGGCTCCAACTAGAATGATGCATTTTGGCATAAAATAACGAGTTCAAAGTTTTGTTAATTATTGCGAAATTAATATCGATATTTAGAATTCGCGCGAAGAGCTGAAAGTTTCAGATTTAAGCCCTGTTTTTGACTCCTCCAGACTCTCTTAAAAGCTTGTTCAGGACTCTTCAAGATTTACTTGAGACTCTTGCAGCAATGCTTTAGGTTCTTCAAGATGCGTTTAAGATTCTCTAACACACTTTCGGATTCATTCAAAACTATGGTAGGCCTGATTGAGTATTTTTCAAAGATTTTTCTGGAACTTTTGAACATTTAACATCTTGGAGACTCTCTTCAGACCCGCTAACCCCGCTAAGACATTTTTTTGAGATAGTTACCTATTTGAGACTCTTTCAGATAAGTTATAGACTTATTGAGACTAACTCGGACGGAATTAGGACTCGTTGAGACCTTAGGGCTCTTTTTTAAACTTGTGTAATACCGCTTAAAACTTTTTAAAGGCTCCTCTAGAAACTTTCAAATAATAGTTAAAGCTCTTTCGAACTCCTTCAATCAAACGTCAAATAGTCTTGAAACATTTTAATTAGGCCTGTCTGAGACTCTACCCGATTTATTCAAGATTTTTCGGACATGCTGCGTAGACCAATTTTGTAAAATTCGACTCATTTAAAACAATTACAGGCTTAACTGCAGATTCTGAGGCTCTTCCAATCTCGTTCAAGGCTTTTCAAGACTCACCTAGATGGATTTAATGCTCTTTAAGCGTTTCCAAAGTTTTGTACGCCTCTTTCAGATATGTTCTATGTCCTAGTGTCATAATGATTCTAAGACTTACACAGGTCTGAAAATAAAACTTTGAAAGGATTTCTTGTGAATATAGAAGTGGCGGAAAACGTATACACAGAACCTGGAATAGCCTCAAGTCCAAAAAAGTATCAAAGTCTTAAAAACAAATCTAGAAGGTTCTCGAAGATATAAATTTTATTTATGAAGTGAAATTACAAAATACCTGAGGGACGATCGAAATTTCTCATTCTGGATCACACAGAGAGTCGCAGAAGACAACATGAAATAAACAAATTAAAATTGACTAAA
The DNA here is from genome assembly GCA_031841125.1 of Acanthococcus lagerstroemiae. Lineage (NCBI taxonomy): Eukaryota > Metazoa > Arthropoda > Insecta > Hemiptera > Eriococcidae > Acanthococcus > Acanthococcus lagerstroemiae. The sequence continues at coordinate 42,466,176 of CM063114.1, read as the reverse complement.
AACATAAAAAAGCATCGAAATACAGTCAGTAGTCGCTTATGTCACTTATGATTATTGCATCAGTGATTCGATCCGACTCCGATTTGATTTCCCAAAATTCAACTTCGACTAAAGAAGCTTGGCGTTTTCTTAAATTTTAACCCCTCAGACAAAGCGTGATGAAAAAGATGAATACAGTTTCAAAATCAGTAGCCATGGAAACACATTATTACGTTTTTCAGCTTCTTTTAAATTTAAAATTTCTATTACTGTTTTTTTTTTTTTTCAGTTTTTCTAATCATTCAACCAACTGCACTTGGGAGATTTTGTTCTTCAAAGGAGTATTTTTTATCTTTTTGTTTTAGATTTAAATTTACACTAAGCATTTCAACAGCGCGGGTAAAGATGACACCTAAAAAAATTTTAACATAAATTTCATTTTATTCTTCTCAAAAGATAAGGTTGTGCAAAAATAAACTACAGTAAATAAAGCAGAATTTTTCGTTCTAAAATTGGAATTCAGAGGTTCGAATCGGAAACTGAATAAGAATATTATACCATAATATTCGGAATCCACAAGCGAACTCCCTATTTTGATACGTTGTTTCTTCGATTCTCAAGGTGGAGTTAATTTTATCATCTCAAGTTGTCTTTCGACTTTCCGCAAGGCAAGAGGAAGAAAATTTCAAATTTTCGCTACGACTTTGTACTCCTGTTGCCACGAGCTTTCTACCAGTGTGCTTAAGTAAAGAAAAATGTTTCAATTTAAAATTGAAAAACTGAGAAAACTGTGAAGTGAGATTTGGATTTTAAGGATCCAGTTCAAGATTCGTAACAAAAATCTGATGCAATTATTGAATTTAGTGACTAAGAATTTAGATTTTCATCGCTTTTTCGGGTCCAGTTATGTTATTCATTTCAAAAGTTGTCTTCGAACCCAAAGTGAACTGGTGAAGGAGGAAATTCAATTTTTTCAGATATGCTTTTTATTCGAAATTGGCTTCCCGACGATTCGTATAAAAATAGTTTTAAGCACAAAAGCAAAAATAATTACATTTTTTCTTTCCGAAGTTGATGGTTTGGGCCTTTTATGCAAAATCTGTGGGATGTTCGAACTAAATCGATGACAGAGGGGCGTATGGCGATGCACGCATGCCAAATTGGCCCCGGAACACCGCACCCCCTATTCGAACTAAATGACCTAAAAGATACTTATTGTACCCTTTGGGTTTTTCATGTCAAGTCGGTGTTGCCTCCTCTTGACAATAGAGTTTTAATTTTCGGGATAAAATCAGAATCTGATCCAAATTCTATTGCAATCCTCTAAACCAACGACCCAAAAACGTAATTTAGTTGTTTTTTTTCTTTTCGCTTTTGAGGTCAAGCCATCTTCGCCAATTTGAAGCACAAAATTTTCCTTTTGTGGTCTAAATCGTGAATAGATCATCTTCACCTGCTGATGTTCGGACTCAGTAAGTAAGAAACGAGTAATTTTGATGGCTGTTCGATTTATCTTTTTAAAAAGAGTGAAGTTGGTGAATCCCAGTCTCTTCCTGGGACAGAACGGATTTTTTGATCCTCAAGTAGTCCAAAATAATCACCCCCCCACCCCGAAAAAATAAAGAAATCGAAAATTAGGGTTCAAAATTTGCTGTCAATTTTATCCAATCGATCTCAAATTTTCAGAAATTTATCTTTCCATTAAGTGGAACCCAGTCAATTTGGCATGATTACCTGATAAGATCAAAAATTCAACAACTAAGGGTATGTAATTATATTAAAACAGAAATAAAAATGTTTGTGCTTTTTAGGTTTGTCAATGATTTGATTATTGAAGACGAGTAATTTTCAACCCTGTTCCAGGCTCTATGAGGAAGGAAGAGAATAATTTACTTTTACGCCTTTTTGAGATTCTTTCAGACATATTTTAGACTCTTCCTGACCTTCAGAACTGTTCAAGACTATCTTCAAATTGTTCTTGGATTTATTGAAGATTATCACGGCACACTTATTACTTCATGCTCTGCAAAGACTTTTTCAGACTCCTCCGAACCTTTACAAAACCCTACAAAACTCGCGACGGCTTCTCAAGACTCCTTTAGACCTATTTAAGAGTCGCAAGAGTATTAAGTCCACATGAATGAGTATTGAAGAGGGTTACGAAAAATTGCAAGAGTCTTAATGAAATGCTATTCTATAGAATAGACTCAAAACAGTCTGAAAGTGTTCTAATCATATCTGGAAGAGTTCTAAAAAATTTTGAAGAATCTAGAGCAGGCTTAGAAAAATATTAATTAATGAGTTGCAAAAATTCTGAAATCCGTCCGGATGTATTTCAAAGTGTCTTGAATAAATTTGAAAAGGTCTCGGAAAGTCCAAGCCATATCTAGAATAGTCTTAGAAAGACTCAATCAAACCTGGAATAGGCTTGAAATCTGGAATAGCATTAGAGATTATGTAAAACATGTCTGGAAAAGTTTTCAAAAGTTTTAAACAAGTTTAGGAAAGCAGAGAAGAGTCTCAAAGAGTGCTGAATCCGTCTGGATAGTCTCAAAAAGTGTAAAACCAGTCTAAACGAGTTCTCGCTGAATCTGATAAGAATTTAGAAAATCTTGAAGAATCCTATGAGTCTTAGAAAAGAATTGATGCCTGAGATAGTCTTTACTGAATCTGTAAGAGTTTTAAGGTTTAAAAGTCTAAAACATTGCAAAAGCCTTAAAGAAGCCTTCAGGAGCCCGAGCGAAGTCTAAATATTTAATCATGTCTGTAAGTTTAATCCTCAGGCAAAACCAGAAGTAAAACTTTGCTCATTATTTTGAAATAGCCTGTTAACAGATAGACCACTTCGGTTTGGCCAGGCCATACTTGTGCCAAGCCACCGAGCATTTGCCCAGTTGTCCGGCCTGTCACTTCGCCTCTGTGCGGGGGAGTACGATTAGTGTCCCATTTCCGTAACAGATATGTCGTCAGACTGGAAAAATTGATAGTGTACCTCAAATATGAATTTGATTTTGGAGGTGCGATTACGAGGATAGCAAATATGACCCCTCCCCCTCATAATATTCTAATATCCCGTCTGAATTCTAACGTGAATCGTTGACAGGGCGGTTACAAAAATGCAAAATTGAAAGTAGAATCTTCTTGACAGACCGCCTGGCCTTTAGCGACTCCACGTGAGAGTAGAAAAACTAAACCAGACCAATCGGATGGTACTTATCTTCAGTATCAGAAATTTCATGACGCAACCCCTTTCCAATTCCCTGTCCCCTCCTCCTGAAAAATCGAAAGTCGGGGTTCAAAATTTGCCGATAGCAAACTATTCTCAGTTTATGGAGACGTATTAGAAAAACTTACAAAAAAGAATAAAATGCTATTTTGAGGATCAACTAAGAAAATTTATTGGGACATATTAGGACTTTCTGAAACTAGAAGGGAGGGAGAGAAAGTATATTTAAACAAAAATGGCACACTATCTACCATTTTGGGGAATCTAAAGGCTATAGTGGAGATGGATTCTGTATAGAAAATGAAATTATGAATAATGTCACAGGAATGAAGGGAGCCTCTGAAAGAATTTGTCACCACCTGAAAATGACAATAGACAAAAAAATTAAACGTTTAGTGGCAGCTGTATATGCGCCAATTCTGGGCTCTGATGAGACTACAATAAACTAATTCTATAACCAACTGGAATATATAATAAATAATTATCATAATGGTGATCAGCGACTGGAATGCTAAGATGGGAAGTGAGAAAATATCTGCTATAATGGGGAATTTTGGCTTAAGAGACAAAAACAAGAATGGGGAAAACTTACTAGAATTAGAATTCACGCGCAGTGTTGCCACGTGTTAAATAATCAAGTATGGAACAATCATGTAAGTTCCTCTTCAAGACTGGATTTGTTTAATGCGTGTCAAATAGTTGATCATGCGGAACAGGTTCTGGGCACCCTTCCCCTCCATGTCAGAACACATCCTAACTATGTTCTAGAGTTTTTCACACTCTACCTCGTATCCAGAATTTACGCGCAGTGTTGCCGCCTCTTAAAAGAATCAAGTATAGAAGAATCGCGTATGTTCCTCTTGAAGACTGGATTTGTTTAATGCGTATTAAACGGTTGATCAAGCAGAACATGTTCTGGGCACTTTATCCCCTCCCTGTCAGAACACGTCCTACTATATTGTAAAGTCTTCCACACTCTACTTAGTTTTCAGAATTTGCACGCAGTGTTGCCACCTGTTGAAAGAATCAAGTATGGAACAATTGTGTAAGTTCTTCTTGAAGACTGGATTGTTTAATGCGTGTCAAACGGTTGATCATGCGGAACACATTCTGGGCACCCTCGCCCCCTCCCTGCTAGAATACGCCCTAACTATGTTATAGAGTTGTTCTGCATTTTACCCTGTTTTCAGAATTCGTGCGCTGTGTTGCCACCTGTTAAATAATCAATTATGGAACAATCGCCTAAATTCCTCTAGAAGACTGAATTTGTTTAATGCGTGTCAAACGGCTGATCACGCGGATCACATGCTGAGCACCCTTCTCTTCCACGTCAGAACATGTCCTAACTATGTTTTAGAGTTTTCCACACTCTACCTCGTTTCCAGAATTCACGCGCAGTGTTGCCACCTGTTGAAAGAATATAAGTATGGAATAATCGTTTAAGTTGTTTTTGAAGACTGGATTTGTTTCATGTGTGTCAAACGGTTAATCAAGCGGAACACGTTCTGGCGTTCTGGGCAACCACTCCGCCCTCCGTGCCGAACATGCCGGAACTATGTCCTTGCCTTTATTGAGCGAATCTTCAAGAAATTATATACTTAGAAGAGGGATGAAATATCAAACATATTTATGGAATCATGGTTATGTACTGGCTCTGTAAACTTGTCACATAAAATCGGGAGTCGGTGGGAAGCACCCGGTATTTTATTCGACACAGTTTAACGTGTGGTAGTTAGAGAGAAAGAAAAAAGTTATTTGTACTTCTCCGTTTACACTTTATATGTTTTCATTTTTTCCCCTTTTTTCTTTCCCGTTCGTTTTTTTTTCCTTCTGCTAAAGTAATAAAAATGTGAAGCAAATACGTGAGAGAATATAAGTTACGTTATTTTTCGCGGTTAAAGTTAAGTTACGTTTTTAGTTTAATCTAAAGATCACTGGTGTTTTTGCCGCAAATTTTGAAACGCTCGCGTTTATTCGAAATAGTAGACATTATTCACTTCGGTTATTATTATCATTTTTGTTTCGTATATATTTCCAGCGTTGCATGCAAGACGTGGAGAAAAATTTTTCACGCGTCTTACCCCTGCCAGTATATCAGGGCAAAGCTAACCGAATGATTTTCAGCTTTCTCGACCCCTTTTCTCATCTGTAGATTCAACTGGCACATAATTTTCGTGGCCAAATCGAGGGTTTAACAGTGATAGAAACCAAGTGATGCCACTCGTGTAGTTTCACTTTCTGCCATAAAACAGACACATACATCTGTAGCGCCACCATTAGTTACTTTGCTATTACATTGCTTTGCACGGGAGCTGGTCACATTTTTCAATTTTACTCGAGAAATATTCGTTTGTACGAACAAATGAACAGGACTAAATTTATGCAGCGTAAAATTTCACGTCGATTGAGTATACGGATAAGGAAAAAATCGCTACGGTTTTCGTGTTATTTTAGGATCTCGTAAATACAATTTTAAGAAAATCCTTGGAAATTGACAGATGACAAAATTTAACGCAGTGTTTTCTTCAGAAAAAGCGAATAATGAATGAAAAATCAATCCAGCTGAATTGATTGTCAATTAATTGAGAGAAAAATGAATTCCTCTTGTAACGACACAGAAATTAATTGAAAATTCAATACTTCTTTCCCATATAAAACAAAACCAGATTGGATGAGGAAACTGTTGGGGATTTAGAAAGGAGACGGCCGGCAGATCAACAAAATTTCACCGTTCCAAGGAAAAATTCTTATAAAATCCTGGAAAATGCGATATTTTGTTTACTTTCTATTTAAATCGCTCACCTAACTAGTAAGCAGAAAAGACAAGTAAGGCAAGACAACCGGAGACAAGCTAAACGATATTTAATTAAAAAGAAAAACAACAACTGAAACCAACTTAATCCTAATCTAATCCCCTACTCTCCTACTGCAGCATTTGACCAACACAGCACCTGTAAGAGAAAAACACAATTGAGCATCCTCTTCCAACTGGGACTCCTAAGAATATTTTTGGCACCAGACTGCACGCCCCTTCTCTCGCCACGCTGGCCCAATTCCTTTCTCATCCACCACTCTAGTTGTGACCGCACTTGTGCCAAGCACACAAAGCACTCCTACCAGCGCCAGGGGAGCCGCCGTCCTCTCGCCCCCTCCGAGCAGACACTACTCGATCGATCTTGATAATTTTATTTTCATTAGTTGGCAGAATTGTTCCCTGTCATTTCTTGGAAACCATACTTTGTTATCCATTTTCAATTTGGATGTAGAATTTTCGTAATCGGAGTTGAGGAATACATTTTAGTAAATATCTCCACCGTTTCAATTTGTAAGATCGGAAAATCATCATAAACTTGATTGCTCGGCCCGCGTTACAGGGAAGTCCATTCAAGCTGAGACGCCGAGTACATCATTCAGGCTTAATCATGGCAGAACAAATGTGCTTTGCAATTTTTTGAATTTCAGACTGACGACCCAGATGTTTTTTTTTGGCAGGAGGAGGGCAACTTTCTAAAATATGTTAGTACAGAGGCTCTTCTGTTACAAATTTTTGAAACTGGAACGATCCTCTTGTATCCTTATAATCCGACAGTAATATGTACCACCATATTTTCGAATTCTTTGAAATAATTATATTAACCCGTGTCCCAAGGGTCTTGAAGTTTAACATGGAAATTAGGTAAAAATTTTTCTGATATGTCTTAATGGCAGCCTCGTAGAGAGAAAAAGAGGGCCTGGGGAATTTCCACGGGCCCCCTTCCTTCCAGTTAATTTTTTTCTTTTGTAAAATGGGAAAAAATTATGAGCTATAAGAGGTTTATTTCACGGTGAAAGGAGTAATTGATGATTTGATGTACAGTATGATGTAGCCGTAAGCGTTGAAATTCAGATATTTTAAAAATACCGGGCCCCTCTGAAAGTCCGGGCCCGGGGTATTTCCCCCTTTCTCCCCACCTATGTGTTTACTGTTGCTTTTTGGAACTGCACAACACATTTTTGATACTGTCCAATATGGTACTGCCCTTTAGAATACGTTGTTTCATGTTGAGTCAGTTTGGCTCATTTGACGTGTGTTATTTAGATTTAGGGGCTCGTACTGATTTCGATGAGATAAATAATTAAAATTAAAAAAAGGAAGCGGAAACTTACAAAAAAGAACAAAACTGTCTCAGATAAAAAGGACTGTTTCTTTCTTTGAGAAGGAAAATGAAAATCGGCCTTTGCCTCATTTTTGATGGACAAGAATTTCATTCCTCCTTTTGAAATATGGAAAGTAACTTGTTCTACTTTTTGAACGACAGGAAATCCAAACGTACGATTTTTTTGTCTCTTAACCAAAAATAAAATTTTTCTCTTCCTCACATCGTATCCAGGGTTAGTCGTTTTTCCTTCCGCCATAGGAAAACTAGTTTTTCGCCAAACCAGGTGCACGTTGTTTCGCCAGAGAGGTGTCTCTTCTACAAGAATTTCATGGGAAATATTCGGAAAAAACTCCGATGGCTTTTGAAAAATTTTATCGAGAATCTCAAAGAAAAATTTTCTAAATCTCCGAAGAATTTCCTCGAAAATCTTCGGGAATATTTTCCGATAATTCTTAAAGAATTGCATCGGAAATTTTCGGGAAACAACTTTGATAATTTCCGAAGAATCTTATCAAAAATTTGTAGAATAATTTTCTAATGTTTCCAAGAAAGTTACTCTGCATTCTTCGAGAAAATTTTTTGAAAATTTTTGAAGAACTTCATAGGAAATATTCGGATAAAAACGCCGATAGTTTCTGATGAATTTCATCGAAACCTTTCTGGAAAAATGTTCGATAATCTCCGAAGAATTTCATCGTAAATCTTCGGAAAAAATCTCGGATGATTTTGAAGCAATTTTATTGTAAATTTTCGGGAAATATTTCCAATAATTTCGGATATATTTAGAAATTATCTCCATTGTTTTCCAAAAAATTTCAAAAAAATTCTTTCAGAAAGTTTCCTAATAATTTTTGAAGAATTTGATCGAAAGCACTCGGGGAAAAACACAAAGAGTTTTAAAGAATTGTACTGAAAATCTTCAGAAAAGACCTTCGATTATTTCCAAGGAATTTCATGAAAAATATTCGGGACGGTTCCTTTGATTTTCAAATATTATTTTCAATGAATTTTATCAAAAATATTAAGGATAAATTTCCGATCATTTTCAATGAATTTTATCGGATATCATTGAAAAACATTATTTGATGATTTCTGGAAAAATTTGTGGGAAGTTTTAGGAAAACTCTGCAATTATTCCACAGGATTTCACTGGAAATCATTGAGAAGTACCTTCGATGATTCTTGAAGGTTTTCATTAGAAAAATAACTTTCTAGGAAAATATTGAAATTTTTTTTTTAAATTTTAGATGAGATTCTTCCTAAATTATCGGAGTTGTTTTCAGAAAATTTCCGATGCCATTCTTTAAAAATCATCGGAAACTTTTCGCGAAGATTTTCGAGGATATTTTTTTGGAAAACACTGGAATTTTTCCTTAATATTTCCGATGAAATTCTCCAGAAATCATCACATTTTTTCTCCAAGATTTCTGATTAATTCTTTAGAAATTATTGGAGATTTTCCCCGAACATTTTTGACAAAATCTCTGAAAAGCATCAACATTTTTTCTAAGGATATCCTCAGGGACGTACCGAAGAGTTGAAGAGTTTTTCTAGGGGGGAGGTGGGGGTAGAAACTGTGGAAGACCCAACTGACTCAACTCAGAATTTCCAAGTACCTTACCTTTTGGATTTTCCCAACTGACTCAAGTCAAAATTCCCAAGTATCAGCGCAAAAGAAGAAAAACCTTTTGACTTTGCTGGGTCTTCCCAACTACTCAACTCAATTCCAAGTATCAAAGCAATAAAAAAAAAAACAAAAAAAAAACCTTTTAACTTGTTGGATTTTTCCAACTCACCTGAATGAAATAATACATTTTCCCAACTGTTAAGTGAAAACTTTCTACGGGGGGGGGGAAGGTACCCCCACACATCTGGCGAAACAACGTGCACCTGGTTCGGCGAAAGGAAAACCGACTAACCCTGTATAAATTTTTGCCAAATTTAGGCACTGAATTTCAATGCGGCTAACTTTCCTGAAGTTACACATAGTTTACGCCAATGTTCCTGATCTTTTATTCGACATCCATGCATGCCACATGCGTCCATTTCTGGTCACGTTTGGAACTCTGCCTTGCAAATATTTCGTTCGATATTCAGCCTATAGGCCGTTCGTGATGATCTATTGTAATTGATGTTTGATTAATAATACCAATTTATTCGTACAACAGTTACAACAAGGGCGTAGATAGGCGGGGCTGGATGGTGTAGACCCCTTAGCAAAAAAGTTGTCCACGGAAATTTCTATTAACGTACAGGGCTGCAGACTGTAGTCGTGCAGGGCGCAGCAAAGATCAAGATCAACATGGCCGGAAGGAAAATCAATTTCCATGGAAATTCCAACCACTGAACTGAATAGTCACCATGAAGAGCTAAATCATACGGACTGGCTTCGTGTCGAGGGGCATGGAAATTTCTATCAACAACACGGCTGCAGATTGTAAATGTCAACCACTGAATTCGTGTCGGGGGAGCGTTACGGTTTTCGTTACGGGTTTGCTCAAGTATACCAAGTAGTAAAAGCATATAAAATGCTAAAATTATGGAGAGATCACGGAGAGGCATGGCGGCGGCAGGTTGTTGAGACATCCCTACACAAGGATCATACATTGTCAGTAATTATTATAAATGTCGATTCGCTGGAAAATTTTGGGGCTTCGACCTCACACAGAAGCTGATATTCGTTTGTTGCGTAAATATATTACAAGATTAGTAAAAATCCAGCCTCATGATTCGATGGACCTAGCGCTTGACAGGCCTTGCCCGAGGCTGAATAAGTTTTTTCATTGGCACGCGGCCTTATGCGAAGACATTTAACTACCCTTAACGCCGGCACTACCGTTACATATACGAATCGGGTGACTTATTTGGGCCAAAATTGGTTCGGCTTAATTCTCTGGCATCCGTTTACACGCCCTGTTTCAGGGCAACGGCCAAGTCGCCAGCTTCTGAACCCGAAGAAACGATTCGCAGTAGTAAATAAAATTATTTTACGAGTTCGGTATTGCGCGCAAAAATTTATGGTGGGCGCGTACACGTATACGATATATCGACACGTGAATGAAGCATCGCAATGAAACGTGCCATCGAAATGCCACTCCAAAATAAGGAGGCCGCAGGGAAGGGAAAAATCCGTGTTAAAAATATTCGGCGCTCACCGTCGACGCAGAGAGCAACTCAAAACAAAATTCGAATAGAAAAAGGAAATTTAACGTTCAGAAAGACGAAAAAGAAAAAAAAAATTCGCGATAGAACGAATTTACGTTTTCTCCGCTCGAAACGCCGCAGTAAATTATATTTTTTCTACTCCAAAGAACGAAGAATTTGGTCGGATGTATCGGGAAACGAAACGAGTCGTTTCAGATTAATTTAAAATTGGACGAAACAAAGTTTGTGGCCTGCGACTATACATGTATATATCCAGCGAAACTGTAACAAATTAATGTAATTTTTCTCGATGACAGTAGGCGTATCCGCGAACAAGGTTCGCGAAGATAGCGATGTCGGTGAAAAATGGCATCGTTAGTAGCATTTTTCAATTTTATGTTTTATCAGCCCCTCGGCTACCGAACCGAAAAGTTAGAAGGGTGTTATTGGTCACGATACACGAGTTATACATACCTCGTTTGGCGACCGTCCGCAATCAGATTCTCACAACACTTAAGCTCAATTTCGAAATTGTTAATTTATTATAGACGTTCCAAAGGGAAAGAGATCCATCTTCCCCGAACAAGCAACGTAGCACTTAAAACTTAAGCATTGTTTTTAGGACACATTGACCCTGGAATCACAAATACCAATTCTGATATTTTTACACGAGCAAAATGAAATTCGGAAATCTATGGTTTAAAATGCAATTTTTATGCTAGAATGCTGCTATACAGCAACAAAAAGCAATATTGCAGTGTTTGCGGATAGTGTACTTGGCTCATTGGAGAAATAAATAAATTAAAGCCCCTGGACCATAGTAAAACAGAATAAGCTTCAGATTTGAAACTGTATGCGACGCTATGCAATGCGATCCAATTCCTCCAAATCTTCTCCAAGCTGCAGTGGACGAATGAAATTATCCATGTAACTATGTAGAAATGAATAATGCAGTACTTCCATTTCCATGACATAATTATAAATAACTATCGAGTGCGTCAATCGTGTCCTGTTACCAATGATTTCGAGTTCAACCTTATGCGAGGGTGAGACTAATTGGGATAAGCAACTGGACAAAATTGAGAGGAAGGAGGAATCTCTACTTGTTTGCAGGGACGGAAATAGAGGGGCTAGGGGGACTAAGCCCCCCCAGTTTCAAAATTAGCCCCCCTAAATGAAAAATGTACTCTATGAACTAAATCACATAATTAAAAACCTTAATAATAGAAAGGCCAATGGACCAGATGGAGTATCCAATAAGATGATAAAAATAATACAAAAAAATAACCCAAATCTACTACTGATAATCTACAACAAATATCTGGAATTTAATCACCTCCTATATTCCTGGAAAACCTGCAAAATAAAACTACTGAACAAAGCAGGGAAAGACCCAACCATGCCGAATTCATACAGACCCATAGCCCTCCTTGCAAACTTAGGTAAAGTATATGAAAAAATAATACGATTAAAATTAGAAGAAATAATCTCAACAAGAAAAATAATACACAAAAACCAGTTCGGCTACATCAAAAAGAAATCTACTGAAACAGCAATAGACACCCGTATCCAATATCTAGACACAAACAAAACACTAAACAAAATCAAAATGACATTATTAATTAGCTTTGACATCAGTGGTGCCTTTGATGCAATAAAATGGTCCTCCATACTGAATCACCTTAAAGAAAGAAATATCCAAAATAACATGTTAAATCTAATTAAAAGTTTTCTACTCGAAAGAGAAATAAGGTTCTACAACAATGAAACAATAATATTTCAACAAACCCATAAAGCAGGAGTTCCACAGGTCTGCGCTATGGCCAACAATTTTCAATACGGCCATGGCTAAAGTACATAATGCATGCGACAATAAGGAAACCAATATGGAATTAATAAGTTACGCAGATGACCTCCTACTAATGACTGGGATCAAAAATATGGAAGACATAAAAAAAATAAATGACATTATAAAAACAATTAATAACACATTGCAAAAGCTAGGACTAAAAATTAACCCTCAAAAAACCAATAGCATCCTAGTAACCAAAAAACATAAAAAGGAAACCATCAAAAAGGACATAAAAAAAGAACTCAAACTAGACAATCAAAAAATAATCATCAATAAAGAAATGAAGTACCTGGGAATTATTCTAGATGAAAATCTAAATTTCAATAGTCATGTTAACTACATACTGGAAAAAATCAAAAAATACTACTCTAAAATTACTGGTTTATATAATAACACTTTTGGCTTGAAGTACAATGACAGGAAAATACTATACTCAGCGCTATTTAGATCTATAATTGAATATGGCAGTACAATCTATTATCCCAGACTAAATTAAAAAAATCAAAAAAAAAAAATCAGAAGAGAGCAAAGGAAAATTCTGTAAGGTGTTATATCGGCATACAGAACTGTGTCATACACAGCAACTAATGTAATTGCAGGGATACTACCAATTGACTTGCAGTTACAAAAAAGTAATGAAATTAAAATCATCAAACTATCCGGCAATAGTGAAAAACAAAAGAAAGAAAACATCAACAAAATCAAAACTAAATACAACAACCAATGGCAAACTGAATACAATACAGAAACGACAGGAAGAAGAACTTTCAGTCTGATCCCCAAAATTGAAGACAGACTTAACAATAAAACACTAAAACCCAACTACCACCTAACTCAATTTTTAACTGGTCACGGTAACTTTGGCGAATATTTCAAAACATATAATATAACAGATACAGACACATGCATAAATTGCAAAAAATAAATAACAGACACCCCTGATCATACATATTTAAACTGTTCAGCCTTCAAACAAATCAGAATCAAATACAAAATAGAAGACTCAAATCAAAACTGGTTTCTAGATAAGAAAAAAACATTAAATACCATCAACTATGTCCATGAAATAATGAAGAACAAAGAGAATTAGTTTTATAGGTATTGTTAAGATTATTTAACAAAATTGTGACGACCTGATTGACCACACATTCTTAAAATGTTCAACTTTCAAACAAATCCGGGCCTAATATATTACAAAAGAATCTAATCAAAATTGGTTCATAGACAAAAAACACACACAAAAAACAATCAATTATGTTAACGAAATCATGAATAATAAAGAGAAGTTATACATAACAAGGTACAACAGATACAGTTAAAATTTAAGTTATAAACTACCTACGTGTAAATAAAATTGTAATGACCTGCGGAGCGCCGATAAGCTCAAGAAGCAAAAGCGGTCCCCAAGTCAGTATAGTATATGTACTATAAAGCATTTTGTTTTATTAAAAAATAAATTTTAAAAAAAATGAAAAATGTAAAACTATACGAGTACCATTATTATTGTTTGTGATGTTGTGTTTTTTTTTTCCTTACAAAGGAGGTATTGCAGAAAAAATCTATTTTATACTCCCTCTGTCCCATAATATAGAATACATTTGATTTTTTTTCTTGTCCCAAAGTATGGTATACACTTCGCGTTGTTTGAATAAGAGTCCCTTCTTCTAAAAGAAGACGCCTTCCATCCCCCTCTCACTATCCATATACCATTGCCCGCAGGTAAGGGCTTTTCTGATTGGTATCATGCCTCAGACTCATCATTTTTAAACTACGCTACAGCGATTTTCTGGGTCTTTATTATGCCTTCAGAGACACTGACTGGAGGCCACTGTACCTCATAAAAAATGTAGATGAAGCAGAGAAGCATTTCAGCGGGGTAGTAAATCAAATCATCCATACGTATGTGCCAAATTATCGCAACACAATAAAAACGAAGAAAGCGAAATACCCTCCGTGGTTTAATAAAGAAATAATTTGTACGCTAAAACATAAGGAACGCGCTAGGCAAATGTATTAGAAAACCGGTATAAATACTTATTTAAACAGGTTTCAGGATCTCAGGAAAGAGACGAAAAAAATGATTAAAGAGGCTGAAATTAGGCATGGTGCTGACCTGGAAAACAATTACAATAAAAACCCACAAAATTTTTGGAAAGTGATCAATAAAAAAAAGTCAAAAACTGGGAGTTCTGATTTTCTCAAGGATATGAAAGGAATAGTGAGAGAGGGAGATGAAATGACTTCAGCATTCGCTGAATTTTTTCATTCTGTATACGTGTTGGAAGATGTATAGTGTCCCCAGTCACAGTTGCACCATGTCCCCCCTCTTGCGCCCCAATCTTCATTACCCGTATTTTGCCAAAAGACGTAAAGATGGCAATTTCACAATTAAAAGTAAAACACTCCCTAGGCCCGGACAATGTTCCTTCATACGTTTATAAGGGGATCGGAGATTTCTGATAGAACCTCTAACCTACTTGTACAACTTCAGTATATCGAACTGTGTCTTCCCTACAGCATAGAAATGTTCTAAAGTAGTCCCAATCCCAAAGAAAGAGCCATATGAAAACGTAACCAACTACAGACCAATATCCTTCATCCCAATGCCAGCGAAAGTTTTCGAAATGATCATTTACAACAATCTATACCGCAAATTAAAATGCCTTATATCATCTAGTCAGCATGGTTTTGTGGGACGAAGATCGATACACTATTTATTATGAAAACTACACGCAGTAATACTAGAGTGAAAGTGGCAATTACCTAAAAAATTTCAATACGTGAGGTAATGATCCCGCTAGGTCTCCTCCTTAAGACGTAAACGTACCACCGCCTAATTTTCGTTTTTTTTCTTTTTTGAAAAATATTAACCGGTGCCCCGAAGACCTTGAAGTTTAATAGGAATCTTACAGAAGAAATGAAATCTCATTATGGCCCAAAAATGCCCTTACCATAAAAATTGAGAAATTAAGTTGCCTCAAAAGTGTCAAAATTTATAAAATGTTTAACATTTCCAAAAAAAAAAAAAACAAAAAAAAAACTTTTTTCTGGATTTTTAGGAAATTTTACAGATGTTCAATACTAATTTTCTTCGTTGAAAAGGCGTAATAACCGATTTTTACTTTTCCAAATCCCCGCCAGCTGCTGCTACACTCGAGGTTACGAGCATCACGAGTTTACCGAATGGAGGTCCTTAAGTAGCTAATGGTACTGGAGGTGTCTGTTTAATGCGAAACCTCCTTTAATCCCCGTTTTTGATTAAATAGTCGGGAGGAATGTTTAATAATTTTTCAATATGTCCTCCTTCTCCGGAGTATTTTCATTTTCCGCATTTTCCAATCAATTCCCCGGTAACCTGGTTTATTCGCTTTAAGCATACGGCCTACTACTCGCTTAAGATGCCGAAACGGGTGAGTTAAAAATTACCTAAGGGTGGATTTTCCGGTGTCAGGTGTAATACGTTCCGTCGAAAAATATCGGTTCCGTCAGAAATTCCGAGCTAGCCTGACTAAATTTACAAGATCGATGTAACATTTTTAATCATTTAAATTAAACCCAGACCGTCTCGTCTTTCGTAATTACGATTTTGTATTTCCTGCTCCGAAGTTCTTAATGTTTACGAAATCCACGACTGAAATTGCCGAATTAGCTGTTGTACAGGCTACCCACGCTGCCAGGAAGACATTTGGATAAAATTCTGCCTGATCTGTATAAACGTGGGTACCCTATTGTTCTGTACTAGCCAGCAGTATAAATTGTTCATAACGACATTCTATTACCAGAATTCCAGAAATTCAAAGAGAAAGCGCTATTGGTTATGGACTTACACCATTACGAGCCGTTTATGGCAGCAAAATTTCAGCTGCTGTCACTGATGAACAATTTTTCCTGTTAAGGTTGTGCAAATTTTCTCCTATACAAACTACTCGCTTCATTCACTGGTGCACTTTCACTGTTAAAAGCTTACGAATGGATCCAAAACTACTGTCGAAGAATCAAGGCGCATTGGAGTCCTTATCAAAGCAATTTAAATGTTTAGTATTGATACGGAATTTGCAATTTTTGACACAGGCAAGTGAAAACGAAGACGTCGAAATTTTATTGCAAAACATTTCAAAAAGAACATTTTTCACTGCAAATAGCAGATTCTCTTTTATACGCCTCGATGTTTATTTGAATCCAAACATCTCGAATTTCCCTTTTCACGCTATTGTGCTTTTTAAATAATTCCTGCGACGTATTTTTCACTATATTTAAGTTCGAGAAAAGGAGAAATTCGACCTACACTAAATCATGAATATGAAAAAAAAAAGAAAAAGAAAAAGAAAAAAGAATGAGAAGAAAAATGATTGTAGTAGAACATTTTACGGAGAAATTGAGCCTTTACAAGGCGAAAATTCGATTATTATTTTCGGGGAGGAGGGATTTGGCGCAATAACAAAAGACTGTAAACTTCTTTGGAAGCTGGAAAACGTGATGGTCGGGAAAATGAGAATTATAGCCTGTTCGGAAGGAAATGCTTTAAATCCAGAGATGGTATAAATATAGGGTCTCTTCGAATAAGAAGATAAGTAGTACAGGGTGTTGAAAATATCCCGGACAAAAATAAATAGTAAGTACGTTTTTGACGAGATTAGTTATGGAGAAAATCTCTTAATCTGTAGAAAAAGTACTAATCAAGCTGAATGTTCAAACTACATGATACTCAACTGAGTAATATCATTAGTTAATTTCAAGTGAGTCCCTAGTTAATGTCCTTAACTATAATCTCGAGTAATACCAGACATTTTACATAGGTATGTATTGAGACAGTAAAAGTTTTGATCCTGAGTTACCTAATTTGTCACATTCTTCACTTGCTTCAGTGAATCATATGTTCAATTTGTAAGTTAACAGAATAATCCTTTTTGTAAAACTGATTTGGTAATACGAGTACTGAATTTAGGTTCATAGTTGCTGAGTAAGTTAAGGTAACATCCATTATAAATCATTTTTAGGTTTGTCGTTCTTGAGTAATATTAGTTTCGATGCGCAAAATCCCACTAGGTATCCGGGTAACTAAATGAGAACAAGGGTAACTAAAGGGGAACGAGGGTAATCTGAGGGTAACCGAAGGTAACAACTTTTCTGACGCGGGTAACTAGAGGGTAACGAATTGCGTAGTATTCCGCCAGTTATCCGGGTAACTAAAGGGGGACAAGGGTAATCTGAAGGTAACCTCAGGGTAATAAATGGGTAACTTTTTCGCGGGTAACTGAGTAACTAGAGGATAACAGACTGCGCATCAGGGTGGTCAGTTGAGGGTTGCCAAACTCTGATTCGTCATCCCTGAGTATCTGTGATCCTTCATGTTCTATTATTCCAGTTGTAAACTTCCTGCCTATCTCTTTTCTATTGAAGTCACGCAGCCGAGTTTTCAGTCTAGTCTGCTGTGGACTCCATTGCAATTTTTCCTGCCATCTGTCTCTGTTCGGGCATGACTTATTTGTTTGGTCAGTGGTAGGTCGTTTCTTTCACATCAGGTATATTGGTCAAAGTTCTTCAGTAGGTACTTAATATTCAGTCAAATGTGACTTGAATGTATAGTATAGAGTTTGTCATTTTACTGTCTGTTAAATATTGCGGTATTCTATTTCGGGTTGATAGTTGTGGTTAATTTGATTGTTTAGTTTCCTTTTTTCCCAAAGTTATAACAGTTCACTCACTACTTACTTTACAAATCATGGATTGATATCGAAGGTAAGAGTGATTAAAGGAAAAGGTGCCTTAATTTCACCAAAGTACCTGTGAAACACAATCAACTTCGACAGAAGCATCAACATTTGTATTACCTAACATTCGGTATTATTATTATTATTATTTTTTTAAATTTTTGTATCCAAATACTTTGGAACACATTACATATTAAACCCAACCATTTGAGAATTATGACAATAACCTCTACTTAATTTATACAAAAATTACTCAGTCTAAACAATTTACAATTTGTCGAGTAGACATGTGTGAATGCAAATGTCGACTGTTCAATTGAGTCTACTCTTGTATGGATTGTTACTACAATGTTGATACGTGTCAACTATAATGTCAACTGAAATGTTGACTATACAAAAATATATCAGTGTCTAATGAACACGTATCAATTCGCTGCATACTACAATGTTTATAGTAATGTCAATACACATACCGGGTGATGAACGAGAAGTCGCACCATAGGCAAACATGTAGTAACGTGCAACGTATATGTAATGCATGCAGCGGAGATTGTGTTATCGTGTCGGCGCCGCTGCGCCGTATTACATGTTGGCCCTATGGTGCGACTTCTCGTTCATCACCCTGTATGTGTAGATACTTGTTGACTAAAATGTAAACTGCATTTTACATCCATCTAACACCAGTTCATAATTTTGTCTGTGGAAATGTATGCATACTACATACAGTTGACAGTAAACTGAGCATCAACATTTGTATGTGTATTGCATATGAAAAGTGGAGGTATTAAAAATGTCCAGGATTTCAATTCTGACATTTTAGTTGACATTGCCATACACACATGTTTCACAGATACTACAGATTGTTGCACAATATTTCTGGGTGTTACCTCATTATCAATGCTTTACAATTATCCAATTATGCGAGTATGCATTAAAAGCGTCCAATAAATATTGACATTATATATTGCTGTAGGAATGGGAAATACAATAGTTAGGTGCTTCACATTACTTGTTGATGTGGATGATAATTACATCAATGCAAAAGAATGTGAGGCAGGTGAAAGCTGTATAATTATCAAATGATGCGTGAATGCATTACTAAGCGTCTATAATCAACGTTGGAATATTGATGTAGGAATATGGGAAATATGATGGTTATGTACTTTACATTACCTGTTTGATATGGATAATGATTGATATATTAATGTTAAAGAATGCGAGGTAGATGAAAGCTTTACAACTATCCAGTAATGCGTGAATGCATTAAACATCTAATCAATGTGGGCATATTGATGTAGGAATGGGAAATACAATAGTTATTTCACATTACCTGGTTGACATGGATGATAAAATTGATGATATCCCTAAAGAATGTGAGGTAGATGAGTGCTTTACAATTACTAAATGGCGCGTGAATGTATTAAGCGTCTAATCAATGTGGGCATATTGATGTAGGAATGGGTAATATGATGGTTATGTACTTTACATTATCTGGTGACATGGATAATGATTTGTGACATTGATGTTACCTAAAGAATGTGAGGTAAATGAGTGCTTTACAATAATTATCCAATGATGCGTGGATGCATTAAGCATCTAATCAGCATTGGCATATTGATTAATGTAGGCGTATACGATGGTTACTTCATATTACCTGGTGAAATGAATGATGATTATTGATGACATTATTATACTGAAGAATGTGAAGTAGATAAGAACTACATAATTTGTACAATCATCCAATGATGTGTGAAATGTATTAAGTAAGTGTCACATCAATGTTGGCATACTGATGCAGGAATGGGAAATATAACAGTTATTTCACATTACCTGGTTGACATGGATGATAAAATTGATGATATCCCTAAAGAATGTGAGGTAGATGAGTGCTTTACAATGGATAATGACTGATACAGTGTGTTACCAGCAGCTCAAAAATTCTCTGTGGTTACATTTTCACGCAGCTCCGTTTATTTTTACATGATTGGTAGGGTTGGGAAACATACTCTTGAGATGCCCCTGGTATAATAGTTATTTCACATTACCTGGTTGACAGGGATAATGATTGATGTCAATGCTACAGAATGTGAAGTAGATGAATACTTCACAATAATCCAATGATGTGTGAATTCATTAAGCGTGTAATCAACGTTGGCATATTGATGTAGGAATGGGAAATATGATGAGTACTTCACATTACTTAGTTAACACATGGATGATGATTGATGACCTCCCTAAAGAATATGAGGTAAATTAGTGTTTTACAATTATCCAGTGATGCATGAATGCATTAAGTGTCGCATCAATGTTGGCATATTGATGCAGGAATGGGAAATACGAGGGGCATCTCAAATAGTAAGTTTCCCGACCCTATCAATCGCGTAAAAATGAACAAAAATGAATGAAATTCACAGAAGACGAGTGTTTTGAGTTGTTTTACTTTTCTACATAATTACCTTCCGAGTTCAAACATTTTTTGTAGCGAGGAATCAAACGGCCGATTCCAGTTGCAAAAAATGCCGGGTTTTTTGGCGCAGTCTCCCAACACGCGGTTGATTGTGTACAGCTGTTCTCCCTTCTCGAAACTCTTTAATCCAACGACGCACCATCTGCACACTCATACACTGCTCCTTGAAACAACCGAGCATGGACATCCGCCATCTTGAGTCCAACCACGCCCGTCAATGCCGAATCCGACTATATGCGGAGCTAGCGGAGCATTTACCGGGTAGTCAATTCGGTATTGATGAGCACGGTCGGACTCAAGATGGCGGATGTCCATACTCGGTTTTTTCCAGGTGCTCTAACACTGCTGGCCATACACGCATAATGCTTGATGTATTTCGTTTGTGGGTGTGTTTTGTAAAGTCAGAAATTGTATACGCTACATACATGTTCACAAGCAACTCCATCTTTCACGACTGCCTTTGGTCATTTGTAAACAGCATAGCGGTATGAAATGTATACAGTGTTACCAGCAGATCAAAAATTCTCTGTGGTTACATTTTCACGCAGCTGTGTTTATTTTTACATGATTGGTAGGATCGGGAAACTTATACTATTGAGATACCCCTCATATAATAGTTATTTCACATTACCTGGTTGACATGGGTAAAATGATTGATGTCAATGCTACAGAATGTGAAGTAGATGAGTACTTTACAATTATCCAATACTGTGTGAATTCATTAAGCGTCTAATTGACGTTGGCATATTGATGTAGGAATGGGAAGTATGATGAGCACTTCACATTACCTAGTTAACACGGATGATGATTGATGACATCACCAAAGAATGTGAGGCAAATGAGTGCTTTACAAGTACTCTATGACGCGGGAATGTATTAAGCGTCTAATCAATATGTTGACATATTGATAAGAATGGGAAATACAATAGTTACTTCACATTACCTGGTAACATGGATGATGACTATGATAACATTAGTGCTAAATAATGTGAGGTAGATGTGAATGCGGGAAAGGAATAACAACTACACACTTACTATCCAAATTGTGTTAACCAATCTTAATGTCAGAAACAAAAATGATGAATGAGAATGAAGAGCCACATGTCAGCAGAATGTCTAATAAGATCGAGGACATCCTGAGAAATGAGTTTGGTTACAGTCTGGCCCAAATTAAGAGCAAATCAAGACGGTTGTTGATGTTTTCTTTGCTTCATTCTGTTGATAATGTTAACCACACTAAGCTACATACCACACTCGTGATTTCAACTTCCTGCTTACAGTGGCTGGCTGGCCCCGGCCGCATCTGGTAAACAGCCAGTACAAACATACAGTTCGAGTCACCGGTCGAAATTTGCACATCTATGTAACCTAACACTGCGAGTGGTGCGCGGAACCTCTCACCGGTGCGTCGAAGCATTCATTCATGTAGCTTTTCGCGTCCCATAAATTGACACGCACGGTTTCGCAGCATTACAGGGACGTGTGGGTACCACGCAGTCGAGTCCCTTTTGTCGATGGTTATTTCCATCTTGTATCGCAGCTCGTTTGATGCTCGATAAAATAAAAGTAATAATCGAATTGGTCTCGCCAGACGCGCTCGATAACGCGTGGTTGTAACGAGATCCCGCCGAACCGGCGAGGTGTGACTTTGAAAACACCCTGTACCAACAAAGAAGGTTCACCTGGGTTACTTACAGTTGTTCGCGGTCTGTAACACCCCCAGTACATCAATATATAATTGTAACCTTATACTCTATACATTACAGGGTAAATTATTGCTCGTTTTCGCGATCGTCTGCTGAAATTTCTAACCCTTTTGCTGTTGCTTTCTGCGAAACTTTTTCGTAAAGTCGAAATTTCGGTTTGGCACTCGTTCTCTGTGTGACCAGCGACGAGCACGCGCGCGGATTTATTATCACCAACGGCTTTTCGATTAATTTCAGGAGCACTGGATTTAACCCGATGATGGAATAATCGAACGGAGGATAAAACTGAAAAGAACTGCCACGTCAGGAAAAAGGTTGAAAATCCGTGGGATTAGGCGAGGGTGAATTGATATACCTCATATACTTTCAAGGTGGTGCGTCACCAAATATTGCTTTCATGAAATTTGACATCTCTATAGACGGCAGTGTATAGCATTATAAGATCAATATTAGTCCGCGGAACTTGTGAAACCATTTAATTATTTAATTATCAAGTACGTGTTAAAAATGCGGATTCTTTTCGTAGGCATAAAAGAGAAGAGAGCTGGGGAACGTGAAGTACCATTCGGGATTCAGATATAGTTTGACTTCATGTTCTATAAAAAATAAGATTGAAATTTTGATACCCTGGTCGCCAAAGTGAACTATATCATTGATGGTAGGAAACAGCTGCGGCAACTTAGTTCTTTAGTATACCTAAGTATCAAACAAACAAAAACAGTTGTTACTTAACAGCGTTACATACAGGGTGTCTCAGTTTGAAGGATATCCCTGCAATTGGGGGAAGGGCAACTTATTATAAAGGCGTGTACAACAGTTTGTCTACCTTATAAATTGAAACGGCGGAGATATTTTTGATGAAATGTACGAGTATTTCTCAACTTTGATCACGAAATTAATTTTTCTTTTGCAGCTTGCAGACGGGTAAATACGGTTTACAGGAAATAATAAAGGATAGTTGTGCCAATTACAGGATGAGAACAAGATCAAACAAGCACTGTAGTTGGGGGACCAATTTGAATTTATTTTATACTAGCAGCCCCCTAGTCCCACCACAGACAGAAGACTCCGAAGAATGCAGACTCAACCCAAGAAAAACCAATGAGCTGCAAGCCAGGCGGCTTCCATCAACACCCTCAGCATCTCTACAGAGCAGGAAGAAAGGCGGACCCTGGGCAGAGTTGCGTGTAGTTTTCAGTTTAGAGTTAATGATGGCCAAAAAGGGTGGATACCATATTTCCAACACCCTTCGATCGGTCGAAAGGGGGCAGAGACAAAGAAACACTTTTATATGTATTAAAGATTAGAGATTACCGCTCCTTAATAATTTCTCCCAAATTTTAACATAATGTGAAGAAGTTCAATGCAAAACACTTCCGAAACGTTCAAGTTGAAAAACAATTAGGGGGTCTGAAAGGTGCAAAATTTTGTGCCCCCTTCTAATAAGGGTACCGAAATTTTTATAGCCTAAAACATTCAGAATTCATGCGAAGACATCCAGAAAGTATGAACCCTTTCTGCTCTTACGGTTCACCCGCCAACTTTGAACACACAGACAAACAAATACTTTTATGATACAACTTTGAGTAGACAATTTTTAGTTTTCGCTTTCCTTTTTTCCCTTCTTTTCCCTTCTTCTTTCTTTCAAGTAATAATTGTATGATATTTACGTAAGTCATCGCCTACTCCGCCTACCTACAGGTATAGACATCTGTCCCCTATTTCCACATAATTTGACCCAGGGCATTACTAGACCAGTGAGGGCCCACATATCGCACAATTTCGTCAACCCATCTGGTTACCGGTCTACCTCTTTCCCTCTTCATGCCAAGTACGATCCAGACTGTTGCTACTTGGGTCCATTTATTTGGGTCTCCCGTCGCCATACACGTCCCGCATAATTGAACTGAACCGTTTCGATGGTATGACCTATACTATGAAAGTTGCTTTTACTTTTTATTTTTCTCAGACTGATCTTGTCCTTCCATCTGAGATTCAAAATGCTCCTTAACATGGCGTATGTAGTTCTCTTCAGCTGCAACACTCGTCTCTTAATTAGTGACCACTTCTGGCAGCTTTAGCAGAGTACCGGAGTTACGCACATTTTTGAGAATTGAATTTTTACTTTCCAGTAGAATTTACTTTTTAAAATGTGTTTTAGTGCCCAAAAAGCCCTCCATGCACTTGCTATTCTTGCTTTCAAGTCTTTGGATGACCCTTGTTCGAACGAAATTATCTGGCTTAAGTATTTATATTCTCTAAACCTCTTAATTTCAAAATCATTAAGCCTGATCGACTCCACATCCCTCTCATTTGTCATTAGTTTTGTTTCAGACCCATGAATGCTTGGACCATCTGTGGCACCTGCAGTCCAGTTCACTCCCAATTTTGACTAAATCTGTGAGGTTATCACTTCTCAATGTGATATGGTCTGCAAAACGTAGATTATTGAGGAGTTTCCTGTTGATCTTGAGCCTCATGGCACATGCAGTCTTCAGTTCACCCGCCATTTTGACCAAATCTGTAAGGTTATCACTTCTCAATGTGATATGATCCGCAAAACGTAGATTATTGAGTTTCTCGATGATTTTTAGCCTCAACCCCGCCCAGTCAACTGTTCTGAAAACTTCTTTAATAATGCTGTTGATATTATTGGGGGAGATACGGTCTCCTTGCTGAACACCCTGAACACCTCTTGAGATACTAAATGTTTCCCCTTTTTTATCCACTTTTTTTTAGCATATATACGTTTGATATATTTTTGATAAGCTCATTAGAGACGCCATGATTATGGAGAGCTTCCAACATATTATGTGACATGGAGTCGAAAGCTTTATTGAAATCAATAAAGAGAAAACTAACCTTAAAATTATTTTCTTTTGCTTTTCCTAAGAATTTGGTTCAGGGTGTGCATATGATCCACGGTGGAGTAATTTTTTCTTAAGCCAGCTTGCTCAACCGATTGGTCAAAATCTGGATAGATCCTTTCTTTCAGAATTTTCATTAGAATCTTGCACACGTTGGATGATTAACGAATCGGGAAATAGTCATTAATATCAGCTGGATTCCTTTTTGTAAATTTCATATAATACCCACTGGTCCAGAATTTCCCTTCCCCAAAAATTTTGTTGAATAGTTTTGTTAGTGAGGCACCACTTCTTCTGCTAGAAGCTTTAATAGCTCATTATTAATTCCATCTAGGCTCAAGACTTATTTGCTTTTAAAATTCTGATCATTTTGAAAACTTCTGACTCCAAAATGGGGGTTCGGGTTCCCTGATAGGAGCAAGAGTTTGGCTTTTTGGAGATGTGTGCATACTTACACGATAGAGTTTTTCGTACTCTTAGTTGCCAGATCGTTGTGTACTTCTGCGCCCCACCCAAACTTTGAGTTTGGGAAGTAAATCCGCATTTTTAGAAATGTTTTTCTTGACTTTCCTTGTAGACCAGTTTTCCCCAGTATCTGGCTCACGAGTTTTCCCCACAGACTTTCAAGTCCTTTCTCATTTCCTTTTTAATCAGCTTATTCGATTTGAAAATCGAACAAGTAGGGTAGTTAGGGGAGGTCCGTTAACATATAGAAAATGTTTCTTTTATTTCGGTAATTCAACTGGAAACACAGCAAACAAGTCTAAAAATTGAGATTACTTGGATCGCTGATTTTGGAAATTCGATTATGTCCTTAATCCGCCGACCTCGATTTGAGATCCAAAAAGTCAACTCTTATATTTTTAAAGAGATGAAATTGATTTTGCTGAAAAACAAAGTATCAGTATCAGATTTTTGTGTCGCTGCTTCCTTAAATCTGATCGGATTTCCCAATTTGGGGTCCCCAATTCAAAACGCTTCCTTAAAATTGTCAAAACTGACCCAACTTATGAAATCGAATAAATTATCGGAATATAGGTATCGTTTGGGTCACTGATTTCAAAGATTCTATTTAACTTTTGATCCGATCCCGATTTGGGTCTCAAATTCTATTTTTCCTTTACCAGAGATTAACCTGAAGAATTCGAAAAAAGCATCGGAATAGGAATATTTTGGATCACTGATTTCGATAATCCGATTAAATTTGTAATCCACCGATCTGGGCTTCCAAATTCAAATTTGACCCCTTCAATTAAGTATGATGATCTGATTTGTAAAATCAAATTAAGTATTGAAATATGGGTTATTTGGGTCACTTATAGCTAAAATTGAATCAAATTTTTGGTCTGACTCCAAGTTGGGCTCTGGATTTAATTTTTTTCCTTTCCGAAAGTCAAATTCGTTTCAAATTGGGATAAGATGAAAAATTCAACCAAATTTTCGAATTTGGCAACCCAAACAACTCTTATCATGATACCTCAGATCTCGACGTCGGTTCAATTTCATCCACTTGAAAGGGTTAATTTTAGATCCGTGAACCCAAAACGAGGTCAAATCAGAAGATGGAAAACGCTATAGCCCGGTAAGCTAAGGAAATCGGCCTAAGTCAATTTTCTCAAAATTTTCTTCAGTTCTCTATTTGCAGTGGTAAAAGAAAATTTCTGAGCCCATCGTCATAATCCTAGATCCCTCCAGGGGAGTGCGACCTTGAAATATGATTTTCACTATTATAGCTTTATCGTGGGCATTTTTCATGGCACGAAATTTAGAGTATAAGTGAAGGCACCTAGTATGAATACAACCAAACTTTTTGAAATTGTTTTTTACGTTTTTTGATAATTAAAACCGATTTTGAAACTCTGAAAATAGCACCGATGCCGCCATTTTTGAGCTGGCAAAAAATTTTTATTTGCAAATATTTCTCGATATATTCCCTACTTTATTTTATTTAATTATTTATTATTATTTTTAATTTCATTTCGATCACTTATCTATCTAAAATCAATTATAGTAAAAACAAAAAAGTATCATATATACTCGTTACCCGGTGACGAAGCACGTGGATAGCTAAAAGTTTAAGAGGGAGGTTATCCTTTTCATAGCTCTTAGTTGAGAAGAAATTTGTATCGGATCTGGTTTTCCAGCTTCACGAGCAAAAATCAATAAATAAAAAAAATATTAAAAAAAAACGAAAAAAAAGTTTTTTGAGCACTCAGGTATATGCTACCATTCTGAAAATGTTGACAATTGGCATAAAAATGGGGAATACATTGAGAAATATTTGAAAATTAAAATTCTTTTGCTAGCTCAAAAATGGCGGCATTGGCGCCATTTTCAAAATTATAAAATTGATTACGGAGGCCAAGAAAAGTAGAAAAAAGTTCAAAAATTTCGTTGTACACTGGAAGCCTTCACTTACATGCCAAATTCTTACCATTCGAGCAAAAAATGCCCACGATAGAGCTGAAAGAGTGATAATCATATATTTCGAAGCCATACCCTTCTAGTGGGGAGTGGGATTGTGACGATGGGCTCAGGAAATTTCTTTCACTACTGCAAATAGAGTACTGAAGAAAAATTTGAAAAAATCGACTGAGCCTGATTCACCTATCTTACTATAGCTTTTGATCGAATTTTTGAATTTGGCACCCCATCAATCCTTATCGTGACACTTCGGATTTCGACGTCAGCTCAATAGCACCCATTTAAAAGGATTAAAATTTTGATCCGTGAATCCATAAAACTAGGTCGAATCAAAAGATGGAAAATCTGATCGGATTTTCATATTTGGCACCCCAAACAACGATTAAATTTTGATCCGTGGACGGATCACAAATTTGATTTGATTTTTAAAATCAATCACCTAAAAATCCGTTTTCCCGATACATCATTTGATCTGAGTCCGGCTAATTTTGTCATCTTTTAGTGGAGAAATTAGGATTTGGAAATCCAGATCGAGGTTAGATCAAAAATCTAACAGATTATTGAGATGAGCGATCCGAAAACCCCTCGGTATTTTGTTCGACTTTCCAAGTTTTAATTTCGTTGATTTAAAGGGGAAACATTTGGAGTTGAAAGCCCAGATCGGAGTCAAACCAGAAATAATTTTCTGAATCAATAACCCAAGAATCCCGACAGTTTTAGCAAAAATCTAGGTTGCCCGTCAGAAGAAAGAAAATTCGAATGTTGGGCAAAACCGAGATACGATCAACAGTCTGATCAGATCCAAGAAATCCGTATTCTGATATTTGTGTCAGTATGTTTCTATTTGAAATTCTAAAGTTTATAAAGACCGAGCCTCTTTTACGGGGAAAGGGGAAAAATTTTCACTTCAAAATAATCTAGATCTTAAAGATCCACGGCTATCCCGTGTCGATCCGACTTCGCCATAACAAAAAAATTGAGAATTTTCTTGCCATACTCTCATTATGTATTAACACATGATTTTTCTAAAGTCTCAACAGTGTACTACTTAATTTGGACACGCCTGTAGAACTTTACCGAGGTGCAAGAGAGGCCAAGCTCTTCCCTAGACGTCTGGTTTAGGAAAAATGTTTTACCCCATCCCCCTGTGCAAGTAAATACTGTCATTATTACACGAACTATACCCTCATGTCTACTAACTGAACTGTTTAAACAGGCGGACTTGGCAGGCGGCTGGAGCTGAGCCCCTTTTCAGGCAAAGTCACTCGACCTCTCCAGAAAATTTCGAAAATAAATTGAAAATCTATCAACAGGGCAGCTGACGTGAATTTTTTGGACAGCACCCAAAGCTCTTCACACCTCCAAGGCCGGTTCTTCGGCCAGAAGGAAAGAGGGCTAAGACAACCCTAACAGCCTCCCCGATGTCTCTGAGGTAATGCTCGAAAGGGCAGATTCCAGGAATCGGGTTGAGAGCAAATAAGAAAAGAAGCTCTTCACACCTGACAAAACATAAACTACTAAACTTTATCTAATGCTTGTTTTAGGGGCTGGAGGAGTTGGGCACATTATGAACAAGATGAAATTTTATTTGCTTGGCCTAAAACCTTAATCTGGTTACCATATAGTGCCCAACAATATTGTTATTCTCATTTTCGATTGGATAATGCTGTACCAGTATTAAAAGCGAACAAAATATAACGCTTTTATTATTCGTCAGTATGTAAGCTCAAGAAGTTTTCATAATTCGAAAATTACCATTTTATGCTAAAAACTTTCCGACTATCGAAGAATTAAAACGTTTCGAGCTGAAAAAACATCGAAGCGCAAAAATTCGATAGAAGTTGTTCCGAAGGAAATAATTATCAACTTTTAAGTAATCTCGAAATAGTTTTTGGTATTTGCCTGAAACGAAAAAAAAAAAAAAAAATCGCAAAACAAAAATAAACTTTTGAAATGTTCGAACTTATCAGAAAACTTGTCAATAGACGGAGAAAAAAATTGGTTACGACAGACGAGAAAACTCTCCGCCGAATAAACAAAGTATTGATCCGAAAAGCGCAACATTTCTATTAATATCTTCTGTAACTTTGTAAAATTGTAACGAGCACTAATTATAATTAATTAGCTGCTCGGTTGAAACGGTTAATTTTCATTTTTTTCCCCCTTCTGTTGTCGATAAAGGAAGAAAAAACTTGTAAATTGCGAGAACGAAAAGAGAGGAAAACAATGAGAGAAAATTCGAATTCGAGTGCTACGAAGCAGGAAGAGGAATGAGATTAATTTTTGCTTTTGACATTTTAATTCGGCAAAGGGTTCATGTGCAACCTGGCCCAATCGTCAAATTCGATATTAATTTCATGTCGCTGTACAGAAAAATTGCACATAGGTTGTACCAAAGTGAAAACTCACCAAAGTGAATTTCGAATGTTGAATACCAAGACAGTGACACTTACTCGCCGTTTTCACACCATCAACCAACAAGGGTGACAAATTTCTCTTATCGATTTACGCTCTCTCAATTTGCAGCCCCTGGTATCTAGAGTTGAATTATGCAAACAAGAGAATCGAGTTAAGGTATGAAACGCCTTTCTATTCGCACAATCTGCATCTATAAGTATTTATAACCTTTTCGCTTAACACTAAGCGGATGTCGAGTTCCTTTAACTTGTTTTAAAAAGTTACAGGAATCTCAGAGCCATGCCACGCTAAACATTTTATTTTCAGACAGTGAGCACTTACAGTTAGATACAGTTGAGCAGTTGGCTAATTTAACATTGGAACGATGTTCGAGTGACTTTTTAAATTGAGTAATTTCGTATTTTTTGTCACATTTTCACGAGTAGGTATCTTGTGTACCATTAATCGGGGTAACATTGATAGAAAAACGCTATTTCTACTGAATAATTTTGAATATGAGTTTTCAATTTCTTTCGCCTGAAAATATAGGCACTTCCTAATAATTTAAGCCCAGTGTGGTCGAGATATGATATATAAGGATAAGGAGACGGAACTCTGTGAAAATTCAACCTATCGTCAAAAACGGGGCAGTATTGATAGTAAAATGCCACTTATTGGTCAGGGTTTTTTGGACGGTCAAATCTCGAGCTCTAATTATATGGGGAGTTGATTTTGGAATCGATGGATACTATTCCTTCCTCAGTCTTTCATCATTCATGATGAAAACCTTGGAAAGGCTGATAGACAGACACCTAAGACAAGCTACCTTGAAAAGGTTCCCACTACATGAGAACCAGCGCGCATATAGGGCAGGCAGATCAGTAGAGTCATCACTGCACTCGCTTGTTACGGCAATTGAGAGAGAGATGACTGGCAGAGATTATGTCCTGGCAACATTCATGGATATACAGGGAGCGTTTGACGCGACCTCTCATGAATCAAAACAGCCTTGAGGGAAAGGGAAGTACAGGAAAGCTTAATAAGCTGGATTGAATCTACGCTAAAAGGCAGGGAGATCCGGATAACATACCAAAAAGAACGGATCCATGCAACGACCATCAGGAGCTGTCCATAAAGGGGAGTACTCTCTCCTCTACTGCGGAGCCTAGTGGTGGACAGTTTGCTGGAGGAGTTCAATGGTCAAAAATATACACACAGGGCTACGCTGATGATTTGGCTGTGGTGGTAACCTGCAAATTTCCGGGAACCATCGCGGAGTTAACGCAGTGGGGACTCCGATGTGTTGAAAAATGTTATCGATAAATCCGGACAAAACTGAGATCACTCTTTTCACCCGCAAAAGGAAGAGCAAGGAGTTGATCAAGGTGCAATACAAGGGAAGACCGTTAGCCCTCACAGGAAAGGTAAAGTACTTAAGAGTATATCTTGATGAAAAACTCTCCTGGAGGGATCACGTCTCAGATAAAATAAGAAAAGGGATTGAGGCTCTTTGGGCTTGCCGCACCTTTGTCGGCAGGACCTGGGGACTCTCTCCCAAAATGATGCACTGGATATATACCGGTGTAATACGCCCCGGAATCACACATGTGACCATTGTGTGGAGGGGTCGGGTCCACCTGGCCAAAGTCAGAGAGGAACTAGACCACCTGCAAAGGCTCGCATGCGTGATGACAACGGGGGCAATGAGTACGGTGCCGACTAAGGCACTGGAAAGGTTCTTAAACTTGCCACCACTTCACACTGCTATAGAAGCAGCTGCGATAATGGAGGCTTATCGTCTGGGTCAACCGTCCAAAAAACAGGCCACAGGAGGATATGGGAGATGGTGGGGACAATGGACAAATGCTTTGGGATACCAAAGGATAGAATCGCAATGGAATACTTCCTTGACAAAGCCGTACCGTGGGCTGATACTCACACGGGAGGCTTGGGAAAAGAGGTGGCCAAGCATTTGCAGATGCCTCTAAGAATGACCAAGGTGTGACAAGATGGCGCTGCAATTACCCTCTGGTTTAATCCATAGGCATCCTACAAAGGGTCCAAAAACCAAAATTTGGCAACTGTTGCCAATTATTGGTCTGCAGAATTTTCCATTTTTAATCATAGCATATGGTAGTGTATGCCATCAGGAATGAGTTTTTCACGTACACGCGTCGATGTCAAGCTCAAGTGCTATTTTCTGTGAATTTTTCAAAATATCTTAAAATTTACCAATTATTTGTCGACCAATGTTTGGCATAATCTGAACGAAAAAATTATCTGAAATTGACAGAATGAAAAGAAGAAAGTGAAATTCAATTTATTTATTGTAATCGAAATAAAATACAAAAATCATAGAAATGCCAAAAAGACTCCTCGTCATTGCATTCGGCAAACTGATATCAAGAGAAAGGAAACATTAGTCAATCATTGGTTTAAAAACAAAAAAATTAAGCCAAATATTTGTCAAATTTTTTCTCCCGTGTATTGAATTTCATCATTGCTATATATTCTGTAACTCTCAAATAGGCTATCTAACTTCCTGAAATTAAAAAACGCAAGGTAAATGTTGGTAACTAGGGACAGGGTACGATTTGGGACAGATGTTACATTTTTTGTGTAAGACGCGGTAACACTGGTTGGGTACCCACTACTGCTTGCTTTGAGAAAAAAGTGATTGCATTCTACACTATGTAGAGCGCTAGCGGGTACGCCACTGGTGTTACCGCGGCTTACACAAAAAAATGTAACATGTGTCCCACGTTACCAACGTTTACAGTAATGACAGAACAATCACTTCCCGCATTCGGCAGGTAGCTACTCAATCCTTGGTTGATTATTTGAAAAATGTTCCTTATGTTCTTTGAACGCACAAAAAGTCCAAAATTGATAACATGAAGTACTTACTTTTTCGATTTTGATCGTGGACTTTGAAAATGCAAGAATGTTATCAAGCCGAAAACAGGCAAATTTTTCCACGCCTCATATCTTCAACGCGAATCATCAAAATCACTTCAAACACAGATTATACTGAAGTACTGCTTGTCTGCCATACACTGATTAAAATTATAAAATGCTCACGCCCTCTAGCGAATCACATTTATAGCTTCAAAATTTTGACCATAAATTGGCACTTTACCTTAAACGTGATAGAGCTGCAAAATTTACAGGTAATGTGTGTGGCATCTTTGATAGGGTATCAGAAAACATACTATGCGTGAAAAATCGCCGAAGGGTAGTTTCCAGGGCCAGGGGTACGGTGTTTGGGGAGCCACTTTGGAATGCGTACATCGCTATAAGCTCCATCAAGTGATACGTGAAAAATTGTGTACCGTAACATGAGGTGACTTTGCTCATTTTTCTCTGTACTTTCAAGTATGACACACTCTCACATAACAGGATACAAACCGGACTCCTGCGGGAGTTCTCACGTTTTTAACTAGATTTTTTTTTTCTCAGCCCCTACTTCAGAAACGCATTCTCATAGATTTCGTAAGTTCATTTTATATTATCAAATGTGAAACAGTTTGATTCCTTGATGTGTGGTAATGATGTTGGGTGGAGGAGTTTCAAAAGGGGGGAACGAATGAGGAAAACCTCAAATTTGCGTTAGGAGCCGATTTATAGGTTTTCGAGGTCTCTCAGTTTAGTTTTAGGGATAATTTCTATACCCGACCAACTGGAGTACTACTGAAAAGGTGGGAGTCAAATATAAGTAATTTTTTCAGTACTTGTAGTATTGGGTTTACAGAATCTCAAAGTCGCTGAACACGATTCTCTAATGGATGACTCCTTATTAGGGACTATTTGAAGAGGTTCAAAAAAATGAACCCCACGGGAACCTGGTGTAAAAGTTATCCCAAGAATTGAATTCCACAACCTCGCAACTTAAATATCGATTACTATCAGTTTTTGAAAATACAATAATATCGTCAATGTAATTGGCGCTGTAAGCATCAAGACCGTTTCTTCTAATAATATTGCGCAAAATTCGCTGAAAGATGGCGGGCGATGTCTTTAGGCCGTAAGGCAAACAAGTCCAATGATCTAGGAAAAATGACTATTATTTGATCTCTATCTTTTTTGACGTTACCTCGAGAGACCGGGGGAGAGGTTACAAATCCGATTACCTTCTATTATATTTGCATAACGCTTTGAAGACATGAAAGTTGTGCAGGTTACAGTATCTGAGTGACTCTGGGGTATTTTGAGGAGGGGAGGTGTTCCACACCATGTCCCCCCTGAGGAATTGTCTTTCAGACTTTTGAATTCTATTATTCTCATATCGACACCTTAGAGCAAAATAATGTTATCTACATTTTGTCGAAACTGGCCGAAAAGGGAGAAGAAGTTTTCAATAGACTATCACTCCTGTGTTACGAAGTCGAACCGTCGCATACTTATGTGAAGTTGATATTTTGCCAGCATCAGTATGCAGTATTGCACATAACCGAGCGTGAAATTTCCTTTCCAACGATACCGATAACTCATTTCCCCCCAAAAATGTAGATAGCACTATTTGGTTCCAAGGTGTCGATATATCATATTTCCATGAGGGTGCGGGGGGAATATTTTTGTGTTTGGAAGAAACTACGTGTATGTGGACCTTTCCTTCCTCGCCAGCCCTTATTACAATCGGTATGCTAATCCGATGTTATGGTTGTGGAGAGCGTCAACTTAATTCATTTTATGCAATATCCTTTGCCACTAAGAACAAAAGAATCTCGTGTCACCTTCACTCCCTAGACATTTTAATAATATTATGGAGCCGGTGGGAGGAGAGGCAGGGGACATGTACGCATCTAATTCGATTCTAAAGTCGCACAAGATGGTCGTTAGGAGAAGGGCTGGAAGACATATGCCGCTTCTCAAATTCGATTGAGGGGCCAAAACTGGTGTCATGATTTTGTATCTGTTTCGGACAATTTTGTGCCGCTATCAACAAATTTCGTGTTACTAACCCTGAATTCTGTGCCACTGATCTCAAATTTAGTGCAAGCTCCTCTCTAGAGATATTTTCACATCTAGGCGTTGGGTGTCGCGAAATGCGATCGAAACTCGCTCATAAACTCGCGTGCTACATGTATAGGTATAATGTAAATCAAAGCGAATACAAATGGGAGTGAACCGAACA
Organism: Acanthococcus lagerstroemiae; assembly: GCA_031841125.1. Lineage (NCBI taxonomy): Eukaryota > Metazoa > Arthropoda > Insecta > Hemiptera > Eriococcidae > Acanthococcus > Acanthococcus lagerstroemiae. Next base: position 42,431,130 of record CM063114.1, on the reverse strand, counting down.
ATGGATTTTTGATCTTATCATTTCAGTCGTCGGTGTCACTCACTCTCCCCCGCTCTCTCTCTCTCGCCCCCTCTTGTCTCTCTACGAGTCGCTAAGAAATCGCACTCCTAAGCTGTGTTTGAGGCGATTGATCGCATAGCTAGGGAACTAATAACCCAACAGGTACAAACGCGAGATTCAGCGGAACTGTTATCCGAAAGTGAATACATTCCCCGCCACATTGGGGAAATGAATTGAAGAAAGCTGGAAAGAAATAATTGATTCTCGAATCACATCTGTCACTTGTATGAGCGATGCCTTTTCAAACATGCAATTCCGACGCAACATAATACGAATTCCCAGAAAAAGTTGGAACATATCTACTCTTGTTGTTGGAGAACGCGACCAGCTCTTTATTTGCTGATGCTCTCTCTCTCTCTCTCTTTCCTTCTATTCTTTCTTTCTATTTTTACCGACTTTTCGAAGAATTCGAAAGGAGGTATTGTTTTTGTTCATAGGGTGGGGGTTTGAGGTCAGAGTGAATTTTCTTTACGTTTTGAGGTGTGGGGAGTTCGAAAATATCATTCATTCAATTTCAGGTATCCTTATATATATATATATATATATATATATATATATATATATATAGGTATATATATGTACAAAATTTTGAAACTGGAATAGCTCGAAGAGTGTAGGATCGAATTTTATGAAAATCAGATATGTTATAGAACAGCACTTGAAGTTGTGCATGTGAAATTTTGGTGAGGATTCGCCGAAAGGGGGCTGTGGGGGAGAGGGTCAAACATTTCTTTCGATTATTTCTCATCATCTCAGCTTGGGGACGAAAAAATATACTGGAACTCATTTGAAGAAAATTTCATTTTACATATTTTTAGTTATTATCATTTTTCTCAGCACCCCAAAGGGGAGGGAGATAACCGGGGTAGAAAATTGGGGTTTAGTGTTAAAAATGTGGTCAATTTTTCTACGTGTCGAAAATGTCGAGATATCGACCTTTCGATATAATGCGTTTATTCAGATTCATTCCCAACAATAGTTGTTAGTCGTCGGTACTGCTATTGTTAGCAAGATAAGCAGTTACTGGTATCAGTTCTTTTATTTGAACTCTGTCCATGTAAATTCGTGTTGCCTGCATTTGAACTACCACGCGTCTAAATTCGTGCTGTGTGTATTTGAACTATTTGTGTTTGTTTTGAAGTGCGTCGCTTGTTTTCCTTTAACGTTATCCCATTTTTGCTGTTTTGTTGAGTTTTTGTTTTATTTTTCGAGATCTCTGTTATGGTTGTTTTTATGGTTAAAAGTTCCTCTTAGTTATTTTTTTCGGTTTTTTCTTCTGTTTCTATTCTGTTGAATTTTTTGCATACAGCTTTCATTTTTCCTAGTCATCGCCTCCTTTTTTCTATTATTATTATTATTATTATTATTACTAATATTATTATTTTGCTGATTTGGAGTTTTTCTTTTATTTTTCAGGATTTTTTTAATGTAAGATACTAAATTTGAAAAGTCGGTACTGCTGTCGCTGCTGCGACAGCGTTTTTTTTTTTTTTTTTTTTTTTTTAAACAGGACTTAATGCCATGTAGGCTATACCTGGGTAATACTAATTAATACTTATTAATGTTAATTAATACTAAGTAAGAATTACTACATTGTATAGATTTCATATGTAGGTATATATAAATAAGTAGCGAGTTTTTAGGTGAAAGTATGAGTACAATTATCAAAGTAATGGTATAAGATGTCGTTGGGTGATGTATTCCGTTAGTCGCTGAAGGCTGTCCGTGGTGAACTTCTCGATTTGGAGTCCTCCGAAGTGGATGCAATTCGATATGATGTGAGCTACTGTTAGTCTATGTTCTGATGGACAGTGAGGGCAAACAGGCGGTGTTGTTTTTTGAAAAAGGTACGAATGCGTTAGCCGTGTATGGCTAAGGAGTATACGGTTTGTGGCTACTTCCAGTTGCCGGTCTGATCCACATGCTGCTCCGATGTGGCGAGTCCAGTTTTTGACGTCGTGTTTGAAGGTCCGGAGATTGCTGGGTTGAGTTTGGTATTTCTGTAGCCATTGATCACGGTATAGCTGTGATAGATGTGTGCGTAGGTCTTTAGGTGCTATGGCTGATATGAGGTGGGTGTCACTGTCTGTATACTGAGCAGCTTGGTGGGCGATTTCGTTACCCAATATGTCCTGGTGCGCAGGTTCCCAGAGGAAGGTGATACTAATACCGGCGCTGTGTAAATGATATAGCAGGAACCGGATGTGGCTTACGAGTTCGCAGTTCGGGTTTACATTTTGCAATTTTAGCAGCGACGTTTCGGAGTCTGAGCAGATAAGGAATTTCGACGTGTGGGATGTTGGTAGGGCCATTAGGTACTGGTATATGGACATCATCTCGGCTGTTTAGACGCTGGAGAAGCAAGGGATAGTGAAGGTGGAAATGCCAGTGTCAATTAGATATGAGCCTCCTACTCTGGTGGTTTATTTGGAGCCGTCTGTGAAGCAGCACATCTCATTCGGAAAATCCTGGTGTAGGAGCGAGTCGAATATGTCTTTCGGATGATTGACGGAGGTATTCTTCATGTTCCACATAATTCTGACTGGGGTCGTGTGCCACGGTGGATCGGGTGGAGGGAGAAGTTTGATCAGCTTGCGTGGAAGGTGTGAGAGATTTATTGATGAGTGGGCGGTTATTTGAATGGAATGTGGGGTTTCTGGATTAGGTAGGGTTGGTGTTTTAGAATAGTAAGTTGATGTTTTATTAGATAGATCTTTCCTCAACAGGTCATTGATAGTAGGCTGCTTGTAGTTGGCGACGGGTTGATAGAGGTGGCGTTCCGGTTAGTGCTTGTAGACTAGCAGTGGGGGATGTAGGAAATGCTCTCAATATGATACGAAGACAGGCATTTTGTATTGGTTCTAGGGTACTGAGTATAGATGGAGAAGCTGTTGACTTTCTTTCTTTCTTTCTCTAGCCCGGTTTCAACTGCAGTGCCCGCCCAACACGACCACCGGCTCCACCCCACACAACGAGGCTGCGCCTTACTAAAGAATCCACAGGTCCCCCAGCCTATAATTCTCTCCCACACACTCACGCCAGCCCATGCCTCCTCCTCTGAACCACTACAGGCAGAATGCTCCAGAAAGCGCAAACCCATTCCTAGGAAACCTAGTGAATGCCAAGACATGTACCCCGCATCAGCACCCTCAGCATGCCCATAGAGCAGGAAGAAAGGGGGATCCCGCGCAGAAATGCGACTAATTTGGAATTTAGTATCGTTGCAATGGCCAAAATGGATGGATACCATATTTCTAACGCCCCTGGATCCGCCGAAAGGGGCGGTCTCTCTCTCTCGTATCAAATTCGAAAAATCTGCAAGCTAAAAGACTCGTATGCATTCAATCAATCGCCAGTCTCAAATACACGGGATCTTAGAGGATGTGTTTAGCGAATGCAATTGTTATAAGACGAGATTTCAGACTTCCAGTTTGTACATAACTCCAGCGTAGGTTGCTCCATCAGACCTTACGAGTCAATACCGCGTATCAAAAAATAAAACTTTATATAACTCCGAACAAATAATAAAACGTCGAGAAGGTTTATTACCCCTAAAGTTTTTGTTTTTGTATTTTATATCGAAGAAACTATAGAGGTACTTCAGCTTATATGATTCCTCTTCCTCTCAACTTGAAACGAGATTTTTCAACTGGTTAATAATTTTCCCTTCCTGTATGGCTGCACACCCACCGGGTAAGAATTCGCTTACTGTAAAAATATAAAAATACAGCTGTTAAAAATTTGCAATATTTCAGCTCTAATTTTTTGGACAATGAACGCGACTTCCAGTCGAGTGTCCTCAACCGTTCGACGGGTAGTATTTTTCTCGAGAAAAAGGAGAAGATTTAGTATTTCATATTACCTCACATCCGAGGACCGTTCTGATTTTCTCTGAAAGTTTCCACAACGGTGAAATCGATACTATTTCATCTTGTCATTAAATTTGTTCTTTTTTTGTTTCCTTCCTCCTTCCTTTCCCACTTCTTATTCTGCTTTATTGTTTCGGACGAAATTTCATTATTCTTGTTTTCCTATCCGGTACGGCGTTTCTTTTGTTTCTCTAAAAGGCTGCGCGAATCCGTTATTCATTTTTTCCTTCCCTGTCGCCGATTCTGATATCTCTGGTGAGTGCTTTTTGTAGTTCGCTGGTCGCGGAATACGGAAAACGGAAAAACGAATCGCCGAATATCAAACAGTTGGGCGAAATGCAAATTATCGCCAATTAATAATATTATTTTCGAACACGAGCGCGAAATATCGTCGTTTCGGGGAGAGGGACGTTTTTACGCCGTAAGTTGATTTTAAATTAAAATGAAATTCGTGTCGCTTAGAGGAGAGCATTAAGTGACGATTAAGGGACGCTGATTCTTCGGCTCCGCCGTTACGATATACGGGCCGGGGAAACTCGACAACGAAAACGGATCCTCGGTTTGCTATCTTGATTGATCGAATTACGTCAAAAAAGAGACCTAATGAAATTAATATTTGAGCGAGCAAAGTTTGAGCAAAGGTTTAAGGTCGATGCGTTGGATAATGGATGCGAGAGAGCGCCGAAAATGAAGGGGGTTAACTCGGGTAAGTCGAAGACGGGGGACGGTGAGAGATAAAGTTCAGGTTGACTTTTAATGGACGGGGTCAAAAGCTGAATAAGTAACCGAATGCTCAATTTCAGCGGCGTTCATACGGAATGAAGTGGGAAAGGGAAGGGGGTTTATTCCCGAGTGGAAAAATGTTTAGGTCACTTTACCTCGAAATTTCCACCAAAATTGTTTCCTGCGTCGGGTACGCCACTGCATCTTTGCTCTTGTTTTGGTTTTCGGTGTTTTTAGGCAAGGTTCCTCCTCTATGTGTGTTACCTTGGCGTGATGAGGAGGCTTAACGAAAAAACTAAAAACATATACGAGGAGGAAAACTCCGACACATAAAATCTGATGAAAGCAAGGGGAAACTACATCAGTATTTTTCCTGGAGATGCGTCTCAACTACAACAATTATGATGGCAACTTGCTAAGTAAATAATCATTCCGGACGTAAAAAGTCTCCCATTCGAATGTCCAGGCGGAGACTACCTACTGAGAAACTATTACAACTGAGAATAGGGAAATGGAATATGAGGACACTAAATGAGGTAGGCAAATTAGAGAACTTAAAGAAAGAGATGAAAAGATTAAAGTTAGATATGATTGGAATTGGTGAAGTGAGATGACCAGAAGAAAATGATTTTTGGGGGTGGGGAGTATGGAATAACGAATACAGCAGAGAAAAGAGGGTAAGCAGGCATAGGCGTTATTATAAATAAAACTGTAGGGAATAAAGTGCAAAGTTATACCCAACCTAGCGAGAGAATATTAATGGTAAGAACTGTTGCTAAACCAGTATCCTTAGTGGTGGTCCAAGTTTATATGCCAGCAGGAAGTTATAGTGAAGAAGAAGTAGAAAAAATTTAAGAAGAAACTGATGAAGTATTAAGCAAGACGAAGCCAGTCCGTAGTCCGTATGATTTAACTCTTCATAGTGACAGTTCAGTTCAGCGGTTGACATTTCCATGAAAATTTATTTTTTATTAGATCAGGTAGAGACCCTTGTCAGGCCAAATCCTACAGGCCAATAAATTTTTCCTTTTAAATTGCATTCTCAGAACCACTTTTTCTTTTTAAATCTCAACTTTAAACAGCCATATCTAGGCGAATTTCGGAGCTAGAGAGTTCCGCATGGTCTCATTTTTGAAGAAATGTTATCTAGTATAATATATAGGTACTCATAACTCCATATCGACAGAGTGGGATCTTATTCCCTGCACTGCCACCAGGGGCGAAACTATAGGGGTGTGGGGGTTGAAACACCCCCAATAATTTGGCAGTTGGCAAATATTAAGACTGTTTATTTGACCCCCCCCCCCATAATTTGACAGTCGGCAAAATTTGAAACTGTTCATTTGAGTTTTCATTTTTTATGCATGTTTGTTTGTTTATTTATTTTCTTTTTCACTTAAAAAATATGGCAAATTTTTAATTTTTTAAACATTTTATCGGCGAATTTTTAATTTTCAAAAAATATTTGTCGGCAAATTTTTCTTCTCCACTTTTCCAAACAAAAGTCAAATTTCGTTTCTGAAAATGGAGTATACTCTAGACTCCTGTTAAGAGACCAGTCAGTCAAAAGCAGAAGGTTTCAGGGTGAGTATCGAACGTTATTTGAAAGGTTGAAACAAAACTAAAATGTGGAAGACATTTCGAAAATCGTTGAATTTCAAATTTCAATGACTATTCGGACGGCCAGCGCGAAAGAGTCGCCCTTTATAATTTTAGGCACGTGAAAAAAGGAACTTGAAACCCTACATATTTTAGAAAAATTCATCAGATTGAAATGAAAATGGTTTCAATGGAAGGAAAATTTTATGTACTATAAATTTTGTCCTAATGACTTTTTCGATAAACGCTTTCGTTTTCATAATATTTTGAGATTTCTTCGTATGCCTTGTAAATGAAATATACCCCTCGATCAGGGTTACAAAGTAAACGACTACAGCGCGCAACCGCTTTGAGCAGCCCGAAATCTGTTGTTACTAGATTCTCTGTTTGACCTAGAACCTGAAATTTGAGAAAGTTGAACTCGCCCGCTTTCACATTTCCCTTCGCCTTTTTTTAGCTAATGCGGTTTTTTTTTTTTTTTTTAATAAAACAGTTTCACCCTGTCCATAATTTCATGACCATTGTTCACATCACGTCTCCAGTACTGAGTACAAAGATATGATACGACTCAATTGACCCATGACGCGTCCATTTTCTGCTCCTGTGAATCCGTTAGAAATTGCATAATATATAGCGATTTTAACTCAAAGATTCACTCATTTCACTCAGTCACTTGCTTACTTATTTAGTGATTCACTCGGTCATTCATTCATTCTCTAATTCAGTTATTCATTCACTTCGTCACTCACTCAATGAGTCAGTAATGTACTCACTCAGTCATTCGCTTACTTATTTAGTGATTCACTTAGTCACTCGCTTACTTATTCAGTTATTCACACAGGTACTCAATTACTTACTCAGTGATTCAGTGATTCACTCAGTCACTCGCTTATTTATTAAGTTATTCACTCAGTTATTCCGTCACTCGCTCGATGAGTCAGTGATTTACTCAATCACATACTCAGTGACTCGGTGATTTACTCAGTCACTCACTTACTCATTTAGTGATTCATTAAGTTACTCACTCACTTACTTAGTTATTCAATCATTCTGTAATGTAGTTATTCATTCACTTACTCACTCAATAAGTCACTGATTCACTCAGTCAGTCACTTGCTTACTTATTTAGTGATTCACTCAGTTACTCAATCACTTGTACTCACCGATTCAGTGATTCACTCAATTACTCATTCACTCGTTCTCTAATTTAGTTATTCATTCACTTTCTCACTACACCACTCACTCAATAAGTCAGTGATTTACTCAGTCACTCACTTACATATTTTATGATTCACTCACTTACTCAGTTATTTGTTCATTCTCTAATTCAGTTATTCATTCATTTCCTCACTCCGTCACTCACCCAATAAGTCAGTGATTCACTCAGTAAGTCAGTGATTCACTCACTCAGTCAGTCAGTCATTTGCTCACTTATTTAGTGATTTGCTCAGTCACTCGCTTACTTATTCAGTTATTCACGAAGTTTGTCAATTACTTAATCAGTGACTCAGTGATTTACTCACTCACTCAGTTATTCATTCATTCTCTAATTCGGTTATTCATTCACTTCCTCGCTTCGTCACTCACTCATGAGTCAGTGATTCACTCACTCACTCAATCATTCATAAACGACTACGGCGCGTGACCGCTTTGAGCAGCCCGAAATCTGTTGTTACTAGATTTTCTGTTTGACCTAGAGCCTGAAATTTGAGAAAATTGAACATTTTATTAATATCTAAACGTTGAAAGCAAAAGCCTTATCTTCCAATGTCACAAGCTGAATACGATAGCAAATGTTCAATTGTTTAATTTACGGTCTTTGGTCTTCGTGAATATTCGAGCCGTGCATCCGTCAGAGTGCGTCGCTATCGAGTCGAAGAGATAAGCAGCAAAAGGTAAATTTATACATTTTCCCCATTAATGTACATACTCATTAAAGTTGAAATATCTCGAAAATTAATACGTTTTTGAAGTATTTAAAGAGAAACGAATTTTTATTAAAACTATTTTTATACTTAGATTCCAAAATTTTGCTACATGTGTCAAAAACTTCACCTGAGTAGTCGATACTAGCGCTGTACTAGCCTAAATAGGAGGGAAATTTGGTCTGGAACAAAAATCAAAACTCCATGATTTTCCCATAAGAACGAAAGGGAACGTCTGGCATGAATTCCTCTAATCCAATCGACAGGAAACTTTGTAGTTTTTTTTTTGTTTTTTTTTTGGGGGGGGGGGGGGGTTGATTTTATTTTATTCGAATCAATTTAGGACAAGAATCAAAGAAAATTCAGAAAAAAAGTTCACCAAGAGTAAACAACGACCACCTCAATATGTAAAGGAAGTGGTGTGTTCCTCTCAAGTATTCCTAACATCCTTCCACCTTACCCTCCCAGAATAGGGTATGCTCATGTGCGCAAATGTGAGTGCTTGGGGGATAAGGTTCCAATCTGCATTTGCAGGGACAAAACTATGGGGAGGAGGGTGAAACACCCCAATAATTAGGCAGTCAGCAAATTTTGAAACTGTATATTTGAATTTTTCATTTTCTATGAACGTTTGTTTGTTTATTATTTTTTCTTTTTCAATTAAAAAATATTTTAATTAAAAATTCGGCGAATTTCCAAATTTTTAGAAAATTTTGTCTGCAAATTTTTAGTTGAAAGAAAATATTTGGCGGCAAGTTTTCCTTCTTCACCACCCCCCAACCCCCAACTGAAAGTCAAGTTTCGCCTCTGACTGCCACATAATCAAAGGTAAATTTAGATATCTCCAAACAAAAAGAAGAACTCTTTAATATGTGCGTCCTGCCAGTTTTAATACACGGGTGTCCAACCTGGACACCTACAGCAAAAATTCTAACAAAAATATCATCAACCCAGAACTCTTTGCTACAGTCTATGCTTGGAAAGAGAAAATCACACAAAATTCGCACGGCTTCACTAGAAAATCAAATTCCAAATATGCTAGACGCAATAGTTCAAATTAGGAATCAAAAATGGTGGCGGGCAGGGCACGTGGCTAGACTTCCCCCCGACAGATGGGCATATCTGGCCACCTTTCGGAGTCTCGAAAAACAGAGTACCGCTGACAGAATTTAAAAAATTTATGAGAATGAATTCCCCCTCCCCCACCTACGAACCGAGAAAAATGTTCATTTTACAACTCATATCAGCGATCTTAAGAAGTTTTGTAAAAGTCCGGAAAAATCTGAAAAACTCTGTGAAGGTCGGAGAGTAACACAACCTTAAATCTGAAACAATTTTAGAGACAGGAATGGGCGCAGTATTGTCCCACCGAGATGGGAAATATTCTCACTATAGATCAAGTGTATTTGAAAGAAATTCCGAGAATCCCTCCTGATGTACACCACACTGACTTTTTCAGTCGGATGCACCTCGTCAAAAATTTTGTGATTCGCGCCGAAGTGGCCCAGCAATGGCGCAAATAGGGAAAGTAGACTTGCGTTTCGACACAAATTTGAGAATGGATTGTGTTCAGCACGCAAATCTTATCGATGTCGAGTTAAGAAGCAGTACCGGCGAATTTATTGTCTCCCAAGCGTGTATAAGGGGCACAATAAGTACCTAGTGTGCGTGGTTGCCTACACCGTGAAATGTCATGTCATCTATCGGGTCTCCACCAATCCATTCTTGCGAATTTATAATGAACCTCTTGAACTACACGGTTCCACGTCGCTATTCCATTTTATTTTATTTTTTTACATCTCCTTCAGTGCAACAATATTTATTTCGTTACGGTTTGAGATTTGCTCGTATCTAGGACATTCGAATGGTTACAGTTCAAGCTGAATGGCATTTGTCACAGCGAGAACCCCGACATCTTATTTACTGGTGTATACGCACATGACGACTAACGTACAGCCTGAAAATGTAAGTGGTCTTTAAAGTTGAATTTCGAGGATAAAGGGAGGAGTAATCAATTTAGAAGTTGACGCTATTCGTCGATGATGAATAGCGCCCGAAAACGAACAAGGCGATATTCCGAATAAATTTCCAGACTGCCGCCGCCGAGTGTATATTTGAAAGTGTGGTCAAAATACACACTAACTTAATTTCGAACCAGCAAACTTTCTTTATGGCGGAAAACTGACGAAGAAAACAAGAACAGTTCAGAACAGCATAACTAGTGGAATGAAACATTTCAAAGCGGAAACATTGCTCAATGAATTGCGTCAACAGGAAATTACCACCAAGTCCCATGAATATTAGTTATTATAATCAACATGCTCGCGTCGAACAAGAAAGATTTGTTAACAAGGTTGCGTCAGGGTGACTACTTGAAATTTCTGGGAAAAATGGGAAAATGACCTTATTAAATTTGAAAAATGACCAGAATTGGAGACCATCTGCAACTTTTTCCTTTTGTGTGTGTGTGTGCTTTGTTCTTTACACGCTAGTCGTGATCAGATATTTTCAATTTTCTCACCACAAAAAACTTAGATTTTTGGATAAAGATTTTTTTTCTTCAAAATGGCATATGTCAATTGAGTTTGACGCGCTATCTCGTGGTACAAGATAGAAGCTAAAATCGAGCCCAAAGCCGGGTTGCAGCACCCGTGGGGCGTGAAAGCAGCGTTACCCCCACTCGAATGCCATCGGTCACTACACTTACAATCATCGTGTCACCGGCAAGACTAATACGGGAACTTTCTTAATTCCTCAAAATTACAGAATCCCGAAATGCTTTGAATAACACCAAACATTTTGTAAATCTCAATATTTCCCCTTTTAACACTCAGGGTTCGGTGACGAACGAGAGGGTATTAGAATTTGAACTGGCAACTAACAAAACGGATTTTCATATATTTGGATCATCGGAAATCAGGAAAAAGGGGGAAAATTGCAAGAAAGAGACAATGGAAACTATTTATTTATTTATTTATTTCTCCACACAGCTCTAGTGGTCATTTATGGGAGATGGAGGGGACGTACAGTTATAGTTATACATATAAGAAAACAATAAAGGATCTTAGAGAAAAAAAATAATAATAATAATAATAATAATAATAATGATAAAGTAAAAACAAAAATTAGGATGTAATTAAAAAAAAAAAAAAAGTAAAGTACTTGGGCTATAGCGTGGTAAGGGAAAGGCAAGAAACCGAACATGAGGCAAGAGAGAGACAGAGACAGAGAAAGGGAGAAAAAAAGAGAGAGAGAGTGAGAGAGAGAGGGGCGGAATGAGGAGACGACATGGATGGAGGATAAATAAAAGAGGGGAGAAATGAAGGGGAAAGAGTTGAACGGCTGTGCTAGGAGAATAGCAATTTAAGGTAGAACAGGTGCCAATCTGAGAGAGAAATGTGAAAAATCGAAGACATTTAGCATTTAATTCAGTAGGGTGAAAAGAAAGCATTCAAGTGATTCAGAATCTCCGTTCGAAATACTGCGAGTGTCATATCGAAAATATTGATACTATTTTATTATAAAGTCGTAGAGTCGCGTTCAGCCTACTTAAACGATGGCTCTTTCACTCCGGCCGTATAGTCCAGTAGATATGTACATTGTACCTGGAAAAAATCCTGAAGTTAATGGAACTTTTACAGGCTGTTCGGGAGTGCTGTGGGATGACTCCGGCAAGTCTTCCACCTCGAGGACCCTGTGCTAACTTGGAGAGGGCCAAAAAACCTTAAGATTTTCGGACTTTCTTCGGGTTTTCGCTCATAACTTCTAAACTAAGTGGTTTTCGACCAAAATGTTTATTTTTAAAGTTGTAGAGCGGTAAATTTGCTACAATTTTATATGCATAAATTTTTTCCTAAATCTAATATTATCCGAGATACAGCCGATCAAAGAGGAATTTTCTCAAAATGGCAAAACTTGGCCAAGAACGAAGGTTTTGGCCCTCTAACTATCAATTACTATCGGTTCTATGGCAATTATGGTAATCACTCATCAATTTCGACATTCTGGAACACGGGGGGGGGGAGGTCAGCTGACCAAGTGCCTGTTTTTGTGAAGCGTAGTTATTTCAATGTTATAGTGACAGGTCATCACCCTACTGTAAATTTCTGACAACCCATAATCTTGAACCTCAATAAACATAGATCAGGTAGTTGAAATCAATGAATAATAACCAAGAATGAATTAAAGACTATAATTGATGTAAGAACAATGGTAGTATGTACAATAATACAAGTATAATTATACAACTGATGTATAAAAACTTCATGAGGCCACCAACAATTTGGAGCGCTTGGGGGGTGCTGCACCATCCTCCTCCTCCTTGTCGTCAATGTTGTCGGAGTCCATGGACATGCCTGGTGCAGGCGTAAGTAGGAGATTGTCCTCGCTCTCATCATCAGTATCAAATTCATTGGTGTCAGGCTGAGGGCTGTTTTCGTATGCCTACTAAGGAGCACAACAGACCAGCCTTTTTACAGCTGCAGCCAGCGGTGGCGCATCCAGTTGTGCACTTGCAGCTGACGATGCGGAGCAGCTGTTCTGGGGCAGCATCCATTGTTGTGGTGATATTTCCAACCGACACTGAACTTGATTCCAATTCAGTTCTCAATTTCAATAAGACATATCTATGTACCAATGTGTCTGCATGCAGTGTAGATACTCGTCATCAGTTTACTGATGATTTTTACTTAATTTTCTCAGAAATATCTATTTTCTCCCCTAGTCAAATTTTAAAATGAAGGACTTTGTCAAAGTTGGGGGAGGTGTTGAAATTTTAACAATATTTGGGCTGCAAGAAATTTTCTGTCTTATCTACCTGACGTGTCTCACAGGCTAGAAGGCCATGTTTCGGTCGACTGGCTTACCATTTATCCGTCTATCTAGCCCAGTCTTGAGATAACTCAGGTAGGTATCTTGTCATTTACGTCTAATTTCAATGGGGTGAAGGCCTGGTTTTGTGTATTATTATGGAGAGCTGATTACTAATTCGCTACCCATAAATTATTCGAATTCATTGTATTATGTTACTGATTCGTGAGACTTTTCAATTGAACGATTTCGCTGTAAAAGTGCAGTTAGCTGCATTGCCCTTCTCGTGTATCCGCGCGGGGGCTCAGAACTTATGTACCTGCATTTTGATATCTCACGTACACTTTCGATGGTCTAACGTACTATGATTTTATTTGTTTCAGGTGAGTGTCGATTTCTTCACAATATCATAAGTAAGGTTACAAATCCAGTAATGTATTCGTTATTCGTAAGTACCTAGCAATAGAAACACACACATACAACCTATGTTAGGAGACCATAAACTTTTTCCATGCGTTGGGAGGTTTAAAAAATAAATTGGTCAAGAAAACAACTACAAAACTAGGATGAGTGGAAACAGGTCAACTCGTCTTCAATAAATAAATAAAAACGCCGAAGTAAAATCTTCCTTCCCCTCCAAAAACTTGAAAAAAACTGTAATTAAAGAATACTATGGAAATTGATGAACCATATGTAGGGGGCTACACACTCCGTGTATATACACGCCAATAGTCTCATAATGCATGCGTTAATAAGGTTTGAAAATTATACACTTGGTTGCATTTAAAGTTGGTGGCTAACACGGTGGGAGGACACTCCTAGAAATACGAATAATAACTCACCAAGGATGTGTCACCTAGCACAGTCTACTGTAGTTTACTCTTCGTGTAACGTTATTAGTATACCTATATAGTTATCAATAAGATAGATGTCATGCTGATATGTATTTGGAATTTAGCGCAATTATCTGGGACCCACATGATAAAGGTAAAACTGGAAACTTGAAAAAGTCTAAAAAGCATTTTTGAAAGGGAAATATTATACGACACGACAGGAAAAAGGGCTGCACGACAGGACTTTCGTATATGCTAAATAATGGTATATGATTACAACAATGACAACAATTATTTCATTAGTAAGAACGACAAAAAAAATTTCGAACGACTTTTATTTTAAACGACAATTTATTACATTTCTCGCCAGTTATATTTTTTCTAGACTGCATCGACGATCCGTATAATACATATGATGTCGCGACGGGCTCATAGTCCAGTAAAATTAGCATAAAAATGAGCTCAATTCAACAAAAAATAGTACAGAAATTATACTTGGCAGAAATGGTCGGGACCCCATCCCGATGAACATACAAAAAGTGCCCGCCCCTCCGATACGGGCTTCCGGTGCCACAGAGGATAGAAGGTCATAAAATTTGGTTTTTGACCCATAACTCGCTTCGTATCAAATTTATTGAAAAAATACCTCAGTATAGAATTAAATAAAATAAAATTTCCCATAATTTACGTTTCTACATATTTTCTGTATCATCAACGGCTGACCAGTTATAAAGCACTGAAAATGTTTTTCACTTATTCATAGTTTTCACTTAAATTGACGTCCACACAAAAAGTCGCTTATAAAATTCAATTTGTCGTCACCCAGCTTACTGTGGTATTTAATTTTCAGCAGTGCATTGTGTATTATTGTCGGGCATCATATTTCGTATAGTTAAATTCATTTTTCTAGTCTCCCCGCTTAATTTTGTCGGGCATTCATTGTGTTATTATTTACTGCAGAAATTGTCGTTGGACTATTAAATTGTCGTATTTGCATTTGTTCCTATTGATGTATTCCTTTGTTTTATCGGGCCATTAAATCAGACCATTTTTGAAATATTTCATGATTTGCTTACATGTTACCCATACAACCTGAAACATACTGAACTATTGCAGGGGTTTGAGGTGATGAGTCTAAGTAATAGACGAAACTTACTAGCTATGTTTTTCTGGTGGGACATAATTAATGGAAGAGTCGAGGATAGTAAACTTTTAGGTACAATAAATTTCCGAATCCCAACGTTTAATAGCAGGGACAAAGCTCTTTTTGCTGCCCCAATGGGATGTAACTCCGGCTTCTGCGGCATACTCTGTATTTACAATGAAGCAGCTAGAGCAAATGCAGAGGTGGATATTTGCTTTATATGAATCAAAAAGCATTTAGTATCGTCATTAAGAAGCATTTATCAGCCTCTGTGCCAGCTGGTTTCAATGACTTCTTCCCTCTCTCACTTTCCCTACAGTCTAACTCTCCTCTTCGTTTTCACCCCTACAGGTTCCATTTTCTTTCAGTATTTTCCGGGTACTCCTCCCTTCAGCCCTCCAGCCAGATTATTTCTCATCCCCCCCCCCGTATACCCGTATACTCAATCATTGTTCGGGTTATTCGCTCTCTCGATCTTATTGTACGGCGTGGAAGCAACAACATACACACCAAAAGCAATCAATTATCTGGAGACTTGCGAAATGGGGTTTCATCGATAGAGGGGGTAGGTGGCAACTTACACCCCCCTCCCTGTAGGAATTTTTCACTCAGCAGTTGGGAACATTTACCATTTTAGTCAGGCGGAGTTGGAAAAATCCAACAAGTCAAAAGTTCTTTCTTTTTCTTTTTAATTTTTGCTTGCTTTGAATTTGGGAATTGAGTTGAAAAGTTGGGAAAATTCAACAAGTCAAGGTTTTTTTTTTTTTTGCATAGATATTTGGAAATTCTGAATTGAGTCATCAGTTGGAGAAATCCAATAAGTTAATCAAAAGTGGTTTTTTTTCTTGCTTTGACACTTGGGAATTGAGTTGAGAAGTTGGGAAAATCCAACTAGTCAAAAGTTTTTTTAAATTTTTGCTGTAATATTTGGGAATTTTGAGTTGAGTCAGTATCAGTTGGAAAAATCTAATAAGCCAATCAAAAGTTTTTTTGCTTGCTTCGACACTTGAGGATGAGTCATCAGCTGGAAAAATTCAGTATTTTTTTTTTTACCAAATGTGGTCAATTTTGACCGTAGGAGGGACATTAATATTTTTTTAAATTAAATTTTATTATTATCGAGCTACAGAGCTACACTCTCGGGCTATGGGCTCGGAAAAGGTTGTTGTTTATACGTCGCAGAGGTATCCAGCAGCGGAAAGGTAGGTGAGGGTGTTATCTATATGCTTGTGGGAGTTGGAAAGGGGCAAAATTCAACTATGGAGGAAGTGGTGAAAGTTACGAAAGTAGATGAGGGAGGGGCGTGAAAAGAGGTGGTTCACGGTGAGACGGTCTTCATCTTCATAGTGTGGGCAGTTGCGGGGATAAAGGTTAGTAAGAAGATGCGTATGTGTGTGGCGTGTATGTCCAATCCTTAGGCGGGTGAAGATAACTTCCTCATGGTGGGAGGAATGTTGGGACGTTAACCAGAGGACAAGGGAAGCTTGATTTGTACGAGTTTGCTATGCCGAGAGGCTGGATGCCGCCACTCTTTGAACCACTCACGCAAAATGGTCTGGCGAATGGCGGAAGTGAGATCTGTTGAGATAGGGAGGTGACGAGTGCTATGGGAGCTGTGTAGCTTGCTGTGATGCTTAATCAACTGCCTCATTTCTTGGATACCAATATGGCTTGGGATCCAGATGAGTGAAATGCTCTTGGTGGTGGAGGAAATGAGATTGAGAATGAGATGGATACGTTGGACGAGAGCGTGCGTTGAAAGGCGATCATAAATAGACCTTAAAGAGGAAAGTAAATCTGAGATGACCAGGTAGTGGTTGGGTCTTCGAGCAGGAGATCGTGACTAGGCACTGTTGGATAGCATGGAGTTCGGCTATGTAGATGGAAGATGTGTTTTTAAGCCGGAAGGAGCGTAGTAGACCATCTATGGAGTAGGCGCAAGTGGTGCGTCGGTTGTACTTTGAACCATCAGTGAAGCATAGGATACGGTCAGGAAAGCGGTCCAAAATTTCTTGCAAATGTGTCCGATAAACTCGGGGGAGGGGCTCCAGATTTTTTAAGAAATTCCGTGAGTTCAAAATTGCATAGGGGAAGGTTCAACAACCAGGGTGGGGATGCTGTATGGATTGTTGGTAGTTTAGGAAAACGTACGGGACAGTGTCTCTTCAAAGTGTGAACGTAAGTGTAGTGAGGATTTAAGAACAGGGGTATAGTTTGAAGGGTTAAAAAGATACTCATAGGCAGGAAGATTTGGGTTATGTGCTATCGTAACGAGAAGTTTGGCAGTGAGTTGCATTCAGCGGTAAGAGAGAGGAGGAATTCCAGCATCGGCACACGTACCCAAAGCTGGGCTAGTGCGAAAGGCGCCCATAGCGATTCGTAAACTCGCATTTTGAACAGCGTCAAGAAGCTTCAAGTATAAGGGAGAGCAGGCCCGTAGCCACGCGGATGCCAGGGTGTGCTGAGCACCCCCTAGCGTTTGCGGCCCCCCTTGGCTAAATTCAGTGTATAAAAATGACGAACTCCTTATATTTTTCTCAAAACTTTTCTTTCCACTACATTTTAATGTTTAGAAACTTGGCAACACTGATTTTGCTTTGAAAGCAGGGATGCGAAGAAACCAGTAGCTGGAAGTCAGAAGCCGGAAGTTTTTGCAATTTTAGGACAATTTGAGAAGCCAGAAGTTGGAAGCTGGAAGCTTTTTTAGCTTCCAATTGACTTCTTACAATATTCTTTTTAAAGATTTTATTACTCAAATTCGAAAGCCCCCCCCCCAAAAAAAAAAACACAAAAAAAACAAATATACCCATTCTACGTTACTTTACTTCACTTTATTTTCCCTCATTTTCTAAAAAGAACCTTCCCTAATTACCCTAATTATAAGAACCTTGGGTTAAAATAGGTAAAAGAACCTGGTAGCTAGGAGCGGGAAGTCGAAAAAAAGATTAGAAGTTAGAAGCTCATATACTGAGACTGGAAGCGAGAAGCTAGATGAGATTTGACGGTTAGAAGCCGAAAGCGGAAGCTGTATCGTTCGGTTTCCGCATCCCTGTTTGAAACATAGACGAATTGTGTGTTTGTCATTCTTTATACGTGACGTGTCACAATAAAAGGGCCCGAGGGTCCAAACCAGCAGTTTTAGACACACAGCCCTTTTTTCTTGTGATCACATTACCATTCCCAAACACGTAGTGGTGGGCTCTCGATCCAGTTCACATTGAATATTCAGGGTTAAATGCCTGAACGGATGTTTGAAAACTGATAACTTGATAAGTCCACAGAAGTAGAATTTTTTTACTTTCAAAAGTTCGAAAATTTGATCGTTGTGAAAAGGGTTTTGTCTTTTCACGCGATATATTCAATTGTTTTTCAATGGGTTGTCGGTAAGTTGAGTCACCAGTTTTGATTATGAATTTTGAGACCAAATTCAATCAGTGGCGTAGCTAGGATTTTCCCGGGGAGAGGGGGGGTGCAAAGTAAGGTTTTAAAGAGAGAAAAGTCGAAAATTGGGGTATTTTTAAAAAATCGCCGATATTAGAGGACTATTTTCTGAAAATGAAAGTGAAATTACTGCTCGTGCGAAAAATTTTCAAAAAAACGTGTTTCAAAGGCGCAAAATTGCTCATTTTGCTTATTTTACATTCAATTTCAGGTGCCTTTGGGGGGATTCTTCCTCTTCGTCCCCCCGGCTACATCACTGCCTCGTAGAAATCTTCATATTATATACTATGTGTATCCTCATGTCCCCCTGGTAAACAGCACCCTCTACCGCAGATGGCTGGCTACGGGCCTGAGGGAGAGGCAAGTCTATATATGGGTGGTCCATAATCCATGATAGATCGGATCAGAGTCTGGTATAACTGAATGAGTAGTCCTCTGCTATATCCTTTGGAAGGATCTGAGAGGTACTTCAGAACATTGAATGAGCGTATACATTCGGCTTTTATGCGTTTTATATGAGGTAACTAGGAGAGGCGAGCGTTAAGATAGAGGCCAAGAAATTTGACTGAATTGGAGCGGGGAATCGACTGTGAGTTGAGCAGAATAGGTGGGAAAGTTAGATTGTTTGTTCGATGCTGGAACATCATGAATTCTGTTTTAAATAAATAAAAATAAAGTAAAATTGTATAAATAAATAAATAGTAGATAAATAAAATAAGGTAATGTAGGTGAATTTATGATCAGTAACACAGTTAAAGTTTGAAACCCTGAAGTCTATTACGCTTTGGTTATCCCTGAGTGTTAGGACGAAATCTATTGCACGTTCTCCAAATTTATATTTAAATACGATGTGACTATTTCTGTCAGAAATGCATCGTACGGACACATTTCTTTTGTTGGAAAGACCAGATCGCAATCGTGTCAGACCACCGGAAAATTTCCGGTAGTCCGGTAAGCCGCTCTATTTCTGATGGTCCTCAACTATTCTTACTCGTAGTCATTTTGGATTGTCCCTCGCAGGATGACTTCTTGGATACCGCACTTTATGAATACCTGATATTTCCTTACCACGTGAATACTCCTCACGTATGTCACTAAGACAATTTCTCAACTGCTGTAACTTTCATTTCTAAAGAGCACAATCCAATCACATTTCTGAAACTAAGCTCATCAACCTGGTCTTCAATTCCTAATGATGATACGCCATTAAAATGCTCCGCGCAGGCTCTGATTGTATGGGTTCGAAAGGAAGCAGCTCGACTCCGAGCCGGCGTAAAATAAATTACGTCCGAGTACAAAATAATGATATTCACCGACTCAAATGGAAAGAACCATTCGTACCAAAAGTTTTCGAAGTACGAGTAATCGTAAACAGTGGCGGCTACAATCGTATAAATACGTACACATGTTCTGTGAGAAGTACGCGGAACATTTCCAGTGACCTATTTTTTTCTCCTCGGCGCTTTCGTGGGGGGCTTTACGAAATTATTTTACTTCTTGCGGGGTACATCTATCGGGTATGTATATACTAAAAGCTACATCCGAATTTACTTTTCGTTTTCCTGTTTACCAATATCCGGGTACAGGTTTATAATGTGTAAGAACCCCCGTTGGTTTTCGACTTCGAAAGAAGACGATCGAGTTTTGTGGCCCCTTCGAGAGGGCAGTCAGGTTGGATCGCGGTTTCGACGACTGCCGTCGCGAACTCGACCGGCGCGGCGACAGCGTTCGCGAATGTTTTATTTCGGAATTTCGGCTCGAAAATTACCGGCGAAACAAACTATATTCGTACACCATCGAACTGTCAAATTTCTGCGATTCGACGAGGAATGAAAAACGACGTCCGTTTAAATTGAACGTAGACTGGCAAAATACCTCGTCGAAGGATAGAAACGTCAACGGGGAGGAATCAATTCGGAAGAGCGGCTTTCTTCGCGCTATCTTCGTCTCAGATAATTTTTCTTTTCGCCGGTAATTTTTCCTGCCAACAGAGTTGAAGAAAGAAAAAGGAAAATTTCAGCCATACCTCGTTATTTTCATTTTACGGGTTATTTTTCCTCTATTTGTTATCACTTGATAGGACCGATGACGTATTTTTTTACGCGGCTACATCTTTTTAATGGGTTTCTCTGGCTCGCGACAGCCGCGAGCAAAATCTTCGAGTGCTTCCCCATTAGGGAAGACCTCGATCCTCCGAGTGCCTGTCTACTTGGCGTCTCCTTGGGTTTCGTTTTTCTTTGACAGAAGTTCATACTCGTATAGTCGAATGAGGTGCTTAAGAGGATACAAATAGATAAATTTGTGATAAAATATTTTTTCAATGAATTGTTGGAGCTAACCCACCAAACAGCATGCCAAAAATGATCAATAATTCCAGTGGAGCACTGAATTCCGGTGGAGTTGCACCCCACTAGGTGAAACCGCCTACACTTGAATTTGTAAGGATAAATCCATGGATCTCTATATTACCAAAATAAATCCGCTTCCGCCTCCTCTATAGAAAAAAAAAGCCAGGCGGTTTGTCTGCCTGAAAAATCCAAACAAATTATAGGCGCAGACCGGCTACCTTCTCCTTTCTTCTTCACTATTGATAAGATACAAAGACAAACATGAGATTGGTTTATTGTATTGCTGATAAAACATAATGACACCGACAAATATAAGATAGAGATGAAACTTGAAGGGTACTTGATTTACATGTTACTGATGACTATCTTCTTAAGGCCGGTACAGACTAGCACGCATCAACTGCAATGCAACATGTAACGAACAAAATTCGGGCGAATGCGCGCATGTATGGACGTCCATACTTGCGCGCATTCACCCGAATTTTGTTCGTTACATGTTACATTACATGTTACATTACATGTTGCATTGCAGTTGATGCGCGCTAGTCTGTACCGGCCTTTACATTACACGTTGCATTGCAGTTGATGCGCGCTAGTCTGTACCGGCCTTTACCTATTAATAAGATATTAAAACTGCCTAAAATTCTCCTTCCTCACTGATAAGACATAAAAACATGAATGAGATTGGTCTATATGTATATTGCTGAGAAGACTCAAAGAGAAAATCAAAAATCTGCAGGGCTGATCGGCGGGCGACCTTCTCCTTTATTGATAAGACATGAATACAGACATGAGATTTACCTATATATGGCTGATACGACGTGATATAGAGACAGATGTAAGATACGCATGGTTAAAGCGTACCTACTCAGTATACATACCACTGATCTACCTTCTCCTTCCCGAACGTTCTAATAAAGACAAACACCATTTTATTTTCAGTTCGTTCTGTTAAAAAAAATCAGCTGATGTGGCAGTAAACACCACGTGACTAGTTCTCGTTTCACGGAACCAGGTGGAAAAGAAATGGCGCCTGTCCTCGTATAGAGCCCTACCTTCCCAACTGATAAGACATAAATACAGCCTGAAATTCTCCCTCCCAGCTAATAAGTTACGAGATTTGTCCATATATTGCTGATAAGACGTAAAGAAAAAGTCTAATTCAAGAGCAGACCAGCTACTTTCTCTGTATTACTGATAAGACATAAATTATGGCTGATGAGACAAAATATATAGATTCATGCATGAGACTTGAAGCATACCCAATATAAATATTGCCAAGTACTATTTTTTGCTGCTCCCCTGATAAGACCTAAAGAGACATAAGACATGAAACGGACACGATATAAATATTACTAATAGCTACATATCTTCTTCTATAAAGACATGAGGCTTATCTACAAATATATATACTACCAATAAGGCATAAAGACATAGAGACAGATATAAGATAAGCATGAGACTTGAAGCGAACCCGATATGAATATTACTCAGACAACGTTCTCCTGCTTAGGTCTGGTTGGCCGAGTGGATGGCGCGTTGGTCTCAGAATCCGGAAATCCCCGGTTCGAGCCCACGTAGCAACTCTCCAGAATGTTCGACTCAGGCCGGTTTTTCGGCCGGAAGAAAGGAGGGCTAAGACCGCCCTAACAGCCTCCCCGACGTCTCTGAGGTAATGCTCAAAAGGGCGCATTCCAGGACTCGGGTGGACAGCAAATTAGAAAAAGAGAACCTTCCTCTGCCTTACTAATAAGCAGGGATATGGAGAAGCGAGTAGCTAGAAGTCAGAAGCCGGAAGTTTTTGCAATTTTAGGACAATTTTGAGAAGCCAGAAGTTGGAAGCTGAATGAGATAAAAACTAGCAACTGGAAGTTTTTCAGCTTCCAATCGACTTCTTACAATAAAAAAATTAATGTAAAGTCTGGTTTAGTTCAAGCTTCTTATAACTTTAGAAGGTTGGACCATTTATCAAGGCGCAAAGACGTCAATGACGTCACCGGTATGCGAATCACACAGGCCGCTTACGGGATGACAGAACAGCTTTCTTCTATATTCACTCATAACTGACGCCCTCAACATATTTTTCTATTATTTCTACGACTTACAACATTCAACTGGCTACCGTTAAAGAAAAAAAGAGCCCTCTTTAGCAGAAATTCAATTTTCCCATTACTTTCTTATGAAGTGAATTCCGGCGCGGGTGAGACGGGAAGAATTTGTTGCAGGTTACCTGCCGAATGGACCAATCTTGTTTAGTTATAAGAACCTTGGTCAATGGACCAACCTTCTTTAGTTATAAGAACCTTGGTCCACGTAAGAAACATAATTTTTTCACGACTTGTCCTTCCCCTCTAACTTTACAATGCCCATTATCGATGTGTATTGCGGGTTGCAAAATGTGTTTCTTAAATGGACCAGACTTAACTACATCTACTGTACTGCACTTTATTATTCCCTCATTTTCTGAAAAGAACCTTCTTAATTATAAGAACCTTGGGTGAAAATAAGTATAAAAGAAGCTGGAAGCTAGAAGCCAGAAGCCGAAAAAATATTGGACGTAATAAGGCTCATATACTGAGGCGGGAAGCTAGAAGCGAGAAGCTAGATGAGATTTGGAGGCTAGAAGCCATAAGCGGAAACTATATCGTTCGGCTTCCGCATCCTTGCTAATAAGACATTAAGACAGCCTAAACTACTCCCACCCCACTGATCTCTCTAAATCTCTCTACATACTAAAAGAGTAAAATCCGCCGTCACCGCCACCGGGAGGAAAACCTACTGCGGGTTGCCTACCCTGCCCCTTAATTGCTCATTTCTCCAGGGGTAGCCTACTCTTGGGAGGGGGTTCATGGTAGAAGAGGGAGCTTAGTAAAATCCGTTGCCGCCACCGCTTCCGGGAGAAAAAAACCACTGCGGGTTGTCTACCCTGTCCCTTAATTGCTCCGGGGGTAGCTTACCCTTGGGAGTGGGTTCATGGTGGAGGAGAGAGCTTGGGGAGAGGAGTAGATGATAACGTAATAATGTGTTCTTCAATTTACATTGCTATGAAAAATTATAATCAATTGTCAGATACTTAGTTGAAAGTTATTTCTCCTTAAACAGTAAAAGCCACCTCTTCCTTCCCCTCCGTGGGCATAAATTCCTGGTGGCCTCCCCTGTACCTTAATCTCACGTTTCACCACAGGTACCTTATCCCGGAGGAGCTTCTCAGCGGAGGTGGGAGCTCCTAGAGAGGGAGGACGGCCTGTGAGGAAGGCAGTGGGCGAGGAGGAGTATGTTGGTGGAAAGTGACTGTGATGGAGAAAGACAGCTGTGGTGCGGATTGGCAGAGGGAAGCCTATCCCAGGGGAGAGGTCCTTGGTGGAGGAGAGCCCCGGGATGGCGTAGCGCCGTGTTGTTTTCATATAATTCCCATGGACATTTTTTTATGTAAGGGAAAATACACTTATGTTACTATGACGTCCAGAGCCGTATTTACATATAGACAACATAGACACGTGCCTAGGGCGCTAGATTATGGGGGGATACCCTCTTCTTGCAGGATCATGGCAGTTACCCCCTCGTGGTGAGCCTGGGAACTGGCTGATTTTTTAAAATTTAAATCTGACCGGACTGAATGGGCAAGGCTGAGAGAGGCGTATGGCGTACGCCCAAACTTCTGCAGATTCCAGAAATAAATCATTTTGTTATTAGATATTACTCTCAAATTTCATTTTATTTGTAAATGTTCTGCAATAAACGCTATTAATTGATTTGATCGCCATTTTACACAGTACATTTGGTGGCCAATTTTCTTTTTCCATGGCATTCCTTCACTTATTTGTCGTCATTCTCCTTTTCCGGAGGTCAATATTTTCTTTGGGCCGTTGCACATACGCTTTTCACTACTACAATCTCATTTTTTAACGATGTGTGTTTGTGGTACAAACGCGATCCTACAGCTGATTCTTGAAAACTAGTAGCGCTATCTACACTAAAATGCAACTGAAAGTTGAATTTCGATAACCAATGAACTATCCAGGTGTTATAAGGTCCCAGGATTGTGTTGAAAATTGATAATTTTCTTTTTTGAATTTAGGGCGTAATTTTTTGGAAAAGTAAGCGGCTATATTTTGAGTTTGGGAAAGAGTTATAGAATCCACATTTCGTAGAAGGTAGGGTTTGATCTTTGCATGATGCCACGATTTCGTATCAAAAGTTGACTACTTGCAACGAGAAAAAAAATATTCTTGCAAGACTGAACATAGGAGATGAAGTGGTGCCAACGCGGACCTAAACTACAAAATGATGAAAAAATTGATAAACTCGAATTTTTTTGCAAATTAGTTGATATTTTTGTTGAACTATTAAATTCAGAATCAATCGGAAGTGGTCATCCAAACGAAGAAGATGTTCCGTGTTTATTTTGCGAGGGACCCTTCAAGGACAGTCCCAGAGGAGAACAATGGATCCCGTGTGCTAACAATGCTTACTGTGGGCATACGTAGAATGTACAGCAACTGAACGGGATTATTACATTTAATTTTTGTGCCTATTTTACATTATTTCTGTGCTTAATTTGCATTGAAGTTCGACTTTTTATAACAGAACCGCGTTTGTACCTCTTCAGCACAGATGCGTGTTTTCTGTCGAAGTCGAAAAAAAAATTGGAAAAATTAGCGAAGGGTTGGGGTGGAGGGACGAGCTGACAGTGGAAATAATAATATAATAGCCTAGCTATCACTTTGTGCAAAACAGACGTTCTTACTTCAACCATCAACCAGGAACGGAACTTCAGACCTTTAGAAGAATCTAGGTCCGTCTTTGCACCACTTACTCTATTATTTTTAATAAAAGAGAAAATACTACAAGGGGGGGGGGGTCCTCCTACTCGAAATAATGAAATTTTTTTCGAGCTACATAGGTAAGGACCATCCTAGTAAGAGCCCATGAAGGTTTTGGATTTATCCAAAAACATAATCCGTAGGCGTCTCTTCACTTGGAACTCCCTCTAAAATTTGTTTCCAGCCACGCCACTACTGCTAAAATTACCACGATGTTCATGCTCTATTCGATATGTGCGGCCGAACTCAGATATACCTTCGAAACGGCTATGCCAGAACCTACTTTTTACCCCTACTGAGTTTCAATTTCTGCTAGACCTGGACTTCCATAATTTTAAAACAGAAACACGCGTCTCGTGCATCGTTCAAAAGTATAAACAAAGTCCTTCCGATACATTAGGGCCGGAAATGAACTTTCCAATTTACCCGGAACGAACCTCAAGTAGTTAATCTGCCGTAAATACGGTCAGATAGGCAACTGCGCGTACATTCACATTTAATATTTCCGATACTGGCAATGCTCAGTGCTGCCTTTTATGTTTGAAACCAGCTCAGGAAATTCGTTCTGTTATCCTTCCAACGTGTTGTACTCCCTGTGATCTATAAAACAAAAGTCCACGTAATCCGGCAACAAAAATTAAAACAATAAGCGAACGACCACGGTTTTATAAATCGAAAGAGGATATCCGACCATAAAATATATACGTACAGCGGTACGGATACACGATTTGCACTCCGTATCGTCAATCAAATCATAAATTTCGCCCTAAACCGATGATGGCATTATTCTGATACAGCGAAACACCTTCCCACCCGCGCAATTTTGCAAACTTGTAAATAGATTTGTGTTTATTGTCGCTGTTGGCGAAGATATTTATTACGATACACGAGCGACGAATGACAATTACAAACGAATTAATCGTAACCGTCAGTACGAATAGACAGATAAAGTTTGAATAATGACTCCAGCTACCGTAAATTACGAGCTTACATGTACGGGCGTTATTTTTATTTTTCGTGCAAAAACGCTGGTCCCTGGTTGGTTCTTACTGTTCTGAAAAAAATCTCAAACGGGACATGTGCGAGACTGAAAAATCGAAAATGAGTTGGGTTCGGTATTTATTTGAAATTTGTTATTGTTCTACACGTGCACCAACTGTAGAGTAGGGCTACTTTGAACGTTGGGGGCTGCTTTGAACAACAGAGCACTTTTTCACTTAGCGTTCACTGATGGTGAAGTCATGGGCGTAGCTAGAACTTTTTCCTGAGGGGGCAAAATGGTAGAATTATATTGGCGCCAGTCACACATTTTCGTTGTCTAGCGTCTGGGCTCTTAGGCACATCCTATTTTCTGCGAATTTTATTCAGTTGGCTTTAAATATTCGAAAATAATCTTGCGAGCACTGGAACATAATTTTTTTTCAAAACTCGGGGTGAAGTTACGAACTATCTTCCGCGTTTCCGCGTTACTTCGACACCAGGCAACTGGACAGTTGAACAAAAAGTTTTCGTCAGTTGTCTAGGAATGTTTACATTTGTGGAAATGTGGGTTGTAGAAATTTATCGCGATTTTGCGTTGAAATTTATGGCCGTGGCAACTTCTATATGAAAAATTCATTTTCAACTCTTGCGATAAGTGATATGTCTCATGAATTAGCACATCCATCTGACATCGAATGTCGTGAATTAAAATGTTTCTACGTAGATAGCAATCCTATATGTGTCCTGGAATCATAAAATGTGCCTCTGGTGTCAAAAAATCGTTTTTCATTTTCTTGACAATTCTCATAGAAAAAATCACGCTCTTTCGAATGAAACAAATTTTCACAATTACGTCAAAACATTAGACCCATCCGCTTAGTCGTGTGAAACGGGCCCATGGGAAATCATCCGTTTATATGGGGTCGTGTGAAACGGGCCTACAGGAATGACAGAGAACAAGAATTCGAAACGTGGTTGTCATAGCAACGCGGAAGCGCACCACGACAAATGTACACACTATGTACATCTGTGTGCAGCTGTGCACCACTACCACCATCCCATCTTTACACTCGTTTATCTCGAAAACCTGTTTTCGCACGAGAGGCAGATTTCATGATTCCAGGTCACATATGTATAGTTACTTTTCTGAGCGGTGTTTTCTTTTTCATTTTGGCTCTCAACCCGCGCCCTGGAATCCGCCCTTTCGAGCATTACCTCAAAGATGTCGGGAAGGCTGTCAGGGCTGTTTACCAACTTGGCAGGGTAACTTTGAATAGTAAATAAATAATTTGGTATATTTTTGCCCGACAGAGGGGGGCGGTTTACAACAGATTAACTTTGTAACTACAAAAGGATGATTGCGTCTATCTTCTGGTCAGTCGCTAACCCCACCTCTCCACCCGTCTCCGGGAACAGAGGCCTCCGCCGCACATTTCCAGATATCTCTGTTTTTCGCCGTTCTCGTCCATAATGTGCCGAAATTTTTACGCATAAGATCCCTCCATCTTGTGGGGGGTCTGCCGCGTTTTCTTTGCTTGTCCCAGGGGGTTCACTCCCCTACTCTCTTCGCCCATTTATCTGTTCCCCCCTTATTAGTTGTCCCGCGTAGTTGAGCTTGAGTTAAATTAGTAATGACCCTATATTCTTAGCTCTCGTTCTCTTCCTAATCACTGCTATACTAATTCTATCCTTCTGCCTGATATTCAGGATGCTCCTTAGCATGTTGTTATGCGTCATTATTATTCTTTTTTCTTGGCTTCCGGTCAGTGCCCAAGTCTGTGCCCCATGTAGCAGCATCAGCACCACACAAGATTCCAGAATTTGTTTTGGTGTGTAACTTTATTTTACTTTTCAAATTATGTTTGTGTAACCAAAAGTTTCTCTACGCGCTCGCAATGCGGGCGCTTATCTATTTTTCTAATCTCTCGTTCGGGGCTACTATTTGGCCCAAATATTTATACTCTTCTACTGCTTCTATGTCATGACCTTCTAGCTTAAACGATTCTTCTTTTGACTCGGACGATAGTTAGATTTCGTGATATTTATCAACAAGCCTATTTTCTGAATACTGGCTTCACACAATTCGGATTCCACATTTTTTTAGCTCTACCAAGTCCGTACTGATTAGCACTATACATCGTCCGCAAAACGTAGGTTATTAATCCCGCAGCTGTTTATTTTGATCCCTTTTCATTCGCAATTTACATTTCTGAATATTGATTCCAAAACGCTGTTAAATAGGTTTGGAGAGAGAGGTCACCCTGCTTAACCCCTTTGCCCAGTTCAAACCGTTCCCCTTCCACATCCATTCTTACACAGGCTTCTGATTTGGAATAAGCGTGCCGAAGGACCCTTGTAACCTCTTCTCCTATGCCTTGTTAGTTTAGGGCCTCCCATACTGCCGAATGGGAAGGGTCTGGTTGGCCGAGTGGAATCCGGAGGTCCCGGGTTCGAGCCCACGTAGCACAGGCCGGTTTTTCTGAAAGAAGAGAAGAGAGCTAAGACAGCCGTAATAGCTTCCTCGACGTCTCTGAGGTAATAGACCAGATAAGAGGCACGAGCTGTGCCAACATTTTTAAGATAAGAGTTTTCGACTTCTAGCGTTTTTTGGATTTCATATTTTTGGAAAGCTAGAAGGCGTACATTATCGGAAATGGAAATGTAAACATTTTAGAGGTCTAACTTGGTATTGGGTTTTGCAGATAGTTCCAAATAAAATTTTGTTGCTTCCTCGCTTGTTTCTTTTCTGCAGAAAATCTTCGGGTTGACAAGAGGGAAGAGGTATTAAGATTTTCTTGACTTTTTTAGTGGACTGTGTCTCCTCTATTGTTTCTTTAGCTCGTTCGAAATCATACGTATCCACTTCTTTCCTTATCTCTCTCTTTATGAGCTTATTGATTTCCAGTAGCTCAATCCCGAGGGAGAAAGCAGGAAATACCTCAGGCCCGGACTTTCAGGTGGGCCGATATTTTCAGAAAGCCTGAATTTCAAAGTTTACGGCTACATTCACTCGGTGGGGTTACTTTGAACAGAAAATAAATAATACGCCGATGGAATTAACAAGTGGTTTTGATGGAATGAAAAGTATTTCTTGCTACAGATTATTTGCAAAAATGTTCGAAAGTATTTAAGAAACAAAAAGGCTCGCGAGAATACCGTAATTATAGGGAAAAAACCCTGCAGAAAGCTTGCTCAGAATTTATAGAAAACTGAAGTCCGTTGTTAAGGGAAAAGAAGTTTGTTATCATTGTAAATGATGTTTTCGAATTTCTTTCCAAATTATTTTCTACAAGTATTCAAGTAATATTCTTCTTTTAATAAAGTTTATCGATTTCCTCTCTATTTGTGGATTGATATTCATGAAATTTTGTAAGTAGAGTCTTTAAAGGGCATTGTTATGAGTCTTCTCGTCGAGTTCTTATATAAAATAGGGAAACGGTGTTCAAAGAAGCCCCACAATCGAGGTAACTGTGAACGCATCTAATAGAAAACAATGTTATGAAATTATATAATTTTAGCCACTTTTGAATACTGAATACGATGGCGTTAACTATTTTTCTCTAGGACCTCTCGTTTTCTATATTCAAAATCAAAATTTTCGTTTTTTATTCCTTTTTGTCCTCCACGAATAGCTACACTGATACCGATAACAATACTGAACGCCCATAGTTGTTTGATCAATGGTATCATCTTGATGACACTAAAATTCACATTTATTAAGATAGGAGATAGGGGAAAAAATGAACTACAACTAAACAATCAACATCGGCATTAAATTTCCCGTTGAAAATTTATATAAAATCATATATGTATTTTCATGACATTGTTTTTCTGTGGTTTTTTTTTTCTGTTTTTCTCAAATCGTTGTACGGTGTTATACGAAGCTGTACATTTTGTGAGTAGTGAGATGTTTTAAAACGTGAACTGATTGAGGAAACTGAACTTGAAACCATGGCTCCAAATCCTTTTCCATTACAATCAGTGTAGTTAAACTCACAAAGCAAAGTATAGCAAAATACATAGAAAACTGTTCAAAGTAGCCCCACTTCATAAACTATTTAAGCCCAATTTTTTCTCTCTGCTAGACTGATTCTTAATAGAAATTGGTGTTATGGATTACAAAGACTGAACCCTTTGAAGAAAATGAAATCAAATATATTTCGCTCAATTTGTACTGGGTAGGCTTTATTTGGAATCCGTTATGTGTCAGCATTTGTATTAGACAATACTATCACTGAGGCATAGCTACCCAAACCTACTTTTTTCGACAAACTATCAGTAAATATTTATATTAGGCAATACTAGTTCTCCCCCCCCCCTCGTGAAGCCTAAAAGGGATCTCATCTAAAACGACCACAAAATGAACTGAGCAATCCAAACGACTTTCAACATACCATACGTCAACAACATTTGTATTAGTCAAAACTATAGCCCCTTGGTCAAGCCCAAAGGAGTGAGGATGTCAGCTAAAACGACCTCAAAAGTGAACTGAAAGACTCAAAAAAAGTTATTGGTATTAGTCAATACTGACCTCTCTGGGGAGCCAAAAAAAGTAGGTGTTTCAGTTAAAACGACCTCCAAAAATTAATTTAGCAACTCCGAATAGGTACCTAGTATTTGATATCTACGTAGCATTTTATCTCATTTCCCCCTCTTCTTTGCCCTTTGTAACACAATTTTCAGCCGAGGGTAAAACTGATACTGAAAATGAATTAAGCGACCCCGGAAACCTAGTAATGGGTGATATCCATATTGTATTTTACCTCATTTTCTCCCTTCCCCCTCCTTCGGCGCCACAATGTTGTACTTTTAACTAAGCCAATATCGAAACCGAATTCTGCGACCTTGAAACCTCTCCAGCTGGTATCTCGATTCGGCGATTGATGCTTATGAAAGTTTTGACTATAGTAATATAAACGTTTCTTTTAAGAAGACACAAAAGAACAAATTTTAGCCATCAGTTACTCTTTCTTTCCCTTTAGTTATCTGGTAACTGGCGGGATCTGTTTGCTATCAGAAAACAGGCTTAACTCATTTTTGATAAAATGACATCTTCTTGGTTATGATTCTAGCCTCCTCAAATATGAAAATAAGAGGGGAAAATAAAGAAGTTAAAGGAATTGAAAGTCGCTGTGTGGCCGAATGGTAAAACGTGCCCGCTTCGCAATCCTTGCGTCTCGGGTTCCCCCGCTAAGATCCTAACGAACACAGCGACTACCGTATCAATCGAGGCGGAAAATAGCGCGCCCTGTAACCCCCCCCCCATCCGCACAAACAAGGCACTACAGTCAGAGAGCGTGTTACTACCGGATCTAAAAGACTGATACTGTCGTGTGCACGTCGTGGCCAGCTTACTTAGCGTCGTGAAACATGTAGCTAGTAAGCAAACTGCGCCTGTGCGTTCTTCGGCACAGAGAAGGAAAACTGGAACGCAACAAACCGCGAGGAAAGCCCTACTAGTTGAGAGACTAAAGACTATAACAAGGAGTCTCTGGGAGGACCTCCCAGCCCTACGATTGCTACAGAGATACTTCCTTTCACCACATATACGTGACAGGGTTAAAGTCGAACAGATCTTCTCGAAAGTCCACATTGATGAAGGATACCTACAAACTAACGCTTTTGCAGTGTAAAACACAACAGCAGTTTTCCTTGTCGGTGGCGTAAGGCAAGGGGGATTAAAGGGTCTGGACCCCTTACGATTCCGTCAAATAGTGTTTTTTTCTAATTTTAGTGCCCCCCTCTAACATCTTCAAGTCCTCCCAACACTAGGCTGACTACGCCATTGTTCCTCGTTATTTTTATCGTCTTAATTTGTCGCTATCGTGTGTATACGATTACGTAAACAAAACAGATCTCCGTCATCGACATCGTCATCGACCGTGAAATACCTTGACAAAGCTCGTCTAGGCGAGAGTACCGAGCCGTATACTTGTCCCGAATACTTCGTACACGAATCTTTCGACTCATTCACAAAATTTGGGGAGAGCGTTAAAAATACTCGGCCTGGGGAGCACGGCATCGCGATCGTGGCAGCTGGCTGAAGACAGTTTACTCTTATAGTATTATAAATTCTGACGTAAAGTACACAATATAATAAAAAGTCAACATTTCCTACGTTCGATCATTAATAGTGAACGTCACCGCTGCGTTTGGAGTAATACGTGTAACGCTTCGCAGGCTCCGTCAGTCGTGACTGCTGCCAATTCCTCCCCCCCCCCCCCGATGAGCTACCGGCCGCCGTTCAAACGATTTTACAATTTTGGCCGACTCGGTGTACGCCGCCGCGGCGAAATTGGAACCAACATCCGAAAACTAATTATTCGAAAATCCTTTAAGTCCGACCATCCTATTTACGAACGAGAGTACTTAGTACGACTTTTTTGGACAGCGTTTTTGCTCTTCAAAAACGACGGCGTACGCTTCGGTATAAGCGGGGCAAATTGAATTTCTTAAATTGAAAAAATCTTCTTCGAGTTCGTGCCACCGACGGGGGTAAACGAACGCAGCAACGAGCCCTGCGAATAGTTCTGAAACTATTTTGACCACGAATGAACAGATTCGGGTTGTATCCGAGGTTGAGGGTAAGAAAGAAACCTGGATCTGGAGCCATCGGCGTTTATTTTTACAAATAAAAAGTACACAGGAAAAGAGAGCTAACTTGATTTTTTTCGTGAAAAAAGGTGATGATGGTTTCTTATTGCTGGTGGGCGAACACGATGGACCGGTCAAAACCGGGGAAAAGTGCATAACTGGCTTCATATCAACTGCAAAGATATACTGGATCGGGAAAATTGGACTACGGGGTAGATGTGTTTAGTATGGACCGTAACGAGAGCATTCAAAATCAAAACGAAAGTTTGTGAAGAAAGCGCTAAGTATAACTGTTGCTGAACAAAACGGATGTCCTGGGCTACAAAACATAATAAACTGAAACTAAACTAAGCTGATGTCCTACCTAGCCGATCGAGGGAGAAAATGGAAAGTGAGTCATGAGAAGAAGACGAAGAAGAAGAAAAAGAAGAACGAAGTTCTGAAAAGATCATGTACCGTTAGAAACAGGAATGTAAGAGATAAAAGACGTTTGTTAGACGTTTGTTAGACGCTCGCATCATGCTACATAGACTATATAGAAAGTAGCCGTCAGTATGATGTATAAAAAATGTACATTGGCGAGGAGAGGATCACCGCACTATAATGGATGCACTTTTTGAGCATAAACTCAAATCCCAAAATCCAAAATTCAAATTGAATGAAAGCAGTGGCGTAGCCAGACTGAGTATGAAAGGGGGGGGGGTTCGTTTCACTTTTACAACATTACAGGTGTAATACTTACTATTACGAGAATAAATTCTAATTTTTTCACATTTTCGGCTGATGCCGGGGGGGGGGGGGTTAATATCCCACCCCATGGCTACGCTCCTGAATGAAGGTAAAATCGACTTAACTTGCAAAATCAAACCGAGTAAATAATACACAGGGTTTTCTGGTCGCTGATTCCAAATATCCTGTAATAACGCGTCTGTAACTTGACTGTAACGATTATTGAACTAAACGGATGTCCTGAGCTACAAAACATAAACTGAAATTAACTGATATCCTACCTGGCCGATCGAGGTCGAGAAACAAGAAAGAGTCATGAGAATATGAGGAAGAAGAATGTGGTATTGAAAATATCACCGGAAGTACAGGAATGCAGGAGACAAAAGACGTTTACTAAACGATCGCATCCTACTACGCAGAAATGTAGCCAGGCAGGACGATTTGTACAAAAATATACATTCGACAGGAGAGGATCACCGCAGGACCTTCTGAGTGGTACAAGGGAACGGACTAATGCGCAGGCTCCTCCTATCATCCCTTCCCATGCAGGCTCTCGCAGCGCAGCAACTCTCTGTCATCATTTCCTATTCATTCCTTCGTTCTTGCTTCTGTGCGTCACATTTTTTTCGGTATCAGCTTATTTTTTGTGGTGTTCCTCAAAGGCCAAACGTTATTTTGGGTGATAGCAGGAAAAATCCAACTTAAAAGACTGACGGATATTCTTTATACGATTTTGCGTTCTTCAAATGTTTGATTCAGTGACGTGCGGTGATTTTTCCTAGGAGTTAAGCGATAAGTGTAGAGGTGAAGTAAAAATCAGAATCAAAGTATGAAACATGCTACTACAAAACTGCACTGATGAAATTATTCAAATTGTCGTATCCCTGTGTAGGGTCATTCCATATGCATTAGGACGCTACTCAGCAAAAGGGAACCAACCAACATTTGTAAACAAAATGAGTTACCTATTAGTATCGTTGGAAAGGGCGTACAAAGTAGAATTTTCAAAATTGGCCCTGATTTAAAAATGTGTACTCACGTTGAAAAAAGCTTATCAGTAAACGCTATGTCATATAGTTTCTACATGGCTCTTGAATTTCGAATCACGTGTTCTCAAAAAGCGGATTTTGCTAGTTGGTTCCCTTTGGCTTAATAGCGTCCATTTATTCTTTTCTGTGATGGATATTAGACACAGGGACGTACTACCGAAGAGTTTTCTTGGAGGGGGGAGGGGAGGGGGAAAAACTGTGAAAGTCCCAACTGACTCAACTCAAAATTACCAAATATTAAAGAAGAAAAATCCCTTTGGACTTGTTGGATTTTTCCAACTGACTCAACTCAAAATTCCCAAACATCACAGCAAAAAACCTTTGATTTGTTGGATTTTCCCAACTGCTGAATGAAAAATTCTTACAGAGGAGAGGGGAATGGGTTGCCCCCCTATCACTACATCCCTGAATAGACATGGCCAACAAAACAGTTTTCCACCATCTTCACAACCGGTTAACCACAAAATGTTTTCACAGTGCGATACGTGGCAATGTCTCAAACCATCTCTCTTTTGGTCAGTTTTTAAAAATAGTAATTCTGGTTTAGGCTTCCCACCATTAATAATTTCTAATTGTTCATTAAGAGTAAGTTGCAGTGGCGGATCTATGGGGGGTTGTTTTGGGGGTTCGGACACCCCTTCGGCCCGAAGAAGAAAGAAAAAACTGCTTGAGTTTTGAGTTTTTCTCCTGTTTTTGAGTATCTGCAGCACTACAGTCTACAACGTTCATTTGAAACGATTTAATCACATTATGAAACTTGTCTTCAGAAACTATTCAAAATGACATTCATCTCGGGTTTTTAGGGGGCGGAGGTGCAAAAAGTTTCATTTTCAAAATACCTTCCTTGGAAATTTTCTAGATCCGCCACTGGTAAGTCGGGTTTTCAATAAGATCTTGAATACGCATTCTGTGGGCAAAAAAATACGGAGCATTCAAACATAACTCGTTGACTAGTAGAAGAACATAATCACGTTTCACTGTCAACTTTGACGTTTGTGGGCAGCCAATCCGAGCCGGAAGGCTTCCAGAATGCAACCAAACGCACAGGTTTCGTCGCGTTGAACATGCCAGTGTGTTTTTGTGTTCGTAATTAACACAGAGGCGGAGCATAAGTCGTGCAATGTTACGTGCAGTATGGAAAAGAAGCGTTAAATCAGACGCACACACCTCGCTGGCCTATACAAATATACCTACATGTAGGAGGATTGCCAAACGCCAAACAGTATACATCTCCCGTGAATTTATTATATACTTAAGTGTAAGCTTTGTAAGCGTCAATATAGTCGCTGTTTTGCCCAATGTTTCATTATTTTAATTTTCAGGGTAAGCAACGCTTACCCTGCTTGCCTGGAATGCACGCCACTGGTTTGATTATTTTCAATTTTCTACATATGTCACCTACATACCTATGTAGAATAGTTCAGAAATACTGGTTTGAATAAATTTACAAGCGAATGAATTTTCAACATATTTATACTTGTCAGCCTCGCCCCCAATGAGTACTCCTCTGCAGGTCAGCTATTTGCGCTTATGAAAATAGAGCAACGTTCATAGACTAATTTTGTGCGTATACTTATTACGAACCAAGGGTTTAAATTTTAATAAAACCTTTTTTTCACTCTAAAAATGGCCGTTCAACGACCACAGATGGCGAAATTTTGGTCCTACGTAACGAAGAAAGATGAAACAACGTTTTGAAACTAAATGTCCATATTATTTCTAGATCTGATTCTGAAACTTCCATTACAACTCAGTTTCATTCTGAAAATGTTACCTTATTCGACAAAAACGTGGCCAAAGTGCCTCGCTCAAGTTCGTTACACTGCAGTCCACTTCTTCAAGTAAGAATATGTGTCCGATGAGACATATTATTAGGCAATTTTGATAACACGAGGTAAAAAGGGGGCTAGTAGTTTTCCTACCGACGAAATGCTAGTTTGAAATGCTGCTGGTCACTCTTCCTGGTTAAGCTGAAAAGTCTGCTCTGTAATTATCTTCTATATATAGAACTTTGTCCGTAAAGTGAAAGTTCGTCAAGTTGATTAATGTGAGTATGTTGTATATAATTTGTTTTATATTGAAATACAGCAGTATTGGTGAGTTTTCATTGAACATTCTCTGTTGTAGTTTACTTAACTTTACGTTAAATTATGTGACTGTTATTATTCTCGGGAGTACGAGATTAAGAAAACGAGTACGAAAGTTCGACCGAGGTCGTCTGCGAGGAAAGGATGCGACTTTGAAAGTTGACATCGTTTCTGAAGACATGTGCACAACTTACATGGTGCGTTAACGTTAAGGTGACTTGCCAACGACGGGCAGTTGGACTTCAGTTCGTTCGAATTGATGGGAGGCTTTGACATTCTAAGATGGTCAACACTCACTGACGTATGAGCAGTAGTAGCTGATGGTGGCTTGGCGATGGACTCGTCTCCACTCACCATGGGCAAGTTTACTTTCGCTCGCATCAAGGATTTCAACAAGGATAATAAATAAGAGAATGCAAAATAAAAGGGAAGAAAGAATGGGAGAAGATAATTTTGAATCCAGAAAAGGTAGAGGAACTGGGAAGAAATTTTACATTTGAGACTTATTACAGAAATGGGTAAAGAAGGTTTAGATACATAATGTAGCATTTGTAGATTTAGAAAAAACTTTAGATAATGTTGAATTGTTTCAAATATTTAAACGAAAAGATTGCATTTTTTTTCTTTCTTTAATCAATGGAAGAGATTTGATGTGTCCATCCTTTGCAGCTCACCTATGGTTTACCTTCAACATATATTATTTCAAATAAAACAATCATTTCTTTTTTTTTCTTTTTAAGTACTTGTCTACTTATTTATTTAAATTTTATTGGAGAACATCGATACTGTAGGTATAGTTGAACCAGCAGAGACACAGTCATTACCTACTATAGATGTTATACAATAAAAGAATGTATAGTCTTTGACTAATGTGGCTTATCAAGTCCGGTTTTCTATGATGATTCTTGCAGTAGGCATGGACGAAAATAAGGGGGCTGTTCCAAGCCCCCGCTGGAGTTGGGAAATTTCAGTAGATGGATCAAAAGTTTGATATTGGTGACAAATTCCTTCACAACGTAAGCCGAGTAAAAAAAACCTGAATATCTCTTGATAACAATATCTTGGAAAATAAAGATATTGTACTAGGTTGTTCGGATGGATACATAATACATTCAGTCCATTTCCGCCAGAGCGCGATCCATACAAATCGAGATTTTGAAAGGGTCCAAATTACCCTCAGATATCCCAATTTGTACCACTTTCTCGATAGCTGCTTGGAATTTTGTAACTAAATTGGGTAACAATTTCAGAACTGAATCGAGTGTTCGGTCAGAGATGATGGACGGTTTCCTCTATCATGCGTACCCTTCTTAACTCTCTGCCACCATCGATATATCACCCAGCTAACCTCGCTATCGGCAATTATTGTTACATGGCACAATGTCGTGTTACTTAGAACGCAGTTCTTTTCCATAAAACTGAATTTTATGATCAAGCTTGACCGCAGCAATAACTTTCGCGGTAACTTTCCGCTTTAAGGGTAGTTTTGTCGGCTCAACCTGTGAAGGTGATTGCGATGCAATTAAATGAGCTTTTGTAAGGCGAAATGATTTGCGGTTTCGAAGTGCAGCTCGCGTTTTGATAGCTGTACTGCGGGGTGCTGCAATTACAGCGGTACCATAACGTATTTTGTATGTAAGTTTCGAGTTATTTTCTGTTCTCAGTTATGTCAGCTGTAGAGTGTGTCAAAGGGTAAATGTTGTACATCATCGTTTCGGTGTAAGACAGTGCAGCTATAGCAACAACGTTTTTCACCTTCGCTGCATATTTTCTGAAGCAAAAAGCATTCTTGCCGAATATCTCGTGAAACAATTTAAGAATTTTTGGATTCTGCGCCGTCGAGTACAATGGCGCAGCTTGAG
The DNA here is from genome assembly GCA_031841125.1 of Acanthococcus lagerstroemiae. Classification (NCBI taxonomy): domain Eukaryota; kingdom Metazoa; phylum Arthropoda; class Insecta; order Hemiptera; family Eriococcidae; genus Acanthococcus; species Acanthococcus lagerstroemiae. Next base: position 42,392,254 of record CM063114.1, on the reverse strand, counting down.
CGAGCGAGCGCTAAAATGTGAGCAAACGAGACGTTATACGGTATTACGCGGTATTAAGAATGATCGTTTGAAGACACAGGGAATCATTATTTTTCGGTTAGAATGTATAATACAGGCTGTTATTACATCGTGGCCCACACACCACAGCACGGTGGAGTAGATGAACCAGCGTGTTAAATCGATCCTGATGTGAAATGAAAATTAACGACTAAGCGGCAGCTGAAAATCAAATTTCATCTAATTGAATTTATGCTAAGTACGTAATTTTTCTGCAATGCTTCTGATTGCTCTTCCCTTTTCTAAGTCAGCCAAGTGTTGAAATGTTGGCATATGGTTACATCAAGAGCTCTGAAACACGCAGCCGCTCAACACTCCTCGGTTCAGAAACTTATTCCCTGCAAGATCACCGACAAGAATCATACCTACCCACGATTCTTATATTTAACCCAGAGGCCTAACAACGGTGGAGGAGGGGAGAGGTTATGTCCCCCGTTTTATAAGTAATTACTCAGCAAATTTAAGTAAATGACTTTTTTTCTTTGGTATTAACTTGGCCCCCCTTTACGTGTGCTTACGTGGCGTGGTGAGGGACTTGAAGAAGAACTATAGGCACATAGGCGACGGGGAACTCCGATAGATAAACCCTAATGAAAGCAAGAGGAAACTATATCAGTATTCTTCCTTGGAGATGCGTCTCCACCATCACAATTGTGATGATGGCAACTCACAAAGTAAATAATAATTCCGGATGTAAAAAGTCTCTGTCAGAAGATCAACGACCAGATTTTGGACTTGATTCCTGGAGAAGCCAAAACCTACACAAGCGTGAATAGACTAATCAGTAAGAATGACAGTGAAATCCTGCAATTCCCCGTTGAATTTCTGGATAGTCTCGAGTTGACAGGTTTATTACCAAATAAATTATATTTAAAAGTTGGTGCGATTGTTATGTTGCTACGTAATATGAATGTGGCACTTGGACTGCTGAATGGGACACGACTATAATTGTGAGAAACATGTACACGAATGCACTGGATCTGGAAATAATAACTGGGGTTGAGTGCGGTCGAAGGATATTACTCCCAAGAGTGGACCTGTCGCCAGCGGATTCCACCTTGCCTTTTTCATTCAAAAGGAGACAATTTCCAATAAAGTTAGCCTTTTGTATGACGATCAACAAGGCCCAGGGACAGACGCTGGAGAAGGTTGGGATATATCTACTCGAGTATGTCTTCAGTCATGGACAATTATACGTAGCACTGTCGTGGACAACTTCGTTTAGTAATTTAAGGATCCAAGTACAACCTGGAAGCTATAAAACTGCAAATGTGGTGTGGAGGGAGGTCCTGTAATACGATAGCTTTATAAATTTTTGTAATTTCATTTTTTTTAAATACATAGAATAGAGATATGTGGTGCGCTGCTAGTAAGTATTGAAAAAGATTGGAGTTACATATAATGAAAGAAGAGTAACGTGGAACTTATACAAGGATCAAATGACTCAAATACAAATAGAGGATGATGTGGGATAAGCGAAAATTTAAAAAGGAGGGAATAAGGTTGTTGTTTGTCATCAGTACTGTTTAACCTATTTTAGAAAAAGTAATTAAAGAAATGAATGAAAGGAAATCGAATATGAAACTGGAGAGCGATATGGTTCGAATGATAAAGTTTGCAAATGAAATCATTACAACAGGAGAAAGAAGTACAGAAAAACTAACGAAAACGTTGAAAAACTGGATAAAAAATTGAAAATAAAATATAAAATGAAAATGAATCAGAATAAATTGAGTGATGGTGGACAGTAAATGGGAACAAAAACCAATAAATATGGAAATAGGAGGTGACAAAATAAAGATACTTATAGGTAGTTTAGTAACGCTTAATAGAAGATAGAAGAAATACAATAGAAATAAAGATTTGAATAGAACAAGATGAGAGAGCTTTTCCTTCTCTCTCTCTCTCTCTCTCTCTCTCTCTCTCTCCCCTCTTCTCAAAAAAGAGACATATTTAGGGCAAATATAAAAAACAAAAATGATGTTAGTCAAAAAATGAGATGAAAAAATAACGGAGATAAAGGAATTTAAATACATACTTAGGTAGTTTAGAACGCATGATGGAAGAAATAAAGAGTAGAATAGAACAAGCTAACAGAGATTTTTTTCTCAAAAAAGAGACATATTTAGGGAAAATATAGGAAACAAAAGTTTATTTTTATTTTATTATTATGGAGCCACGGAGCTACACTCGCGGGCTATGCGCTTGGGAAAGGTTGTTGTCTATACGTCACAAGATGGTAGTCAGAAGATGGAAACAAAATCCCAGCAAATAATATGGAAATAGGAGATGAAAAAATGAAGGAGGTAAAGGAATCTAAATACTTAGGTAGAATGATAATGCAAGATGGTAGAAGTAAAACAGAAATAAAGAGTAGAATGGAACAACGAAGAGGTGTTTTTTTTTTCTTTCTTCAAAAAGGAGACATTAGATTTCAAAATAAGACTGAGATTTCTTCGAACGTATATTTGGAGAATAGCATTGTATGGATGTGAGACCTGGACAATAGAAGAACAAGAGAGAAAAAGGATAGAAGCTTTGAAATGAGGTGTTATCGGGGAATGTTGAAAATCAAATGGATAGAAAAGATCAGGAATGAGGAAGTATCAAGGCGAATAGAAAGGAAAAGAGAACTTTGGAATACATATACGAGGCTGTCCAGTAAGTAATGAGACTAGCACTCCTAGGGGAATTAAAAACGCACATAATTTGGCAGCATTGCATACATACGTGTAGTCTGCTGTTTTGTCCACCTTCAATTTAAATTTTATTTGAGTCGGTGCCGTCTATGAGTGTTGATGTTAATTTTGTAAAGTGTGTTTGATAATCTCAAAAATAAAGACGTACATATTATTGTGGCAGTTTCTATAAAAAGGGGTTACTTTGTCGATCGATCAAAGTCTCAGAAAACGCGAAAAGAGAAGAACAAAATTTTAGGTTGAAAAAATCAATTTTGAGATTTTGGGTGATTTCTATAGAAAAAACATCGCAGTAACGAAGAGACAAAATCTACGCGTATGAGAGAGAAGAGGGAGAGAGAAAAGGAGAATTATGAAAGAGAATGATAAAAGAATGCGAATGTCTCCGTTCACTTCTTCGTGGTTTTTCAGAGCTCACGAATAAATCCGATGTTCTGAATTGTTACCACACAGAAGAGCGAAAAATTACCTTTCCAATAAGCCCTCATCAAGGCTGGTAACATGATTCCGCGGCGAGTTAGGGCCGCTTGACGGAGCGGGAGAAAAAGGTGTGTCTAACTTTAAACGCGTTTTCCCCAAAAACGTGTTTTTGCTTTGGTTTTTGCGCGTTTTGGTTACACTCATCTTTGACCACTTGTATCTCCGGAACAAAAATCGCTACAAATCTCGCTGATAGCTTGTTGGAATGGGCATTCATTCCTCTATTATGTAATATGTACTGTCCATAACTCAAAATTCGTCGGATCGACAAAGTCACCCCTTTTTATAGAAACTGCCACATACACTTATTTTGTGTTTGTTTAAAAAAATTGCCGACTTAAACGTATGCAATGCTTCGGGAGCTTTGTCAGAGGATTTTGTTCCACGTGCTACATGTTGTGGTATGCCGCATTTTCGAAAGATAGGGAGAGCGTAAAAGACAAGCACAGACAAAGTGATGATGATTATCTTTTTTGACCACAAAGGATTCATCTACCAACATCTAGCGCCTCAACACACCACTGTACCTGCCCTCTGGTACATTAAAGTCCCCAAAGTAATGTTTTATCACTTCAGATTGAAGAGTCCTATGAAGAAAATTGAAGACATCCTGTTGCATCATGATAATGCGCCTACGCATGTCGGTAAGTTTGCGAATTTTTGAAAGAAAAAAACATTTAAACCGTTCCCTACCCATCATACATCCGAGACCTAACCCTCTTGATTCTTGGCTGTTTCCGGAAGTAAAAAGGATCATGGAAGGGATTGAATACCAAACAGATACGGACGTTGTAAAAGCTGTTAAGGCGCGCTGTAAAGTTCTGTCAAAGAGGGGCTGGATTTTGTGTTTCAAAAATGGATCAAACGATGGAAACAGTGTGTAGCACGTAATGGTAGTTACTTTGAAACGGAAAATATCGATGTAGACTCTGAATAAATGATTTATCGATTTACAGGGTTTGTCTCATTACTTACTGGACAGCGTTTGTAATTGTAAAGAGAAAAGTTAGGAATAGGGCATAATAAGACATCCAGAGATGAGATATTGTTATTACTGCTAGAGGGAATCGCTGAGAGAAAGAACTAGAAAGGAAAGCAAAGAATGAGCTATGAAGAGCAGATAATGAAGGATACAAAGTGTAAATCCTGAGAAATGAAAAAATTAGCACAGAAAAGAGAAAAAAAGGAGAGATGTAACCTACTAGGTGAGAGACTAAAAAATATATCGTCATCATTATCACGATATTAATATCATGGAAAAATTCTGTTCATACATCGATTAATAACTCATGATATCAACTCGAGCTCGGTCTTCAATTATCTTACATTTTGAGATTTTTTCAGATTTTCTTTGTAAATTTTTTATAAATTTTCCAAGATAACTGCAATCTCTTATGATATCGAATCAGGTTCAATTTGTTAAATTTTCCTAATTTTGGTGTCAGGTGACGAGTGTCGTGACTTCTGCCATTTCAAGTAGAATAAAAGGAACTAACGCACCAAAATATGTCACATAATAACTTTACAGGGTAGCCACTTTTTTAAAACGATTTTCCCCGACTTTTCCCGGTTTTTCAAGCCAATTTTCCACATTTTCCCTGACATTTTTTCAGGTAGTATTGTACACAGCTTCGAGGATGCTTATTATCTAAACAACCTACAGAAACAAAGGGATATATCATCATCATTAATTTGGCAAATTTAGTAGACTGAGTTTTGGTAAGTTTGGGACGTGCACCCGCCGATCGAAATGACTAGCGAGCCCCGTATTCGATCTCAATACTTTCTTCTTGACGTCTTCAGAAACTTAAAAACCTCGAGATACTCGCGAATTTTGAATCCATATAGACTTCGGAGAAGACACGCGAAATGGTAACCTTGGGGTCAGCATAACAGCGATGCGATATCAGCTGTAAATAACCCATCTCTGGCGTTGAAGAATTCTGCTGTGGGCTATACATAAGTGTATGACCCAATGGCTACACGGTAGAGTGATAAAGGGCATTTGAAAATACAGAGAACGAGAAAAGCCGGGATTATGTTCTGGAAGTGCGGGGAAAGCTGCGTTAAAAACACGAGCGCGTATATTTACCGCCACATGCGAGGTTTTGAAATTGTTTTAACCGAACTACATAAACGCATGGGAGCCGGGATAAGAGCTAGACAGTTGATGCGAGGGACAGCTTTTTCAGGTATTGACCTTTCATTTGAAATTCTTCGATGTTGTCACGGACTTTGGAATTTGTAGTTGCGATGCGAATCTGCATGAGCGGTTTAACAAAGTGCTTCACCAGTTTAACGAGCTCAATGGATGTATAAAATGAATTATACATGCGATATTAGAGTCAATAAACAGAAACACCTAATTCAGCTACGATTATGTGGGAATATACTTTCTCTCAACAGGGCCATCTGGAGTTTTTAAGAGACTGGGGCAAATAAGTCTGGGCGATCCCTTTCAAAGAAACCCATAATCCTGCGAAACAAGGGCCGACCGATTAAATCTGTCTCGTAGTCACGACTTGATAGTGAAATTCGATACTCGTGTTCGATATGAGTCGAGTTACTAGTCTGCATCGATTTTGGATAGAATTCTACATCAAAGTCGGTGCACGATTCGATCCGAAAGTCGATGTCGACACAGTAACTCGATTTCTATATTGAAGTAGAGTATTCAGCTCGACAACCGAATCGTGACGATAAAGTGACGGAGTTTGAATGTCTACAAAAGAATCAGTTTATGCGTCGGCTTTGTTACACATTTCATACTTTTCTACAAAAACCTCAAGAATTGTTCATTTTTTTGTAGGAAATATGTCTCGGATATCTTCTGTTGATACATCGTGAATTGAGGAGGCCCCTAATACGCGAGACTTGCGACATGCTATCTCGTTGGCCCTTCCCTCTGTACAGACCCGCTTTTCATGATATGTAATAATATCAAAGATCATCAGAAAGTCTATCATACGAATATAACTATAGGTTCGCCACAGAAGTCCGCAGATCATTCTGCAGCTGAGACTTCTAGTAACATCACGGCATCACAACCGTGGTCCAAAACCATAAAACTGTAGTTCAGCAGTTCAGCTTTTCTTTACTGGGTTGTCTATTTCTGGTTTTTCATAATACTTACAAGGGATCCTTTTTGAATGTCCGGGAAATTTAGTCTAAACGTCAAGTTGAATGTCCAATGTGCATGTCAGTTTGTGAATGATTATACCTAAGTACCTACACAATATCTACATAACTGTGTCAAGAACATCATTCATGGTAACTTATTTAGAAATTCCTTATTTGAGGAGGCAATAGATAGGGTGGAATCTCCAGTAAAGGGTGTCTCCTTGATTGGGTCGCTGCAGAATGTATCCTGTATTTAAAATGGAATGCTGACTAATCCATAAGGCATTTCCAAATTTTCTCCCGGGGCGTGACTCGGTCTATGTGATTTCGGAGAACCTCTGCTGACCTAAAGCACTTACATGGGCTGCACTGATGTTTGCAGCAGCAGCCGCCATTCATTAGTAGTCGTTTCTATAGGATGTTAGAACAAATCGTTCTATAGGTATGTAAAAGCTTGCGGATTATCTTGAAGCAACACAAAGAGCATTGAATGTCTTGATTTCGCCCAAATTTATGAATATCCAACGAGCAGACACAGAGCAGTAGTTTTCTCTCGAACACCCACCATCACTATTCTAATTAAGAATGTTATGTTGCTGGAACAGAAAGTGCCTCGGATTGCAAGTAGACTCGAAATAAAATCGATACGATACTCGAAGCGTGAGAATACAAATTAAATTGTTCTTCTCGAAAGCCGGCCCAGAACAGAAGCGAGTACACGGGGGACAAACATATCGAGTAAAAAGTTAGTAGAAGACTTTGAATGTAAATCATTCAGAGTTTGATAGTTTAAGACCGGTATCGTAAAAATGCGCCAACGGCACAGGTCTTTTTTCTGGCATGAATTTTTATGCCGGAAAATGAAAGGCGATCGCATCGTTTTCTTTTAAATCTAAATAGCATATCGATTTTATTCTTGTTCGTTAGGGTGTTACTGGTCGAATGGCATCGTTAATTAACTGAATCTCGCACAGAAATAACAGCGGGTCAATTTGCCAGAAGAATAATTACTGAGCGAAAGAGAAATATTAAAAAGAATAAGACACCTTCCTTCGAGCCCTAAATTAACGCTTATTTGAGGCTGCAGTAGTTCATTACTTTGTTCTTAGTATAGTATAGACGTACATGCACAGCATATGTCAGTATATTAGACAAACCTTTATAAAGACACTTAGGCTCAACTAAGTTCTTATTACTTACAGTTACATTATCCGCGCAATTAACTGTAATGAAGAAGTTGAATTTCCAGAGCTTTTAGCTGCTATACATGCTACGTGCATAGCCAAGGAATTGAGCGATTGTCTGTTTAGCGTACCGGCAGACAGTTAGAACACACCAAGTATACATATCGACCTACCTATGTGCTCACCCAGATAGGTCTGTCCTCTGTCAACAAATATCACGCAAGAGATGAACGAAAACACAAAATAATAAAACGCAGGCAGTTAGTTGGGACGCGTCAGCAAAGTGGCTGAAATCTGGTGGACAAATGTAGAAGCTGCCCAAAACGGGATGAAATACACTAGCGCTCCATCGCCGTGACGCGACCGAGTAGGTAGGTTAGTAGTAGAGGAAAAATGGAAGTAGACCCCGCTTTTACTCCAATTTAGAAACTAACCAGTACATATTAGGAGCATCTACTGCTCGCCCAATCATCTGACAAAGGCCAAGGATTTCTGGGACCTATTTGAGCACCTAGGCCTATTCTGTATTATTGGTGCGAAGTATTCTTGCTGGTGCTCACGGCTTACCACGCCCAGGGGAAGCAAATTATTCAAGGCTATGGCATGCTGCAATAGCGACGCATTATCATCTAGAAGCCCAACCCATTGGCTTGCTGACTCAGTTAAACGACCACATATTCTGGATTTCTTTCTGGTGCGGGGCTTACCCCTATCTTATGTTTAACGGACCTCAGTTTTGATCATTTACGAGTTAAGATCACCCTTTGTCATAAGACTGTCGGTAAACCAGACTAGAATCTGTATCGACTCCTGGTAGATGAGGGGACCAGTTACTACTATTTCAACTCCTGGGAAAATATTCGAGTTGGTTCTCTTGGAAAAAATTTCTCCTCAAATAAATAATTTAATTACGGATCAACAACATGGCTTTGTATCAAGGAAATCAGTAGTTACAAACCTAGGACATTTTACCGACTTCGTATCTCAGAAGATTGATGAGGGTTCACAAGTAGATACCATAAACACTGACTTCCAGAAAGCATTTGACAGAGTCGATCACAATATACTATTGTTAAAATTACATTCGTACGGGTTTTCAGACAAACTTCTCTGTTCAAATCTTACTTACAAAATCGCACTCAAACGGTTTTTTCCATAACACCACAGCTGGACCATATATAAGTGTATCAGGAGTCTCACATGGACCGTGGGACCACTACTCTTTAATCTCTTTATTAACGACTTACCCTATGAAATTAAAGACTCAAAAACCTTGTTATACGCTGATGATCTTAAAATATATAATGAAATCAAAACAAGAAACGACTCAGATAAATTGCAAGGACCTTAACTCTTTGGGAGCACGGTGTAGAAGGCATAACCTATCACTAAACATAAAAAAGGCCGTAATTAACTTTTTCAAAAAAGAAAAAAAACAAGCAAACCCTTGTATACTATTGAAGGAGAAAGATTGGATATAAAAACAGAAATAAGAGACCTCGGTGTAATTCTAGATTCCACTCTTACCTACCATACACATTGCAATAACATGATAACAAAAGCAATGTCATTACTCGGTTTCCTATTCAGACAGTCTAGCAACCTTCAAAGGTCTGAAACATACTTAACCCTTTACTATTCATTAGTAAGATCATATCTTGAATACGCATCTCCAATCTGGTACCCATCCAGCAAGAAACTAACAGATCAAATGGAGAAAATACGAGAAAAATCCCTAAGATTTATTTATAATTACACTCATGGAATTCCATACGAGGAGCTCTTTCTGGGAGATGAAATTCAATTCTCGGCAACTCGAAAAGATCTTGATTCAATTCATTAGTAATTTATCGACATCAAAATTAAAAGATCCCGATCTTTTAGCAAAAATCCAAATTAATGAACCCCGAATACATTCACGAAACAACAAACTATTTCACATTCCCCTCTCACGAACGTAACCCTGTCGCGAAGGGGGGGGGGGAATACCCTGGACCCAGACTTTCAAGAAGCCTGATATTTTTAAAAGGCCTGAATTTCAACGCTTACGGCTACAAGATACCTACTGTATATCAAATGAGCAATCACTCCTTACACCATGAAAGAAACCTCTTATCCGGCAGCTAATAATTTTTTCCCATCTGACAAAAGAAAAAATTGAACTGGAAGGAGGGGCCTACGGAAATTCCCCCAGGCCCTAGTTACAAAGTTAATATCATAATAGACAATTTTGAATAAATTTGTGGGGATTGATATTAATTTTCGGGAAATGAGAAGATTGGTAGTGAATGGGGTCTACGTTCGTCCTGCATATGATTTCTTCAGAAAAAGGGGTAGATGAGGCTACATAATTCACTTTGAAAACTTATTTGCTAGTCTGAACGTTTGTGCGCCTTTGGAATGTTTTAACCTGTTTTCTTTAGTCATACTGATTTATTGATATTAATTTTTCGGGATAAATACGTGAGTGGGGTAAGGTGTCTACGTCCGTCCTTACAACTTATAGGTTCTTACACACGGAAAGAATTTCAGCCTCACGAATACATCGAATTGTGCTAGTACTTTCATGCGACTCAGAATAGGTGGTGAACTGAAAATCTAATTTGGCTCGAATATAATGAAGAGAAATTCGCGAATTTATTCGCATTATCCCTATCCTCGCGCGAGATTTACAAGGTATTTTTCGCGGATAGTTGAGGTTGCACGTTTCGACATCGCTCTAAGAATTTTAATACTTCGGCTCGGGTGAAACTTGTAGCGCGTCTTCGTAAGTTCCTCTCTTCCCACTCGCTTCCTCGGATGTGTCAAGATTCGAAAATACGAGCTAACGAACAAGTTATAGAGTCTTCAACAAGATAACAGGTATATACGTATCTATACACACGCTTACACGTCTATAGGTACCCTTTTACAGAGTGACTGCTCAATTGGGTCTTAAACGTAAGTTGCAAGTGTCTGCAGCACTGTCAGTATGTTCATTGTATTCTAATCACTTTGGGGTGAATTTTCGTGAATAGGTCACCCTAAACCAATAACAATCAGTGTTACCAGATTACAAATGTCAGTAGGAGCTAGATTTCTCATTCGAAAGAGCTAAAAAGGGCTGAATTTTTTTCTGGAAAGAGCTAGAAAAGTGCTAGATATTTTCCCTAAAAAGAGCTAGAAAGAGCTAAAATTTCCTGAAAAGAGCCAGAAAAGAGCTACATTTTTTCTTGGAAGGGATACAAAACACTAAAAATACTTTTTTTTAAAATTTAATTTTGAGTGACGTCACATTAGTGAGTTACTGTTAGCAAAAGTACCGGTCTAGTTTCGTACGAGCGCATTGACTCCCGTAAGAAAAACACACGGAGCGAAGATCATTATGTTACTACCTGAGAATAAGAAATTTGTTAAAAACCAAAAGTATATATTTTTAATCCAGAAGGTTCTTAGCATTCGCTAATAAACTTCTGTTTTTTAACAAATTTCTTATTCTCAGGTAGTAACCTAATGATCTTGGCTCCGTGTGTTTTTCTTATGGGAGTCAATACGCATGTACGAAACAAAACGGGTATTTTTGCTAACAGTAACCGAGTACTGTAACACGCTGTGTGACATCACTGCAAGTATCGATACGTATCGATACTTGAGGCATTGAAATGTATCGATATTTTTTTTAAGTATTGAAATTGTATCGATACTCAGGAAACTCTATAAGTGAAAAAGAGCTAAAAGTGTTGTTGAAGGAGAATAAAGAGCTAGTTTTTTTTTTGGAGCTGTTTTTAACTGGAAATAGAGCTAGTTCGGCGCTAGGAGCTAGACGCCAAATTTTCGGCGCTAGATGGGTTGAAATAGTGCCAATTTAGCGCCGAAAGAGCTAAAATGGTAACACTGATAACAATACCCACAAAACGGTTGCCTATATGGTAGCGCTACCTAGGTGAGCTTTACACCCCAATAGCAAACTACAAGTACATTTTTTATAAAAGCCTGTTGACATGATGAAAAAAAATTCCAGCACGGTACAACGTTTGCAGAATGGGTGTAGCATCAGTCATAGTTTCCCCAAGATCCAACGATAGTACGCTTGTTCTCAAAGCTAGCATTATTAGTATTAAGTACAAACATGGAATCGAACAAACAACATAATACGGAATAAGTAATATGGCTCGAGATGAATCTCAGGGAGTCTAGTCATCCAGAAAATGTCGTCAGCTGACGAAATAAGTTCCCAGTTCATGAGAGTACGAGGATTTTCCCTGCTTGTTAGTCCTTTGTACTGCGTATGGAAAGCAAAAAACGTAGGTAATAAGAGCCATGAAGTAAACGCCGCAGAAGATATGATTCGTACAAAAGCAGAGATAACAACCAAAATGTTCAAAATTTTCCTCTTGAAAATTTACTGTGATGACGAAACCCCCAAACTGAACATCCATAATTGTAACATAGACCATTGCTGACTGACCTCTTGTAGCATATTCTGCTGGAAGTCTGTAGAATTTTTCAATCAAAGAGTGTGAACGATAAACTTCTCTGCTCACCGATATACAAATAAACGCATTCGATTAAGTTACATATCGGAAAACCCAACGGTGTTCTGTAAACGATTTCAATGGCTGAGAAATATATTCAATTTTAAACAGTTTTTCATCACTGTAAGTAGTTTATTGTCAAGAAGAGGTATACGCGAGTTGACTCTTATTCCGATGTGACCCATTTTCCTTTCTAGCAATCTGAAAACCATTTTACTTTCAACCGAAAACCCGTCATTCAAATTTTCACGTATAGGTAGTGGGTGTATCTAATCCCACTTTTCACGAAATTTGAAGAGTGACTACTCCAGTTTCTTGAGCTACTTATACATATACCCACGCCTGAGTGGCTTTTCATTAACTTTCTTTTGAAACTACGATGTAAGTGCTGCGACTAAGTAGGATTTACAGTGTATGGGCGAATGTTGTAATAAGTCTCACAAGCTGTATCTCAGGCGCTATAATAGCGCTATCTAGCTGAAATTTGGACACCGCAGGTATCGATATATATAATGACTATTAATATATGTGTAACACTAATAGCACTGATGTTATGGCTTCAGAATTTCAGAAAACTTGTACTTTGAATGGTCATTTTTTAATTCGTGAATCCGGATTTCTTGTTCTGAAATGGTGAATTTGATCGGAAATATTAGAAATTATACATCGTTCTGAAGCTTATACGTTGTAGAAGCGATTGCTGTTATTAATTTGGCAGAATATGTCCTATGGATTCTGATATTTCAGCTTGAAGATCGAAATAAGATATATGTTATAAAACATCTTAGTTTTGAAATTTGTGAACTTTTGTTATCATTTACTAATTTTGGTACGTAATTATATGTGACCAAAATCGTGAAAACTTTCTTGCTTTAATTTTGCACAGGCCTACAAAATGTCACCCACTCAAAGTAAGGAAAGAGGAAGAGAAAGGAAAACACATTTCATAACATAAGATGAGACACTTTACAACACCATGTTGTAAAAGGTCTCAGATCTTGAATTTTTTGTTTTTGTTCATAACTTTTTCCTATTAAACTATTTCTTCTCATTTTATACCGCATTTTGTGCACCGAGTATACTCGAACTAGAGATGGTGGTTTTGAAAGATTTTGATGGAAATTGTGAGAGATATTGTAAGAAAACTTTTCGTGAGATTTATTACAACATTTGCCACTATTATATTACAGGCAGTTATTGAACGGCCTGATTTACTCAGTGAAGACTTTCATAATAAAAATCACAATTTTACGAGTAAAAAGGAACATATCTCTATTTTAATAGAATAAATGTAAGGAATTCACAAGTTTATTCATCCAAAACAAACATTGATAACTTCAGTGCAAAACGTAACGAAGCTATTATACCTACAACTAATTCACTTATATTTATGTGGGTGGCTTCTTAAGTCACAATTCTAATGAAAAACATAACGAAGTTATTATACGACTAATTCACTTATATTATTCATGTTGCTTCTTAGGTCGCAATTTTGATTTCTTCTAACAGAATAAAGGAAATAACAAGTAATACTTAACAAACATAACAAAAAAAGATTAATGAATATGACAAACATGAAAATCAGTTTACTTGTACTTAAATCATAGAAAACAAACTTTTATGAATAAGAGTTCAAAATTAAACCCTAATGGCTGAATGATGAGGTCGTATTCAGAACGACGACTGTCGCTACTCTAAATAAATTGTAATTAGCATATGGTGTTAAACAGCTTACTGTAGGATAACCTATTATGTAAATTTGTTCTGGAAGTTATCCAGTTTTCTTGCTAGTTCTGAAGCAGATTCTCAGGTAGTGTAATAGGTACATCTAATTCATTATAGGTAACTCATAAAAGTGGAGTTTTTCATGGAAACTGATTGTGACCAGGCGTGAAGGTGCGGAGAGGTGTGGGAGTTGAAAATGTACTCTGCGCGCAGTGTTTTTTCTTGATAGGTCCTGCTGTACATTCCGGGTGCTCAAGATCATCGTTATCATGTTGTCTTCTAAGTCGCTTGTTCATAATATACTGACGGTCTAGGTCGGTACGCGTTATGATGTCTTCCGGCCATTCATAATAGACCACGAATTTCGGGTTGTATGTAAAATCATCAAATTTCACCCATACAGGTGCAAGAAAGCTAGAGAAAGTGTCGATTTCTTGCGGCGGATATCTTTGGTAGCTGACACCTACTCTTTCTTCGTTGCCAATTAGTACATCGCATACTATGAACGCTCGGTATCTTCCTATAAAATTTATGAAACTACAATTTATTAAGCTGGAAGAAAAATCACGTGGAGTTCATTGATTCTCTAGTTTTATTGAGGTCAAATCATTCATTAGAAGACTAATATCATTTGATTCGCATTGTTCCTCATTACTGTCAAATATATATTTTTTCAAACAGTAATGTCGTAAGAAAACAAACGTTTTATAGACCCCGAAAATTTTTCCTCGATACTTCGAGAAACTGTAGGTATCTGTACAGGTACCTGCATTTCCATGCAAAAAAAGTTACCCACCCATTTCCATCATCTGAACCAAAAACTGGACTCAGAAATGGACAGGGGCGGAAACAGGAGGGGCTAGGGGGATAAGCCCCCTGGTTTCAAAATTAGCCACCCGAAATTTTATTTTTTAAATTAATCTTAATACAGTAAGTACGACTTTTTTTTCCCCTTTTTCTGTCTAACAAAGAAAGTATTACAGAGAAACAAATCTATTTATTACTATTATTTTTTTGGGAGGGGGCTATGATTTTAGGCGCTGGGGCTTCAGCCCCCCAAGTTTTCGCCCTATTTCCGCCCCTGGAATGGAGTAGAGAAACTGTGACTTTGAAAGGTAGATAAGGGGGCGGGTAGGATTTTCAAATATCTCACCAGCTGGTAAAACTAATTGTTTTTTTTGGTCGGTTACAAACATTTTCCAACTAGAGACATTTTGCCGGTTCAATCTGAAAAAGCACTTTACCATTATTTTCAATAGAAGGGCAATGCAAAGGAACTGCCTCGGTGAAACATGCAAGCCTTTCATCTCTGTTGAGCAAAGTTTCCAAGTTAAAGAGACCTGCCTCTGATTTTTACTTTTCTGATCTCAGATTTAACAGCGCTCCCACTCTTGCCCTGCGTTCATGAAAAGCTGAGAGTGGTTCCTCGAAGTGCCATTGCTCTCTGCCCCCCCCCCTAACCTCTCTTCTACTAGAAAAAGAAAAAACTGAACGTAACCGGAGAGCTGTTCGAAGCGCTCTCTAGAGTCGGTACACAGCAAGGAATATTCAGCTTTTAATTTCAACCCAGATTTAATAAAAACGCTCCGGGTCCGAGCCCAGCTGTATGAAAACTGAAGAGCAAAGTCGGCTCTCAGCTCCTCATTGAAAGCACTGCAGATGACCATGCAAGGTGATCTCACCGAACTAAAAGATAATAAAAATAATGCAGGTCCAATTTTCTCACCGTTTCTTCTATTGCAGTGCATATCTGCATATCTGGCATCATCACTAAAAGAAATTCCTAGGCCGAACCTCGATCTTGTGACCTTGCGCCAGTCTAGATTTGATTGCAATATAGCTTCTACATGGGCAGCAGAAGTTGCATGAAGCAATTCGATCAAACGAAATTTCTTTTGATATCGACTGTGTTCAAACTTTCTGATTTTAAAAGCTTTTGACAGATACTCGTTGTGGACTGATACAATGCGTCGTATCTTAGTCTGAAATTGAAGGAAATGAAGGCAATTGTTGTCCTGAATAATTATGACAAAATATCTACTTTAAGAAAAATGAGAAAACTAGAGGGTAAGTAAATACCCTGAAAAAATATTCTCCAGATTTTACAGAATTTTAACGGCACTTCACAACTGTAAATTATGCTAGTTTTCCCAGGAAATGGCAGAGTTTCATTTAATCAAAATGTTTTATGTCAATACTACATATAACAATCAAAGGGTTCAGTAAGTGGGTACCTTTTCCGAGAACAAGGACTGTTTAGAACACCTGATACTGATGAATTTCTATCTTTGCCAAAGGCATGAGCAGTTTTTTCTGCTGTGTGTAAATACTTGAGATATTTTGGCCAAAATAAAGCATTATTGACATGTAAGTTGAATATAAGATTGGACATGGTTGTATTTACTTACGTCTGGTAATGTTTTTTGGACGAAACGTATCAATCTAGATTTATTGTAGGGTGATACGCAAGCCGTGTTAAAAACGTTATCCACCATTTTGAGTTTGTCAGCTACTGAATTATCATCTAATTCGCCACAAATAGGTTTGACTAAAAAAAAGTTAATTCCAAATGAATGACCCAATCGACGCAGAAGAGGATCATAAAGCCTCGATACTCAAAAATGTCAAAAATAGAATCTGAAACAAACAATCTCTTTCACAACCATCAGAATGCTGGACACAAAAAAACAGATACAAGAAAAACATGCGATGTCATGAACAACCCTGGCAAGAGGGTGGGGGGGGGGAATACCCCGGGGCCGGACTTTTAGGAGGGCCGGATATTTTCAAAAGACCTGAATTCCAACGCTTACAGCTACATCATATTGTACATCAAATCAGCAATTATTCTTTACACCATGAAAGAAACCTCTTATCCCGAAGCTTATAATTTGTTACCCATCTAACAAAATAAAAAGATGAACTGGAATGAGGGGGGCCCGTGGAAATTCCCCCAGGCCCTCTTTTTCTCACTACGGGACTGGTTATGAACTTTCCTGACTTCAAAGAGGGAGGGGCTCACGATTTAGCCTCAACCCGTATTCTCAAATGTGGCACGCTGGTGTCTCTAAAACATTCTCATAAGTGAGGCTTTCCATCATGCAAAATACTACAAACATGTCAGTTAGTAAAGAAGGCATGAGTTCTTTCATTCTTATTTATTTTCATATACGTTGGATTGATATCCGAAGTCACAATGGCAGTTTTGAGATTCAGCTGTCAATCTGTCTGATTTTTAGGTAGGTGTAGCGTGAACTAAAAAGGATTGGGGGAGAGCAATCTACATGTTTTTTCGAGCAATGGGAGTAAAAAACTTTCTTATCCCCGTACCCGCCATCTTTTACACATGAAAAATACACATGTGGGACGTGGACCCTTCTGATGCTACATCTATCTTCTTGGGGTATTATATCATGCTACAAGGTTTGCAAGCAAATGATTACTGATGAGTGTGAAAGTTGCTGCACAGGCAAAAGCGAGTGCTGTGATTCACATATTGCAATCACCCACTCACTTACTTACTTACCAAACAAGATGCATTTGCTATTTTTTCAACAGTTGAGAGAAAACTGTTTACAAAATGTAAGTTTCATTAAAAACAGATGACTGCCCACTTTGCCATTCACAATCCACCGCATAATTCTCAGACCATTCCGAATATGTACCTGCGTAGAAGAGAATAGTAAAACTAGAAGGTAATATTCATTAGATCATTGACTATATTATACACTACTTCAATTAGATCATCACTGAGCTGTCTGTTGTTGTCATATTTCTTACTATCAGTGCTGTTGAATTTAGCCCGATATAGAAGGATGTCATGGTGGATTTACATTCGAATTGGCGACATGTCACGAACAAACTTTGAAACATCGGCGACAGTTTTTCCTCGAACCAACAAGCGCCGGTTTGATCACGCAGTCGCCGACACTTGTGTAGCAGTGGTGTGTTGTGTTGTCAAAACAGCATCCGACAAAACATGTTAGCCTGAAGTCGCCGGCTTGAATGTAAATCCACCATCACTCAAGCAGCGTGAACGTGTCTTCATCTCATTAAATGTACTTTCCGAACTTCCCTCGGAAAAAAAGCTGTTCACTCTCGGATGAGACACTCACACAGTCAAGACACAGAGCAATATAGGTTTTTTTCAATTCTACAGTCACTCTGTAATATCAATTTATTCCTGTTCTCTCCTGTGCCACCGATACCTCTATCGAGATAAGACTCTCTTATTTGGAACAGAGTAGAAGACCGATCACGCGGATATCCCAGCTCTACAGGCAACTCGCACATTACTCATGTTGGTTGTTGCAGGTCCAAACAATGACTTTATAGTCGAGGAGTAAATAACTCGCACGCACAGTAAAATATGTACTACGTTTCAATGGCTGGATATTAGTTGTACTGCAGAGAACGTCATGTTTGAAACTGACTTTCAGTGAGCTGCTGCTTAAATTACAAATCATGTATAGATACGCTTACCCAGACTAACTCGATAACAGATACCAGAGTGTTATATGTTTTGTGCACTATGATTGATCCGATTCCAATTTCCGTTTCCACTGACGCACTGTCCTCTTCCAACGGTCACACGCCACATTACATGATAGTACAAGACACAATACGCATCCAACAATCAACAAACACCAGACTGAACCGAGGGAAACGGAGCACTGAACACTCGAACTCGAACACTGAAGACTGAACTGACTGAACCACACTCTACACTCACCAACGAAAGCAGTTTCCAGTTCGTAGTAATTCGTAACGTCAGGCAGGGGTTCCAAACATATGTAATTATTCATTTACATGGTCGCTTATGGGAAACCGGAACGGAATGTTTCACTCATTTCCATTCGTTTCCCATACGCGGTAATGTAAACGAAATATTCTGCTTTGAATCCCTGACAGGCACGTCAAACTCGGATTTTGGCATTCATCAGGAATTTCAAGTCAGCCGAAATTCGGCAGGAAATAGCCGCTAAGACGACTGATTTAACCCGTTCAGCCGAAAACCAAAAATTGACAGCTGAATAATGGTTAGAAAAAAAGCCAAATTCCGAAACCTTATTAATCAGCTTCTAATTGGCTTGCAATAGGTTACAGTACATTTATGTACATACATTACCAAAAATTGATCTAAATTAATGTGAAATTAGAATGAATTTCGGCACACCATATTATGATTTTATAATCAGGAAAATCCAAAATATCCTGTAAAAAATTATTCAAATCACCAAATTAAAATCAAAAACCTATAATTTATTGTTAAAATCGTGATCTCAAAACCAAATTAAAATTATTGAAGATAAACTGATTTTATATTTCGTTTCAACAGTCCTGCGTTGACATCGAACATTACAATTACAATATCCTTTATTGGCTCTCGTTACAGGAAGACAGCATATGCAAAATTTAATTAATTAAAAAAAAATATTGGCTAGTAAGCCAAGCCCACCTCCTGGGCAAAGGTCTTCTTCAACCGAACCCATTCGACTTGGTCCTGCGCCACTATCGTAAACAGCTTGTGTCTTAAGAAATTCTTCCTATCATCCGTCCACCTTCCCTTCTGACCCCCGGGTCTCCTTTTCCTCGCTTGGAACCAGAATAATGCCTTGTACCCCCATCTGTAATCTGAGACTCTTGATATATGTCCTGCCCACTCCCATTTTTTTCTCTCCTGGTTTCCTCGACAATTTCCATTAGCCCTTTCAATTTATTTTTCAGATTTACCGTTCTTTTCTTATCTTCCCGCTGGACCCCCAGCATCGATCTTATCATAACGTTTAAGTCCATGTTTGAGAGCCAAGGATGCATGAATTTATCATCTCCACTTTACTTTTTTTGAGACTTGAGATATTTCTCTTTTATAATATAATTTCGAGGACCAAAATTTTTTCCACACCAACGCCATTCTATTATTAATTTCCTTTTCCATTCTATTGTCTAATGCGAAAATTTGGCCAAGGTATTTTGTTTCCGAGACCTTTTCTAAAAATTTATTTTCTATGGATATTTTTTCAAGATGCGTGTCCATTAGACATAATTTTTGTTTTGGAGGTATTCATAATCAACCCTGTATTTTTACCCGTTTCGTTTAAATCTGTAATCCGGGAAAGAGAAGTCGAGGACACGTTGAAAAGACTGATAAGAGACAAAGCCCCAAGTCCAAATAAAATTGATAACTATACACTGAATATTTTTGCGGAAAAACTAGCGGGCTCACTTGCACTTACTTCAACCAAATGTGAAATAAAGGTATAACACCAAAACACAGAAAAATAGCAGAAATTATCTTACTACACAAGAAAGAAGACAAGATCCAACTGAAAAACTTCAGACCCATCAGTCTATTCTCCAACGTAGGCAAGGCCTTCATGAAAATGATTAAAAACAGAATGGTGTGGTGGGACGTATGGCGATGCACGCATGCCAAAGTGGCCCCTATGACACCGCGCCCCCAGCCACAGGAACTACCCTTTCGAGTATGGCGTCAGTGACCGGAGGGACGCCTTGGGGCCGGGCCCGAGCCCCCATTTCTACGTGCCGGAACGGTCGCGCGTCCTACCAGGTCCGCACTCCCTGAGCACTCGCCTGGAAATTTCAGGTCCCCCACGGCCGGACGCGCTGTCTCTCTTGACTCACCCCTCACCTCCTCGTCTTGGTCCGTGTGTCGACGCAGGCAGGTGGTGATGACGGGTGAGCCCTGCTGGTGGGTCTGCAACGCAGCTGCTGCAGCTCTTCTAGGATGGTACAGAGTTCTCCTCCTGTTCGATGGTGTGGGCCGAGCTTGGTGAATCGCCGGCCCTCTGTCTCGACCACTCCGTCTGCATCTTCTTCTTCATGATGGCCGAGACAAAGTCCGACACCCGGTCCCAACTGCTTCCGGTCTTCATCATCTCCGGAACCAGGGTGTCCGACGCGAGACGGCTGATCACGCCGTCGTCTTCATCGCTTCTTCCGCCGGGATCGATCGCTGTAGTGGCCGTCCCGCGCCTCTCCTGCTCCGAGGCCTCATACTCGAACAGGGTGTGGCAAGGTGTGTTCTCCGCCCCTCAATCACAGTGGGCGCACACGGGGCTCGGCGCTATCGACATCCGATGTAGGTACGTGCCGAAGCACCCGTGTCCGCTCAGTACTTGGGTAAGGTGGAAGTTGAGGTTTCCGTGTATCCTTCCTACCCATCCGTCAGGTCGCGTATCAGCGCTCGAGTCCACTCGCCCTTGGTCGAATGGGCGAGCGCGTCCTCCCACTTCCGAAGCGTGTCCTGCTGGATGGCCGGATATCGGGGAGGTGAAAAAAAATGCAAATTGAGATATAGAGGTCACATTTCTAAACACGAGGGGAGATGGGAAAGGAAAATAGAAGGGTGGACTCCATACAACCACAAAAGGAAAAAGGAAGGCCAATCACCCGATAGAGTGATAAATTCCGCAAGGCACTCGGACCTATGTGGAGGAGATATACTCTGAACAGGAAAAAATTGAGAAAGGGGAGGCTTATGCCCAGAAATGAGCGGGCAAAGAACTGGAAAAATAAGGTGCGAGGGTGATACCCCTCTCGGCCCGCGACGTGCACAAGTGCAAGTAGAATAAGATGAATATTATACAAGATGTCCAATAATAAACGCTGCTATTATTAAAGAGGGAGGAAAAATTTTCATTGGTAAGCTCAGCATAGAAAAACAGGAAGACTTCATGTACTTGGGACAGATTATCACATTTATAAATAAAATTGGTAAAGAACTGGAAGTTGGACGTGATATGGCCTGGAAGGGTACTGGGAGCTAAGATCTATTTTTAAGGGCAAAATAAAAATAAAATCCAAAATAAGGATGCTAGAATACTGTATTTATCCGATACTATTATACGGGGCACAAACATGGACGACGACTGCGACGGAAGCCAAAAAACTACTATCAACACAAACAGCATGTTAAGAAGTATAATGGGACTTACACTAATGGATAAAACCAAAGTCAAAGATTTAAGAAACAGAGCTAAAACGAGAGACATCATACATGTACTTAGCTAAAAAATTAAAAATTGGCTACACCGGTCACTTAGCCCGAGACACCAGAAGGGGTTGAAGCCAAAAATCACTCTTTATGGACTCCCTATGGGTGCAAAAGGAGTAGGGGTAGGTCGGAACTCAGGTGGAGGGACGAAATTGCGAACAAAGTGGGAACCCTCTAAGCCAGAGCAGAGCCCAAAACCGTAATAGCCGGGAAAAAATTGGGGAGGCCTTTGCCCGCGAATGGGGGCAGAGTGTTTGAGGTGCGCATGGCGAAGGGCGCGACAAACAAGAGCGAATTGGTAGCGGATGTAGAAGATTGCTTTTTATTGTACTGTAGGGTATTAGGATGTACATACCTACTGGACTAAATCCAAATTCAATTGTTAATTTTGATTCATCTTATTTCAGGCTATGAAATTCGTTTAGCTAGTTCTTTAATACCAGTTTAGATAGTGTATCATCTTATTGCATTCTATCTCATGTTATTCTTTGTATGTAACGCTCGAACACTCAAAATAAAGGCTTATTGATTGATTAAATCTGTAATCATTTCAGTAAGTTCATTTGGATCTTTTGCAATCAAGACGATATCATCAGTGAATCTCCGATTATTTATATATTCCCCGTTAATTTGAATACCTTTTTACTCCCAAATCAGCCCCCTAAAAACCTCTTTCAAAGTCGCGCAAAAAATTAATGGTGAAAGCGGATCTTCTGGTTTCATCCATTTTTCAATTTTAAACGATACCCCCTCCCTATCCGTGATGATTTTCGAACTTAAATTAGTGTACGTTTCTTGAATAGGCATCGAATAAATCTAATAGTGTAAATGCGGTAGAAGGCCAACAAATAAGGAGTAAAGAAGACCACCTCGAATGTCAAGTGTCAGATATTCGTTCATGCAGGAACAGGGGGACATTAGGTCAAATAATTTTTTAGTTATTGGTTATGGTTTGATTTTTGTCACGTATTATGGTCAGGCGTGCATCGCAGGACTGTATAATAAAACGAATTTCATCATTATGTTTAACCAGTAAAATAATATAATATGTATTATACGCACCATGAGAATATGTTGAGGTAGATAAGCACTCGCGCCAGAAAAAGAAAATGTAAACCACATTCCACAAAAATAAAATTCAAACGAAAACGTAAACAAAATTAATTTGAACAAGAAAACACTAAAAAACAGTTCAATCAAAAAAACACTAAGGTATGAACCGTGAACCACGAACACACATTAGTCCATACCTGCACTCAATCCTGTATTTAATTCGTAAACGGTAGTTTTGGTTATATATCCTTATAGTCTTACAACAACCCAACACCAACTAACTACAACAGCGGATTAACATGAAATAATCCTCTTTCACCGATTATATCTTATAAATATAATATCCGCTGTTAAATACCCCGAAATTTGTAAAAAAAACTTACCGACTGGAACACTTCAGGCAATGGTGCCCAACGCGAGGATACGGAAAATCGAAATTTTAGTAACAAGCATCTTATTGTAAAAGTGAAATTTAAGGAATCGCGAAATGCACAACGGCAAAAATAAAAGAATACAAGCGAGCACAATGTACGCGAACCGGGCACAATTTACACGACACAAGCACAATTTACACGACACAAGCACAATGTATGCGAACTAAGCACAGGCTATTATGAGCCATTACAAGCACTTTACTGACTGCACTATTCATAAAACAGAGAAGACATGATCAAAATTGAAAGTATAAGAAGTATAAAAGACACTTATTAAGAGAAAATAGGGCGAGAAACTCAAATTATAGCTCCTTAGAAATTCTGTTAAACGAAAAACAGTTTTCTTGAATGTTTAAAGTTGATTTTAATTTTCTTTTGCCTCTTGAAACCATAGAACTTCTTAGCCTAATTTCCCACTATCATCTCAGGCAGTTTTTTGAAAATGTGCAGGCTATATTCAATTCAACGTTGAATATAAGATGCAAACGCTAGTAATTTTGATCTTGCCTTCTCATATGAAATTAATTTTCACAAACATTAAGATTCGCACTTTTGTTGATATTCAATCTCTGTACAGGACAGTTCATAGCGAACTGAAACTGACTTCAATAATTTCCATTCCTGGAAACAATAAAAGAAATCTGGATAAGTTTTCAGTCCAATAGAATAACAATTTGTTTCAAAAAGTAAATGGCAGCTAATAAGTTATATGTACTTCTATATAATAGAATAAAACCCTTTGAGATGAGAAATTTTTATCAGTTTATTAATTGCAGTCACAGGTTCAAAGAATAAATCAACTGATCCGCTGTTCCAAGTTTTACAGACTATAAGTACCTAGTTTCATAACAAATGTAGAACCATCACATATTTACTTAGTACTTACTCAGTCAATGCAGCCAACTAGAACGGACCATCGGGTTCAAAAATCTTCATTGGCATGAAGACTGACCAATAAAATATCAGCCGGCATTTCTGTAACATAAAATATTTTTATCTGTTGTGATTGCTTTTCAAATTACACAGGATTTCAAGACTAAGAGCTCAACTTTCAACACATGTGCTCTTCATGAGGACACATGTTAGATTAAAACTGTCTATACTTCTAATCAAATACAATTTTTACTATTTCTAGAGAAATGAATTAGCATTTAGGAATGTAAAATTGCATATTCGTATACATTTGTGCACTTTGACTTTTCTCTGGAGTCTTAGTCACCACACACATATCAATATGCTGGTGACTGTGCAAATTGAGGTCATTTTTAAAACAGTGATCACCAGCTGTAATCAAAGATTGAAGCACCGTACTATTTTCCTACCTACAGGTGTGTAACTTAGGAATAAAAGTACAATTTTCAGCCAAGTAAGTGATATGTTTGGCATAGCCTTTGTCAGGCCCGTAGCCAGCTATCTGCGGTAGAGGGTGCGGACTGTTTACCAGAGGGGGGCTTGAGATAGTGTGAAGATTTCTAAACAGCAGCGGTATAGCTAGGGTGGACCAAAGAGGCGAATGTCCCCCCCTCCCCTTAAGACACCTAAAATTGAATGCAGAATATGTAAAAATGAGAAGTTTTTCGCCCTTAAGACATGTTTTTCCGAAAAATTTTCGCTTACGCCATAATTTTACTTTCATTTTTATAAAATAGTCTTCTAATATCGGCGATTTTTAAAAAAATCCTCAATTTTCGACTTTTTCTCCCTTGAAAATCTTACTTAGCCTCCCCCCCCCCCTGGGAAAATCTTAGCTACCCCACTGCTGCAAGGTTACGTCATCAAAGATTCTGAACAATCATGAATAGACCTTTTCAGGGTGATGTCACGAGGAGGACTGTTGCCCAGCTACTCTGGCTAGTCGCCACCATCAGGGTCCAGCTTGCTTTGTTTACATTAATTTACACGTAAAACTCCATAAGCGAACATTCGTTCTTCTTTGCGAGTCCATAAATATGAAAGAGAGCATTTCTTAATACTTTTGGACGCTTATTTATGATCTGAAATCATTTAGTTTTATTTTAAATCATCGTTCAATATTAAGAAATGCTCTCTTTCATGTGTATGGACTCACAAAGAAGAACGAATGTTCGCGTATGGAGTTTTACATCTGAAATGAATGTAAGCAAAATAAGCTAGACCCTGCAGGCTGCGAATGCTGGAGCAGCTGCGCAACAGTCTTCTTCATGAGTCAACTTGACGTCGCCCATGAAAAGGTCTATTATAATAAATGAAGCCGTTGGATGGACACTCGGGCCCTTTTCTTGTGACACGTCACATATAAAGAATGACAACACACGATTCGTCTATCTTTCAAAGGGAAATCAGTGTTGCTATGTTTATAAACATTAACATGTAGTGGAAAGAAAAGTTTTGAACAAGCGAGAAAAATAAATTATAAGGAATTTGGTATTTTTATCCCTGAAATCTTGCCAGGAGGGACTCCGGAAAGCGCTAGGGGTGCTTAACACTTCTTAGCACCCCTCTGGCCACGGGCCTGGCATTTGTAAAGGTTCCTAAAAACCATCCTGTCTACTCAGTACTTACATGAAAATAGTACTTTTATTCCAAAGTTATAGCACTTCACTCACATCTCATTTAGTTATGGACTATAGGAAGCGATTACTATAGTTCCAAATATTTAAATTGTATTCATTTCGTTTTCTTTTAAGCTGCCTCATTGTCCAAGAGCATTTTTTGGCTTCAGAGTTGTTATAATGCTGATGAGCGTGACAGGATGGAAAAATGGATATTTAACACTTAAGTACACAAAACATCTGATGATTACTTTCAATTTTTGGGATTCCAAGTTCTGTTTGAATACGTTTATCCACCTCACAATCTTTATTCTCACATTCTTCAAGATGGAGTAGTGGTCTGTTAAACTATCAAAAGGGTAGTCAGTCAAAAGGCCGTTGTTCAGTTGTACATAGGTACTCTATGAGCATGAATACTGCCCACGGATTCTAAACAATGCAGAGTCAAGTTTAAGGATACTACATTTTTTCTATGTGTTAATCATACATCCTTTTTGGCTTTTCAGTTCCACTGGACGGATTATTTGTAAGACTCATGAATTATTCTGAACACAAGTACTCTTAAGCCCTGACAGGCAGGACTCCACCCCTCCCCCAAATGTGAAACAATTTCCTTTTATTATAGGGGTTCGTTTTATACCACATAATTTCATTCTAAGTGTGAAGAAAATAAAAGAACATGATTCAGTTATATTTGCTCATTTTTGGCAATAAATAGAAATATCTCCAATTCATTCTCTAGTGAACTGTCATCATGAAAGGAATAACAACTGCGACGAGGTTATCTAAAAGTGTATAAGCAGAATGAAGATATCGGTATGAAAAAATTAGGTGGGTTAGGATTGCAGGGAACACTATGTGTGAAAAGAGTGAAAACTGAAAAAGCGGCGAAACAGAAAAAAGAGAAAACTAGGCGTGAAAAGGGTGAAAACTGAGAGTGGCGAAACAGAAAAAAAGAGTAAAATAATCTACTTCACCGGTGCGAACTGTCATTAAAAAGTTTCCTTCCTGATGCTCCTTGAACCTGTTGAAATAACACTGATACAGAACCCCTATTCTATTCATTATTAAAGAATTACTTTTTTACTGAAGGGAACGAATACTTTCAAACGACTGCTGTATATGAAAATGACAAAAATTAATTGCTCGTTATGAAAGCGAAATCGACTCGTTAATGGCGGTGTTATAAAAAAGATTTTTCTATGTAAATTGTGACTGGCATGGCGTGCAGAAAGCATACTGCCTTCGCCTATCGCCCTTTCAATATGTAGCTGAATCAACAAAAGTTCTACTCATTTTTTTAATACATATTTGCTAAAATTAGAAGTTGCGCGACTGACAAAAGTCGAGGGAAAACCTGGGACATTTTAAAACCGTCGAATACTTGTCTATACAGCTGAATTACAGACGAATCATTGACCATGCCCATTTTTGTGTCTCACTTGGCTAGATAGCCATGTTCTGGATACGGCTGTACAGCCATGTTCTAAACAGACGGATGCGAATCTGATACAGGACCAATGCAAGAAAAATGTGAGGTCAATCAAGGCCAAATCTGAGCCATATCTTTGGTCTTTTGTATGTCCGTTGTATATCCTGGATCTGTTAAAAATGATTCGTGTTCTTCCTATATTTCATACATTTTAGTTAAACCAAGACTTTTCCAGTACCAACCTTTCTTACATACGATGTTCCTTGGTGTATGTGCAAATAAAGAGGGGCTTGATCCCGAAAAATCTTCTGAAGCTCCCACCCCTCAAAAAACAAAATGAAAAATTATACGAGTAAAAGAGTACATAATCTTGATCTTGTCGGCTACCCATGATTTCCCCCCCCCCTCCCAATTAGGATGGCGATTTGCTTATGTTCTTTGGCTATATACAAATTTTTCAGTATCAACCTATATGAGTATATCTTTTGACCAAATTATAGAATTTTTGACACCAAACGTGGAATGTGACTTTTGAAAGGCATATATCAAAAGCACAGCTGTGTAGTGACTATGCTATTGATTAATCTTTAGTGGGGTGAACAGTTATTTACGTTGTGATATAAATGGATAAGTCCATGATAATCATTCTTTCGAATGTCTGCTTGGCTGTGTACAGTCCTTCAATTACCTATTTTCGATTTTTTGTTAACAGAGTATGGTATAGACACAATTTGAGAAGAAAGTGTTTGGAAGTATTAAGGAGGTAAGGCAGATTGGCCGTATAAGTGATCGGGAAATTTCTTGGTGAGCTGGTCCAACTTGTAAGATTTGGACTGGTACAGCTGAGAGTTTTTGGTCGTAGTAGTGGCTGGCATGCGTAGAGGAGAAAAATAAGAGAAACGTGAAGCTGATGTAATTGCATTTTCCTGATACATTTGTAGGTCACAATTCACCCATGTGCAAAGTGAAGGCCACAATAACTGGGATGCACTCAGAGCCAGCCTACGGTGCAGCTGACTGAATGAGACAAGCAACTAGAAGACCAGTTTGAAAATATGATGACCTGGGATACTACAGACATATACAATTACCTTTTTTTAGTATAAAATATGTAACTGCCAAGACGCATTTAAACTAAAGGTCAAGTACGTGTTCATCCAATGCTAGGAATGTAAGGTGCATGGCCACATAAAAGAGCCGAGTTCTAAGAATGATTTTATCACGCAGACGAAAGTGTTCAGATCGGAGGGCGATAGAAAGCGAATTTCTAGCGTGACTGGGCCTTATTTTTTCACAATACAGTAAAAGTACCTACCACGTGCTAGAAGCTTTAAAGATATTATATGAATTCGGCTTCGAACAAGCACGCAGTTCGGGCAGTAAAAAAATATAACGAATACAGTTCACCCAGCGCAAAAAAAAAAAAAAAAAAAGAACAAAAGGAAAAATGAATCAGTTAATAAATTTCAACTTCTAGTGTCGGGGGTGTGCGTAAATTATTCGAGGCACTAGACCACTAGAGGTTTGCGCTACATTAAATAATCTTTGTTTTAGTGCGATTAATTATTATTTGTGCTCCTCTGTAATTATATTTTGCAGGGACTGCATTCGCTGAACCGCATTTGTAACACAGAAGATTTCACATACAGGGTTTGCGGATGGGCTACTTATTTCTCGAGTGTAGGATACTTCGAATTATCTGCCCCGACAGAACTTTTTCTACGGTTTTAGAAAGCAAGAAATATACAAATCTCGAATGTATTTTAAATTGAATGGAGGGTATCTTTCCAAAACTAAAAAACTTTTTTGCGCTCCAAAAAATACTAACTGTGTTGTTTATGTGTGCGGCGAGATGTAAACTGAAAAATGTTAAGGAAGACGATAAATTTCTACGCGACCATATATACCCCGTATACACGAAAACACATTTACAAAGAAAGTTCAGTCGCCAAGTATACATGGCGCCGTCTAAATCCTTTTACATGTGTAATGAGTAGTTAGCCACGAATCGCCATTTATATTTGTTATATCGTAATGATCTTTTATTGAAAAATACCGCCATTCGTCATGCTGCTGCTGGTTGGCTGGTCAAACCGAGACCAAATTTTCTTTATCGTTATGGTAAATCGATTTCTATGAACGTGGGCTAACAAAATTATTATATGAAATCGAATTTGAATCATTCGCAACTGTTCAGATGCTTGAGTGTAGCTGGGATGTACTGATGCGACTTCCTGAGAGGGCTAAGAATTAAAATTTTGTTATTATCAAATTTTAAATATGCCAGCGAAGCGTCTCTGGGTTTTGAAAATATTTGTTACAGGCAAAGGAGAAAGAGGAAAATTCTCACTGCAGCCTGGGTTTCCTCTGTAGGGATCCTGAGTGCTATCATACAGGGGGAATATTCATAGTTGTCTTCTACCAGTGGCATCGCGTGGTGCTCTTTCCCAGGTGTTCAACTGGCGGGTCTGCCCCCCCCCCACACACACAAAATCAGTATGTATCAAAACCTTATGGTCAGTATCAGTATGTATAAATAATGGGTGTCAATGAAGAATGAAGTTGCATCCATCCACTCACCACATAGCAGCATGCGCATGCGCTTCTACAAACGTTCATTTTTGCTGGTGAACACCTTGCCATTTAAACTAACGAAATTTCCGCTTCACTCTTCCTGGTCTTCGTTGTGAACGCCATTGCGACAAGACCAACAAGAGTGTGCAATGTTGCTAGTGAACATCCTTACGCGATTCCCATAGTATGTGACAAAGATAACGCCACTGCGATAAGACTGACAAGAGTGTGCAATGTTGCTAGTGAACATCCTACGCGATTCCCATAGTATGTGACAAAGATAACGCCACTGCGATAAGACTGACAAGAGTGTGCAATGTTGCTAGTGAACATCCTACGCGATTCCCATAGTATGTGACAAAGATAACGCCACTGTGACAAGCCTGACAAGAGTGTGCAATGTTGCTAGTGAACATCCTACACGATTCCCGTAGTATGTGACTAAGATAAGAACCGCGCGAAGCACAAAGAGAAAAATTCGGGCTATTTTTCAATTTTTTGAGGTTATATTTTGTATTTTAATCAAAATTTAAATATTTCCTTGTTTCTGGGATTTTTGTTGTGAGACAAAAATTAAGTGGGTGTGCAGTGAACACCTTGAACACCCAGACATGACGCCACTGTCTTCTACAATATCAAGACCCCAAGAAAAGAACAGAGTGCGACAATCAGTATGAAACTAAACTATGCGTAAGGTGAGCTAACTGCAGCAAATACGATTTGCAGGATCTAACCCATATTTTCCATCTGCTCTACCAAGGTTGCACTTAGAACAAATGTCTAATTCGAAGACATCCGGTTGTCAGTTAACGTCAGTCAGCTTTCTGGGCTTGCTGAAATCAGCTAACGTATGTTTAGTGAAAAATTAATGCGATATCGTTTTAGAATGAACGTCAATGTAGCACATTCTGACAGGTAATGGGATTGCGAAACGTTGCTGAAAGGAGCTGCATTGACTAAAAGAACTTTGTAATTAAATATTCGCGGCACTTTATGCATCATGATGGTACAAAGTGAATTAGTGGTTGAGAGTGTGACTGTGTCTAAACGAGATCTTCAAGAACTAAAAGTGACTTCGTCATGTTTCGATGGAAATTTCATGTTTTACTTGCTCGAATATTTGAATTCCCCAATGTACCTAAACGCAAAATTGCTCAGTGGTAAGTGACAAGATTAATGCGTAACCTGATGCTTGAATTTTTTGCCAGTATAAGGACAAAATTGAAAATCTTTAATTCTCGTGAAGCATTGATTTGCGAAACGACAACGAGAGAGTACGTCACAAAAAATAAAACAGTATATTCGAAGTATAGTAATATATGGTAGCATATTGTAGCGCAGTGTTACATGTATTCTCACAGATATCAACGTATGTCATAATGCCAATTTTTTATTCGTTCAGATAAACAAAAAAGAGAGAAAATTTACCGACAGAAAACTATAAAACGTTATTTCCTGCGAGAATCCGACGTACATAAGCTTACATATAAAAATAAACGACTGTGTGCGTAAATGGAGAGAATATAAGAAATACGACTCACATCTTGAAACTGATTTAATATACGTGTTATTTGGCAAATTTATCTTTTTTACTGTATTTCTCCAGTTTTACGTTTAATTTTTTATTGTATTAGATCGAAGAGTAGGTATAGCGTACCCTTTTCGATGTAAGTATGTTTTCTCATTGTTCAAGCAAATGTGAAATCTCCAGGATTATAGAAGTTTCATTCAATATAAAAGTTTCAATCATAAAAAAGTAGTAATAGTACAGCCTTTATTTACAATTTTATATGTGCTTACATGAATGTAACTTATAAATAATGCGCCCACCTTTGGGCATAGGCCTCCCCTACTTTCCTTCAGCAATCACGAAATCTTGCATTCCTTCCCCATGCTGTTCCTGCAAATTTTATGATTTCGTCTTCCCATCTAGTCTTTTGTCTACCCGCCCTTCTTTTTCCCTGTAGCGGTGTCCATTCCATTATTATTTCTCCCCATCTATTTTCTCCTCCTCTCGCCACATGCCCTGCGTAATCCATCTTTAGTTTTTAGCCACGCATCTGCAGTCTCTTGCTTTCGTTTTCTTTTTTATATTTTGGTTTCTTACTCTGTCCTTCCTTTTTACACCAATTATTGACCGTTCCATTGCTATTTGGGTCTTTGCGTTCATGTCCCTCTGCCCTCTGTGGCTGCCCACGTTTGGGCTCCGTATGTAAGGACGGGGATAGTAGCAGCCTTCCAGTATTATTTGTTTAATTGACATTTTACTTTTGTAGATCTTTTTGAGGGACCAGTAGTTTTTCCACGCATTAGTTCTTCTTTTACATAGTGGCAGTTTCTATAAAACGGGGTAACTTTGTCGATCCGACGAATTTTGAGTTACCGACAGTACGTAATAGAGGAATGAATGCCCATTCCAACGAGCTATCGGCGAGATTTGTAGCGTTTTTTGTTCCGGAGATACAAGTGGTCAAAGATGAGTGTAACCAAAATGCGCAAAAACCAACCAAAGCAAAACACGTTTTTGGGAAAAACACGTTTAAAGTTAGACACACCTTTCTCTCCCACTCTGTCAAGCGGCCGTAACTCGCTGCGGAACCACGTTACCAGTCTCAACGAGGGCTTGTTGGAAAGGTAATTTTTCGCGTTTCTGCGTGGTAACAATTCAGAACATCGGATTTCTTCGTGCGCTCCGAAAAACCACAAAGAAGCGAACACAGACATTCGCATTCTTTTCTCATTCTCTTTCATAATTCTCTTTCTCTCTCTTCCTCTTCTCTCTCATGCGCCTAAATTTTGTCTCTTTGTTATTGTGATGTTTTTTCTATAGAAATCAACCAAAATCTCAAAATTGATTTTTTCAACCAAAAAATTTTGTTTTTCTTTTTTCGCGTTTTCTGAGATTTCAATCGATCGACAAAGTTACCCCTTTTTATAGAAACTGCCACATTATTTCCTTTCCTAGACTGTTTTCAAATGAGATGGTATGTCCCAGGTATGTGGCATCTTTTGCAATTTCCACTACTTTACCTTCAATTGTGATAATGGGTCTATCCTGCTGGTTTGAGAGAAGAACCGTTTTGCTTGTATTTATTTCCAAACCTGCTTTTTTGCTTTTCTCGCAGAACTTGTTGACCGTTTTTTGTAGTTCTTTTGCTTCTTGGGAGATAAGCACCACATCACGTTACTGAGCCAGCACTTTCCGTTTATTTTTATTCCTTTTTCTTCCCACCCTAATTCCCAGAAGATTTCCTCCAAAATGCTATCAAAAAGGTTTTGGGACAGTGGATCTTCTTGTTTGACCCCTCTATTAATTTTAAACTTCTTTACCACCATATCCAGTTTTACCCTCCCTTCAGAATTTCTATATAACTCTTTCAAGATGTTAATAACTTTCTCTGGTATTCCTTGCCTGTGTAAGGCTTTCCAAAGAAATGAAAGGTAAACCGAATCAAACGCTTTTTGAAAGTCGATTAGTAACAAGTTAAGGGGCACCTTATATCCGTTTGTTTTTTCAATTCGTTGGTTTATAATGAATATTTGATCAGCTGTGGACCTCCCTCTTCTAAATCCCGCTTGTTCTGGGCTTTGATTGAAGTCTAACTGATTGTATATTCTATTTTTTATGATTTTGAAAAATACTTTGCATAAGTAGTTTGATGTCACTCTTATTGGTCTGTAGTTGTTTATTTCAGTTTTGTCGCTTTTTTAAAGAGAAGAATAATTTCGGATATTTTCCATTGTTCAGGTATTCTTTCTGTAGCTATTATTGCATTAAATAGAGCCGTTAGAAATGGTGTGAGTTCTTCCTCAAATTTTTTCAGCATTTTGTTTTCGATTCCGTCTATACCTGTGGCTTTATCTATCTTGAGGTCCCCGAGGATATTTTTTAATTCACTTTCTATGACTGGAGGAAAGTGCTCTTCTTCTTGTTCTATTTTGGGCAGCCTATACCCTTCTTCTGATTCTTTTCCATACAGTGTACTAAAGAATTCCGTTGCTATATTCACAATATCCTATCTAGTATGTACAACCTCATTTTCTGCATTTTCAACTTTTGGTATTAGATTCTGGTAGGTAGTGTTTACTTTTTTGGCTTTTTTTATAGAGCCTATCGAGATAATAATTTCCTTTATTTTTTCCTCATTGTGTTCCCTAATGTCTTGCATCATCATCTTTTTTGTTAGTTTCCCCAGCTCCACTTTTCCCCTTAATGTTTTTGTTTCTTTCCTAGCCAGAGCGTTTCTTCTTGCGCATATCTCCTTCGTTTTAGCTAAAATTTTGCTATCTGTATTTTCTGTTTCCCTTCTTATAACGCATACTTGGACCACTATTCTCGAAAAGTTGCTATGCGATGTTATGATAACAAACGTTGTTATAAAAAAGTTGTTATGAGTTGTTACCGGGTGTTACCTATTTACCGCAATGTTGAATAACATCTCATAACCACTCATAACACCACCTTGGGACTAGTTGTTATGAGTGGTTACCGTAACAACTTTTCGAGAATACCGTCTGGGTGGTATTTTTTGGAATTTTCTCTAGTTTGTTATAATTTTCTTGAACCTTTTCGAGGTTTCCAAAGTTTACCCTCTTCAACTCCTCTCTTAGTTTTTGTTTGGCCTCGGGTATTTTATCTTCTTGAAATATCTCTTTCCTTCCTCCACCTGGTTTCAATGAATTTTTTATTTTTCCCCTTTTCGGGATTTCTATTTTAAGTTGTACTGCTCTGTGGTCTGATGGAAAGTTGAGATCCTTAGAATACGCGACATCCTTCACTACCCTCATGTCATTAACCACACAGAAATCAATCTCATTTCGGGTGTTGTTGTCCGGTGAGCACCATGTCCACTTTTTGCCCTTCTTTTTTTTGTAGAACGTGTTGGAAATTTTTAGCCCATTGTTTTCCGCGAAATTTAATAAATATTCCCCATTTTGATTTGTGCTTTCACCTGAGCAAAATTGCCCCACACAATTCATTCCGCTATCCCTGGGCTTGTGCCCAGCTTGGCATTAAAGTCCCCCATAATTATATTGTAATATTCTTTTTCTCTATCAAGTGTACTCTGTAATAGGTTGTAAAAGTCTTCCATTTCTTTCTGGCTCACCTTAAGTGTTGGTGTATAGACCTGTAGCATCAAAAGTCTTGTACTTTTGTTTATTTCCACTTTCAACAGGCTTGATATTTCTGAAATTCCTTTTATTTCCATCAGCTTGTTCACCCAGCGTTTGTGTACATAAAATCCTGTGCCTCGAAAGCCTTTTGTTTGCCCGTAATTATAAAAGTAGTCCCCATTATTTCTTTTCATTAATTTTCCCCCTAAAACCTTCTTGTTTCTGATAGACGAATAATATCATACTCAATTTCTTTAGTTATTTGTTCCAATTCGTAAAAGCGAATAAAATAAATAAAATATTATAAAATTAAAAGAAAAAATATTGATAAAATAAATCAGATTATATTATTGATTGAAATAAAAGAAATAATTAATTTTAAATTTAAATTATTAAATATAAAAATAGTGGTGTAAAAATATTAAGTTTAATGTAACTTTTACCTTTTTTCTTGTTCTTGCCTATCGCATTTGGGATAAGAGGGTGATCGCTAGAGTAGAGGGTACCGCAGCCATACGACCCCTTGGCTGCTGCTCTCCGGCTTGGGGTCGGCAACGTAAAAAAACAAAAAAAAAATAGACGGGTATTTGAGAATAACTGTCAATTGAAGACAGTCATGCAAGAAGTCATGATGCCAATTGTTTTGTAGGGAAAAACTTTGCTAACTGGGACCATACCATGTATTGGTTAACATAGTCTACCAATACAAAACTCCTCTTGAGTGATACCTTGCCGAGGTGAGGAGGCTTAAGGGTAAAAAGTAAAAAGACCCTCTATGAGGTTAAATTTCTTCAAATTGCGACAAGAAGCACCTAGGAGAAGGCAAACTGTGACAGATAAATACTGTTGAAAGCAATGAAAAACTACAACAATATCTCTTTTTAGGAAATTTAGCTTTCTTCAAATATTAATTACTGATGATGACGTTCCAAAAGGTATACGAATATCAGTTGCGGATTCAATGCGGGAGGGGGGCATAGGGTACATCCCTCCCCCATAGCTGAATATTTTAAACACGATAATAGGAAAAAAGGAATGAAAATGATGAATTGTATTCGTCATTACGTATCCCACATTGGATAAATTTTCCAGGAGCACCCCTACCTCTCACTCCCACCAACATAAAAGCAACAGCTAATCAATATGCACCGCCGCTACTGTACCCCCATCTCCTTTTTCTAAAACCGTGCCTGACAAGTATAATGTTTTCGGACATAAAAAGATCCCACTTCGGATGTCCAGAAGGGAGTTACTTGGGGGGCATCATCATTGGAAAGTTTTAAAATGAAAGGCGTAATTAAAATAAGAACTCGGGAAGTTCAAACTATACAGGGTGCTTCTTCTGTAATTAACCCCTCCATCTGGTAAGTAGGTAACCTATCCTGACAGTATGTAGGTATGTTTGCATACTCTCATTTTGAAAGGAGCTGAGTTATGGTCAAGTTTTGAAAAGTTTTCTATCTTAAACTTTTTTTCCTTCTCACAACTGAAGATGGACTGAAAAATGGTATCAGTAGTTAATATTAGAAGGCAGTTGTGGTAACACCAAAAAAAAAATGTTCGGAATCGGTTCAACAGCGTGTTCATAAAATCAATTTTAGAACAAATTATATCAGAATATTTTCACGTTTTTTCAATCTCCCGTGAAACTTGCCTCTTAAGCTACTGTT
Organism: Acanthococcus lagerstroemiae; assembly: GCA_031841125.1. NCBI lineage: Eukaryota > Metazoa > Arthropoda > Insecta > Hemiptera > Eriococcidae > Acanthococcus > Acanthococcus lagerstroemiae. The sequence continues at coordinate 42,355,649 of CM063114.1, read as the reverse complement.
TTTTTTTTCAATTTGCAAGAGATTGTACAAATTTCCCATAAAAAAGGTCATAATCAATTTTCCTGCATCTGGATTAGAAATGCTCAAAATGGAGTTCAAGATATTGAAGATTATTTTATTTGTATTTTATTTATTTAAGCCTCAACAGCCATTGGTCAATTATAGAGGAGACCGTTCTTAATTATTATTGAAAACTTTAGTACGAAGAAAACAAAAAAGAAAATACAGACTTGTTGAAAAAATAAAATTAAAACAAAATGAGGCAAAAAAAAATTGGCACAGGTGTATCAGCTCTCCCCCATCCCCCAAGGTCCTTCCAAACGCCGCTTGAACTTTGACCTGTCGGTATCAAATATGTCAACCTCTGCGCATAGTTCAAGAAATTTTCCAGTAATTGTCATTACGTTATTTATAGGAAAAAATTCCATTTTGGCCGTTCGATATCGATGTAGTGGGAAAATCATCTTTTGTCCAGAATTAAATTGAAAAAATGTGAAAATTTTCTGATATAACTAGGGGGCTTCGCCCCCTGGCCGCTTCGCGGCCCAACCCCCCCGCCATCACTCGCTTCGCTCGTGCCGGCCTTACTCGGCGCTTCGCGCCTCGTCCAACCGCCACAGTCCTCAGTGTGTGGTCTGAAACTTTTGTTCCTGAGTTGAGATTTGCTTTGTGCTTCTTTTGCTCCTCTCTCTATCAGCGGTCCTCAATCTTCCACCATGAACCCTCTTCCATCCTTTCTTCATTACGATCCTCCTCCTCCTCCTCCACCACGACCCCGTCGTTGACCATGGTTGCTCTCCGCCTCTACGGTCACACCTCAACAGTCGCAACCCTCCTCAGCCACAAACTCCTCCCCCACAATGGCCATAGTCCTCCACCTAGTCTCCCCTGATCACCCTCTTCCACCACGAGTGCCCTCCATTGGGACCACGTCCTTCAACCACCCCACACCACTGTGGCCTTCATTTTAGTTCACGTACCACACCCCCCACGAAGACCTCTTCACCCATCACTACGACCTCCCCAATGGCGGCCTTAGTCCCTCTCTACAGCCTTCCCCTTCTGCGACTCCATCGCCCTATGGCCTCCTCGCTCAACCACCACGAAGATCCCCCAGTCCTCCAACCAGGAGCTTTCACCACCATGACAAACCCTCTTCCACGAGAACCCTTCCCTTCAAGACCACCTGCCCGGGACCAGAACCTTCCGCACCAGGGCCTTCATTCGCCTTCCCGGCCGCCTCTCTCACCAAGGACTTCCTCCTCCATCAGGACCTCTTACACACCATCCCCCCGAGACCTTTATCTTCCTCTACAGTCCCCGCCACCGCCGTGGTTTTCCTTCCTTTCAGGAGCTCCCTCTTCCACCATGAGTACCTCTTACACCCCCGGGCCGTTATCTACCAAAATTTTACTGCCCCTCTAGGATCCTCACACACCACTACCTCCTCCTTCCTCAATGGCCACCCTCTCCAACCAAGGATTTCCTCCACCACGAGGACCTCTAACCCACCACTACCCCTAGGCTTCATCTCCCATCAGAGCCCCTGTCCTCACTATGGCCCTCCAACCCCCCTGAAGACCCCTGACCATCTACCCAGGAGCTCTCACAACCATGACCACCCCTCCCCCGAGCGCCCCGTCGCCAGCCCCTCCCGCACCACGGCCATTTCTCTCCAAGGTCCCCTCTCTCACCAAGGACTTTCTCCTCCACCAGGTCCTCTTACTCCTGCCCCACCCAGGGCCTTCATCTTCGTCCACAACCCACGCTCCCACAGGGGCTCTTCTCCCCCCTTTAGGAGCTTCCTCCACAACCATGAACCCCCTCCTGAGGGTAGGCTACCCCTGGAAAATTCAGTAATTAAGGGGCCGGCTAGGCAACCTGCCGCGACTTGTGATCTTGAAGATTATGGGTAATTATGTCATTCTATGTCTTTTTATGTCTTATTATGTCGGTTATGTCTTAAAACTTGGAGATCTTTTATATTAGAACAGCACTACCTCCTCCTTCCTCAATGGCCATCCTCTCCTACCAAGGATTTCCTCCACCATGAGGACCTCTCACCCACCACTACCCCTTGGGCTTCATCTCCCATCAGAGCCCCTGTCCTCACTATAGCCCTCCAACCTCCTTGAAGATCCCTGACCATCCACCCAGGAGCTCTCACAACCATGACCACCCCTCTCCCGAGCGCCCTTCTCCCTCAAGACCCCACTACCAGCCCCTCCCGCACCACAGCCATTTCTCTCCAAGGTCCCCTCCCTCACCCTATGACTTTCTCCTCCACCAGGTCCTCTTACACCTGCCCCACCCAGGGCCTTCATCTCCGTCCACAGCCCACGCCCCCACAGGGGCCCTCTTCCCCCTTCAGGAGCTCCCTCCTCAACCATGAACCCTCTCCTGAGGGTAGGCTACCTCTATTGAACAACTAAGGGGCAGGGTAGGCAACTGCAGCGACTTGAGATCTTGGAGATTATAGGTAATTATGTCATTTTATGTCTTTTTATGTCTCATTATGTCAGTTATGTCTTAAAACTTGGAGAGCTTTTATGTTAGAACAGATTATGTCCTTGAAAGTAGTTGATCTGCCCCTGCAATTTTCCAGGGGCTCTCCTCCCCCTTCAGGAGCTTCCTCCACAACCATAAACCCCCTCCTGAAGAGCTGCCCCTGGAAAATTGAGTAATTAAGGAGCCGGGTAGGCAACCTGCAGCGACTTGTTATCTTGAAGATTATGTGTAATTATGTCATTTTATGTCTTATTATGTCGGTTATGTCTTAAAACTTGGAGATCTTTTATATTAGAACGAACAGATTATGTCCTTGAAAGTAGCTGATCTGCCCCTGCAATTTTTCGGATTTTTAGATAGGCAACCCGTAGTGCGTTTTTTTCCCGCGGAGGCGGTGGCGGATTTTACTTTTTTAGTATATAGAGAGATTTGTACTAAAATTGATTTTTTTATGAACACCTTGTCGAACCGATTCCGATCATTTTCTTTCTATGATTATCACAACTGCCATCTACTATCACATACTGGTACCATTTTCTTTGTCTATCTCCACTGAGAATAAAAAAATTGTAGTGATAGAAAACTTTTCAAAATTTGAATATACCTGAGCCCCTTCAAAAGTAAGTGTATGCAAACACATCTACATATTGTCGAGATATGTTGCCTACTTACCAGGTGGAAGGGGTCACCGCCAAAGAGATACCGTGTATAGTAATAATAGGGATGAAGAGATTAGAATGGAGAGGGAGGAAGATGTGGAAGAAGATCAGAGAGGAGACTCAATTTCAAGAGGTGAATGTGACAACGCATTGAGAGATTTACAAAAAGTGAAAGCTTCAAGAGTGGATGAAATACCAGCTGAATTATTACGGAACTTATAGGAGAATTTGTACTTGATAAATTGTACAAATTAGTGCGTTATACTTATGATAAAGGGGACATTGCTAGAGGATTTTAAAACGAGAGCTATTGTAACTGTATCAAAAACAAGCAGGGGCAGATAGGTGTGAAAATCATCGAACAATTGGTCTTCTTTCGCATGCGTCAAAAATACTAACTAGGATAATTTATAGGAAGATTAAGAATAGAATAGATACAGAACTAGGAGAGGATCAGTTTGGATTTAGAAAAAGTAGAGGCACTAGAGACGCAGTGTCAGCTTTAAAATTAATTGTAGATGTGAGACTCAAAAAGGGGTAGGTTACAATATGGCATTCGTTGATATTGAAAAATCTTTTGACAATGTTAAACAGAATAAAGTGTTTTATATTCTATAAAAGATAGGAATAAAATTCAAGAAAGGCAAGTTATTTTAAACATAAAGGACAGAAAGCTACATTAAGAATAGAAGGAGAAATAGAGGAGGGGCTAATATAGAAAAGATGTAAGGCAGGGGTGCTCCTTACTGCCGGTACTATTTAACTTGTACATGGAGTGGGCTATGAAAGAAATTTAAAAAAATTTGAAGCAGGTGTAATAGTTATACAGGAAGAGCGAGTAAAGAAGCTCAGGTTTGCAGATGATATTGTCTTATTAGCTGAAAGAAGTACCGATTTGGAAAACATTTCAAATGGAATGGAGGAGATTTTGAATATAGAATACTGTATGAAGATAACTAAAGGTAAAACCCAAAGTAATGGTATGTCATCGATGTGAACATGATATCTTGAATATAAAAACTAGTCAGGAAAAAACTGAGGAAGTAAGCGAAAATAGCAAAAGATGGAAGGAGCAAAAGGGATGTCAGTAGCAGAATAGCACAAGCCAAATTAGCATTTTATCGAAAAAGTAATCTTTTCAAATCAAAAATAAATCTTTAAATTAGAAAATTATTTTTGAAAACATATTTTCGGAGTGTATTCTTGTATGGAGGTGGAACTTGGATCATGGAATTAGCAGAGAAGAGAAAGATCTAAGCTTTTGAGATGTGGTGCTATAGGCGGATACTTAGATAGTATTAAATGGACGGATAATGTAGGAAATTAGGAAGTACTTCACAGAGTAGGAGGTAAAATAGATATTTGGAATTGTCTAAAGAGGAGGAGTGATATATTAATAGAGCATAACTTGAGGCACCGAGGAATAATATCACTGCTGTTACAAGGATAAAAGGAAAGAACTGGATGAGTCAGCAAATATTTCAGTATGTTCAATAGTTAATCAAGGATATCAAATAAGGAACTCGCACGAGATACGGAGTAATAGAGTACTGCATCAAACCGGTCATCATCATCATCATCATCACTTCAAAAAATCAGTTTCACAACTTCCTGCATGCAACCCTTTAACTGTCAAAAATAAAATAAAATGCAGGGCTTATAAGCACCAACACAGGGTGTGTTTGGTTTTAGCACCAAGCTATCGAGTATTTTTTTTCAAGTGTTCAATTTTCGAATGTTATGAAAGGAAAGGTAGACTCCTGAATAAGAAAACATCCATAATTAGAAATGAAATTCCTCACTCTTCACAAACTGACACAGTTATTTCTGAGCTACGTATTCAAAAATTGGCCCAAAAAATTTACTATTTTCAATAACTGAAACACAGTTTTTGAATCGTGTTTTCCTCCAGATAACTCGATACATCGACTCATTTCAATTTTCTACAACGTTTTAATTTAACGAGAAATTTCTCTCTAAATACGGGGGCAAATAGTTGATTTGCATAGAGCACGCATCTAACGACGTGGTACCATGTATACACGCGGAGGAAACACATACAGCTTTGGCGTTTTAAAATGAAACTTTTGTGCTTAAATTTCCTTTTTACTGTCAGTATATGCACCGAAGCTGAGTTATAATTATATTTTCTGCATTCGTATATTCATTTTACTTTTGTGGTTGAGTATACGAAGCTAAATTGGATAAGTTACTACGGACTATGAACGAGAATTCTAAATTTTATGAATCGGAGTTCGTTTTCTGTAGTTTGATTGAAATCATGGCTTGTAATCGTAATGAACCCAAATCATTAATTTGAAAAAACGGATCATTTGCGATAAAAGAAAGCCAAAAGTGCAACTAGCGGATTTTGCTCGCTTTTTCCCCCGTTAACGATTTATCGAGCCAAAAGTCTAGCGAACCTCCCAACCCAACGTATCCGGAATTTCACATGTAATCATTTTTATTTTTCCGTTCTAAAGGTAAACACGGAGAATTATATCATAGCATGCTTTTTGTTTTCGCGTTTAAATGACTTCCGGTTCACTGATGGCTATTAATGGGAACTAACTCTCGGGCGATAAGCGAGAAAAAAAAAAGGCATTCTGGAAATTAAGTTGCCATCGATGGTCGTGGAAATAAAAATATTAAAGGCGAGGAATAGCGTTTGGTAATTACGACTATTAACTTTTATCGCTGTCTTCTAAAAGCTTTACTTTTTTCCTCGATTGTCACGAATAGAATTAAATTTTAAACATCAATAAGGCTTTTCCAGTTGTTTCTTTAACTTTAATTTCGTTATGGCAAACGTAATGAGTAGCGGAACCTGGACAGCCTAATTTCACGGTTGTCGGAGAAATTATGTCCTTAAACCAAAATAACCGGAACACTTGGTTATTTTTCATTACCAATATAAAGCAAAACAGTAATGATAATGCATTCGTTTTTGTTTCTTTTTTTTCAGCTGGGGAGCAAAATGGAGTCATGTCAACAATTAGTGATAAGCCAGTGCCGGTTAAAAATTTCATAAAACACTGCGACCAAAGGAGAAAGTTTCCAATATTGTACAAAATTGAATTTCAAGTGAGTATATTTTATGAATCCCATTGATAGCTGCGCAAAATATTTTCACTTATTTAACTCGACATTTGTTGTCCTCAGTGATAGAACATTCAATTTTCTAATGAAAGCTTCAAAATAATATTGAACATTTTATCATGATTTCCGAATTCGTGTTTGATATTATTTTAATCTCAGGTAGGAAAAGGTAACACCAGAAAATTGATATAGTCAATGAATGCAACAACGGTTATTTTTTTCGGGTTTGAAAGTCAATGAATTCACTTGTGACTTGTTTCAACCCCCTTTTGGTGCTTGAGGCTAGCGGCGAAGGCACCCACATTGTAAATTCTCAATAATAAAATCACTTGTACGCCTTTAAGGTCTCCGGATGGCCTTACCTCAATACCAAGAGGAAAATGTGGATGCTTTGGACGAGACTCATTCGGAGAGAGATGTAAGAGAGTGGGGGATAAAAATGGTAATTTTCCAGTTACGGAATTCCATATAAAATGTTTGAGAATCTAAAACTCAGAAGGCTACAAAAACTGAATTACAGACACCTTTCTGGGTGCTAAAATTTTCCCTCCTTCTGTGCAGTGTGTTTTTTATCTTGATATTGAATTACTGAATTAAATCGATTGTTCATATTGTAAATTATGATATTTTCAACCATTTCCCTCCTCCCACAATACGTCCATTTTTCTCCTCCCACAATACGTCCATTTTTTATAGGATTACTGCCCCCAGGCCGCTTCGCGGCCCAACCCCCCGCCGTCACTCGCTTCGCGCCTCATCTGAACATCACAGTCTTCAGTGTTTGGTCTAAAACTTTTGTTCCCGAGTTGAGGTTTGCTTTGCGCTTCTTTTGCTCCCCATTTATAAGCGGTCCTCAATCTTCCACCATGAATTCCCCCTTCCATCCTTTCTTCATCACGAGCCTCCTCCTCCTCCACCACGACCCCCTCGCTCACTACGGTCGCACTTCAACAGTCGCAACCCACCTCAGCCACAAAATCCTCCCTCACAAAACGGCTATAATCTCCTACCAGAGGCTTCAGTGCCCACCCTATGGTCTTTTACCTCCGCAGTATCCCCCCTGCGAACCCTATTCTTCTCCACATACGGTAGGCCCTGTCCCTTGGACTTCCTCCTCACCTCTACAACCATCGACAACCACAACCAACCTCCACCAACTGGGCCTTAATCTCTTTACATTATCCTCTCCATCGCTCCATGACTCTCTCCATCCACAGCTTCTCCCCCACATGGCACCCTCCGTTCATCCCTCCGATCATCACTCAGTCCTCCGCCTAGTCTCCCCCCGATCACCCTCTTCCACCCCAAGTGCTCTCCATTTGGACCACGTCCCTCCGACCACCCCCACACCACTATGGCCTTCATTCCTGTTTACGTACCACACCCCCACTAAGACCTCTTCACCCATCACTACGCCCTTCCCAATTACGGCCATAATCCTTCGCTACAGCCTTCCTTTTCCACTGCTCCTTCTCGGCAGCCTCCTCATCCCAACTCTCACGAAGATCCCCTGGTCCTCCACTCAGGAGCTTCCATCACTATGATCACCCTTACCCTTCAGACCCCCACAACCAGCCCCTCTCGCAATATGGCTTTCATTTCCCTTCCCAGTCCCTCTTTCACCCAGGACTTCCTCCTCCACCAGGACCTCTTACTCACCATTAACACCCCCAGGGGGTCTTTATCTCCCTCTACAGTCCCCGCCACCATCGTGGTTATCCTCCCCTTCAGGAGCTCCCTCCTCCCCCGTGAGTACCTCTTATAACCCCGGACCCTTATCCACTAAAGTTTTACTGCCCCTCCAGGACCCTCATCCACCACTACCTCCTCCTTCCTCAATGGCCACCCTCTCCTACCAACCATTTCCTCCACCACGAGGACCCCTCACCGATCACTAACCCTTGGGCTTTATCTTTCTTCACAGCTCCCGTCCACACTATGGTCCTCCAACCCCCTTGAAGATCCCTGGCCATCCACCCAGGAGCTCTCACAACCATGACCACCCCTCCCCCGAGAGCCCTTCCCCTCAAGATCCCACGCCGCTACCTGTCCCTCCCGCATCACGGCCATTTCTCTCCCTGGCCCCCTCTCTCACTAAGGACTTTCTCCTCCATCAGGTCCTCTTACTCATCTTAACCCCCTGCCCCACCCAGGGCCTCCATCTCCGTCCACAGACCACGCCCCCACAGGGGCCCTCCTCGCCCTTCAGGAGCTTCCTCCACAACCATGACCCCCTCCAAAATCATGCTCCCCTCTTATTTTCGACAATACATTCCTACAAATTATGCGCCTATCGCTCGCAGGTATTATTAGATGGTCCCTCTGCTATTGTAGTCTACAACAATTTTTTTATTCGTCCCTCGCGGTCAATGTACTTCTTCTTTTTCAGTAGGGGTTGCGCCGTGGCACTCTCTAGGTGTGTATAGTGTACAAATTTCGGATTTCAAGGCCCTAGGATGCGCTGGATGTAGGTGATGAACCCAAACTTTTTTCGCACAGATTTGTTTTTGGGGGAAGTTGACTTTCCAGTGACGTGCATAAAGCCATTTGGATAATCTGCAATGAGAAATTCAAAATTTTTTAAATGGCAGCACTTTTAGGTATCTGATTTTGGATAGGTTTTGGCTAGGGTTAGGCCCTGTCTCCCAAAATTGATGAATTTGCCATTTTTCTTCACGAATTCGTATTTTGGAAGAACTGCCCTATTCAACGATGTGCATGAAGCCACTTTGATAACTTGCATTCAGAAACTCAAAAATCTGTAAATTAGAATCACTTTTGAGTCTAAAATTGAATTTTAGGGCCCTAAAACGGGTTGAATCGGGAAGAAAGTGTGACATCCGGAATCAGCAACCTCGAGAAACCCCTTTTCGATAGTCTGTTTGCTAGGTCATGATACTTCAATTTTGGACGGATTTTGGTCATCTCTAGGCCCCTTACCCCCAAATTTGATGAATTTTGAAATTTTTTTCATGGATTCATACTCCGGAGGAAGTTCCCTATTTAACGATGTGCGTGAAGCCACTTTAATAATTTACATTCAGGAAGTCAAAAATTTGTGAATATGGAACCAATTTTATGTTGCAAATTTGGATTTTAAAGCCCTGAACCGGGTTCAATCGTGTATTCGGAATCCGTGACCTCGAAAACCCCTCTTTCAATCGTTTGTTTGCTAGGTTATGACACTTTCATTTTTGATGGATTTTGGTCATCTGTAGGCCCTTGCCCCCCAAAATTGATGAATTTTGAATTTTTTTCACGGATTTGTATTTTGCAGGATATGCTCTTTCCAACGATGTACATAAAGGCATGCTTTTCCATTTAAGATTCCAAAGTTGGTGGCACGTTACAGCCCCCCATGAATGGGGGGGGGGAATTTTTCAAGCCCTAGCGAAATTAGACCTTACCGCAGGAAGATGGCAATTCGACCGGTAAAGATCCGCGAATCGGTTCGGGAAAAAAATGGGGGGGGGGTAACTTTCAAGGAACACCCTATGTATATTTACTGACGCGTCGAAGAAGAAAAAGGAATCGACGTCATTGGGTAGCTCCATTCCGCCGTTTCACGTCAAATATCATTTTCTAATTTTACATTTTTATAATCCCTATGACCCAAGTCATAGAGACAGGTTTCTCCGCACACCATTTCTATCAATTCTTCTAATTTATTCATGTCGTAATTGGCCACTTGTTTAAATAAACTATTATTATTATTAATAATAATAATAGTAGATCACACAACACATGGTACTGCCGAGAGGTAAATAAGTAGTGATAACGCGCATCCGCGATCACAAAAAAAATTTCGTAGCAAACTCGTGGCTTAGCTCAGGTGTGTGCACTGTGTGGGCAGTGAGTCGTAGCTTGTACATTCGTAGCTTTAGCTCCAACTCATAGCTTAGCTAAGGTGTGCGACAGGCCTCAGTATGTTAGGACACCGGAGGTCTGGTTGGCCGAGTGGACAGCGTGCTGATCTCGTAATCCGGAGGTCCCGGGTTCGAACCCACGTAGCCACTCGCTACATTTCGACCTAGGCCGGTTTTTCAGCGAGATAAGAAGAGGGCTGAGACAGCCCTGAGGTAATGCTCGAAAGAGCGGATTCCAGGGCTCGGGTTGAGAAGGAATTAGGAAAGAGAATGTTAGGACGCCGTCCACACCAATTTTTAGCGAACTCCCGATTGTTATTTCGTTTTTCCTGAAAACACCTTTCTTAAATCTAATTGGCGACCAGCTAAAATTTCTTACTTCTGGCTGCATAATACGATGCCAACATGGAAGTGCTCGCACATTTACAGCCATTTTGAAAAGACAGAATTCCCCGACAAGGCAGAGCTAATTCAGGATAATTAATCACGCGACTCCCAACTTCTAGAAAGAATATTCGAGTTGACGAAAAACTCGCGACAGGATGCTTTATTCATCTCGAGAGAAAATTACCTTACAAATTACTTTTCACAAAAAAGTTAAGTTACTTTTTCAATACTCGACGGCGCATTCCAGAGATCCGGGGCCAAATCCAGTATATGGAAGTGTTTAAAAAAAGAAAAAAATGAAGCTATACAACTTTTTGAGACACTAAATGAACAAAAAAAGAAAGTGTTTTCGCCTTTTCGACGCGCAAACTTACGTTTTTTGAAAAGATCTCGCATCTCGCCGGAAACGGTTCCGTTATTTCGGCTAAGTATTAAAAATTAGCTCGTTTCTTAAAATTAGCCCCACAAATGGAATAACCTATCCAGCTACCAGTACTCGAAATTACGTCGTTTTTTGCGAATTAAAACCCATGGTTGCTCGGCGCCGACCGAAAAAAAAGGCCTTTCAGACTGGTGACGAAGAAATGAAAAATTAATACCTCTGTTTTGGCGTCCCATTTCTCAGAAACGTCGTTTCTGCGTTAAATGGCTCTGTACGCGCCTTGCCCTTATCGTATTTTCTATTTTAACTTACAGTACACGTAGTCCAAAGTGAGAATTTTCCCTCAGAGGTGGCCGTTTAGTTGTCGAAAATAAAATAGTTTCTAATTTTATCACGTTTTATTAGCCCTCTTTCCTTACTTTCTACTTTTTTTTTTCTGCCCGCGATGTGTTTAGAATTGGTTTTTAAATAGAGAATTACGGGACAGGAAATTAAATGTGTTTTTTTCCGAGGGCTTCGATGAAAGAAGCCATTTGTCAGCTTCCTCAAAGGCGGTGCGAAAGGAAAGGTGCCGTGAGATTTTCGCATCTAAAAGCCTTTCGTAATTTCGCTTGATGAGCTTAAAAGTTTATTTCTTTCGACGGCGCTTGGCTGATGACTGGTGGCTGATGTGTTTATTCGAAACTACTACCTAAATTTCGTCGAACCTGATTTTCACTATGATAAATTCGCTAATTTCCTGTTACATCGAAAGTGCCGACTTGGCAGAGACGTTTTATTGCGTTTAAGAACACTGACAGGTGAACGAAACCGCCTCCTCAAACTTAAGCGGCCCATCATCGTTTTCCCACCTGATCCTCCTCACTTCATCCTTATCAGTCTGACTGAAATCGAATATAGAAAATCAAATAAAAAATAACGTCGAATTCTATAACGCGGTCTTGAAAGTTTAAATTGAATCAACGATGACAAGTACAACGATCTCACTTTTTGCGGAGCTAACATCGAATCAATATTTAATTACCAACAACGGTGACCTCGAGAGCGTGTTTACAAAATTAACGAAATATCTACTGTTAAATCTGTTTCTATGTAACCTTAAAAGCAATTACTAAGTACCCTGCACAGCTGCTGGAGAATGATTGAAGTCAAACTTTCGGGGTTGAAATAACTGTGCTTAACCTCGTGTATCGGTGTATGCGTGTGCGTGTTCCCTCTGTCAGAAATAAGTTGTCATTTATTTAATGGACGTTAATCGAGAACACGAATCTTCGGGGATTCAAAGGTCGACAAATGAACGACTCTTTTATGTTTACTCTGTCTCTTTGAGTAATTTGAAAAGTTTTGATCATGGCCGAGTGCGATGATGAAGAACGTTCTCTTGCATCTACATTAGGGTGGCCATGGCTCTTATTTGGGAAATTTTTTAAAATACGGTGACAATCCCCTTAGACCCTTTCCTTATGATCTAAAATTACAGCCTACAGATTTACAAATTTTTTGAAAAATGTTGAACTTCCTTAGGGGATGAGCAATATCACGAACCAAATGATATGTTACTGTTAAGAAATTTCCCTTGTATGTGCGCTATTTTTTACCTTGGGGCTGGGGTTTGAGTGAACTTTGTTATAATTACATAAATAGTTGATAAGTATAGGGCATCAGAATCATAATCATGGGAAACATTTATGCGGTAGCTCCATTCAGAGTTGAAAAATTGGCAATTTCAAGAGCTCAGTTGGCAAATTCACGTATCATAAGAGTTTTCTTTTTTATTTAACAGTTGAAAAATAGTTAGTTTGTATTTCCTCAATAAATTTGCTTGGCTATGGCTCTCAGTTTTTTCCCTTTGTAATTCAGTCGGTGAGAATCAAAAGGTGGTTAGTCCAAAATCAGGGTGGCACTTTCCTGGAAAAACTGGAAATCAGGGAAAAGTCAGGGAATTTTCAAAAAATTAATTCTTATTAAAACTGCGTGGTTTAGAAGTATCATGGTTTTGTTTTCTTTGCAACTTGAATCGCGTACAAATAATGATCTATAAAAAGCTGAATAAAAGAATTTTTTCCCTGATGTTGGTACCCATGTTCAGTTGTTAACTGCCTATTGGTAAAAAATTACGGTACTACAAATTGAAGAAAAGAAATGCGTGACAACACCAGGGAGGCCATTTGGTCATTTTTTCAATCTTGAGTCAGGGTTGGCAGGTAAAATACATTTTACATTTTACATGTAAAAGTCGATGTAAAATAAATCAAAATGAGTTTTAAATAAATTGAAGTTCAATTTTTCAATTAAAATTTTTAAAACTTGCACACGACTGGAACTACAGTCAAAAATTGTCGTCTCCTGTATAACATTCAATTTTATAATGTACACTCCTCAAATTCACACTATAGGTAATTCATAAGCAAGTAGAGTGTTTCATACCGAATTACAGAAGACAACAAAACAATTTAAAAAAAATTGAGCAATTCAGATCAAAATAAATTTTAACATTTTCCGCGAAACATTTTAAAATTTAAACTTGAAATTCAAAATTTTCAAAGAACAAAAACTAATTACTAATAAATCTTATAAATTCCATTTAAAAAAAAAATCACAGTTAAGATTCATTGGACTTTGTGGTATCAACAATTTTTACTTGAACCACTCTACTGTTTTTTTTACAGTGAAAATAATTAATTTTATCTCAATTATACATTTCATAATTCATTTTCAATTTTTCATTCACATTTCTAATCATATCATTATCATCTAGGTATCAATCATCAATTTATTATGGTTTTTTTTTCTCGCATTTTACATCGATGTTACATTTTACATTAATTTTACGTAAAACGTAAAATAAATCATTTTACATGTAATGTCTTAAGTCATTTTTGGTCATTTTTGGTATTTTTTCTGCGTAAAATATGGTCATTAATTCATCTTTTTCATTTTCCTCCTTCAAAACATCATGAAACTGTGAATTTTGTAATTTTTCTACTTATTCGGCATTCGTATAAACGAGTTTAGCGATTTGTAATGCTCTCCTTTCTCTCTGTCGTCCATCAAATATTGATGCTCTACACTGTAAAAATCTTGCCGCCTTCCATTTCACACATCTGCAAACGTTCCTAGCTTTTTGCATATTTCAAACGAACCAGACGTCAGATTGCTTTTTCTTTCTTTATTTATTTTAAACAATGTGTCAAACGTTTGTCAAATAACTGTGCTTCCTTGAAGAAGGTGACGAATTTCACAACCGTACCTCAGTACCGAAATAATCTAACAGATTAATCATTGACGGAATAAAATTTTTTTTCTTTTCTCTTTTTGTTTTAAATTATTATTATTAGGTATTATCATCATTATTATTATTACTTTACAGACTGCCGTTAAAGTGGAAACACATTCGTGTCGACACGCTATAAAATCGAATAATAAAGAGAAAAATCAAAATCCACGTTGCATTCCATGTAAGTATTACCAAAAAATTTTCTTCATAATGGTACCTGTAGTATTGATGTTCGATGGTGAGTGTTCAAAGGTCTATTGATTTGGAGAGGCTGTATAATATAGCGGATCACAGCTTTACACTTATTTACGAACGATAAAGGTCAAGTACATGAATCAAAAATGAGCATTTCCCCCGACCGTCATCATAGACTGCAAGCTGAACAACGGCGCTGCGTTCGCGGCACCTTGATCAGTCTCACCGCTCCGTGCGAAATAACAAAACTTTTTCCCGTTTTGTTTACATTAAAAAAATCTCACATCACCTCAGCTCATACTAAGGCTCTATATACTTCGTACGGTAAAGACAGTCGCCATTTTCTTTCCAGTCCAGTCCTTCGAAAGAAAATCGGAAAAGCGGTAAACACCGCGTGACCAGTTCTCGTTTCACGGAACAAACTGGAAAAAAAATGGCGGCCGTCCTTCCCTGTTTTCAAACAGAACCCTACTCATGTCCGGATAGCGAGGATTTTACTGTGTAAGTAGTACATACTGGAACTAGGGAGAAAATAGTGGAATACAATATTGCAAGTTTGCATCACGAGTTGCAAGAGAAATTTTCTCCGGATCCTGTTAGACTTATACAAAATCGCTATATACATTAAGCTACAAGCTAGAGGCAGTCACATTACAAAGATATTTGAGAAAATCAAATTAGTTCGCTCCAGAGTCCGTGTGAGGGGATATAGCCCCCCCCCCGTCATTTTCCATTCGGTAATTTGGTAAATTCGGTAAAATTTCCGAAATTTTGATATTTATTTTACCCCACTGATTTTGCAATTTATCCAATAAGTCAAAAAGCTTTTTTTTTGTATTATTTTGTGCTTTGATTGAGAAGTTGGGAATAATCCAACAAGTCTCACGTTTTTGTTTTTTTTATGTATTGCTTTCATACTTGAGAATTTTGAGTTGAATCAGTTGGGACTTTCATTTACACTCCTCCCCTCTCCCCATCACAGGAAAAACTCTTCGGCACGTCCCTGGTTCGCTCTCATAGAGAGTCCAACATCAAGATGAATATTGAGTAATCATCAACTTGTATACTGAAAAACAGTCAACTGAGGAGAAAGTAATGAGAATGGAATTTAAACTTGCTGTATGCTCAACGTTGATATGGAGTAGATATAACATGAAACAGTTCAGCTTTATGGAAATTCCGCCTTTGCTAGTCTTTCTTTATAATTTGTTTCGTATTCATTCATACATGACAAGGGGTGTTACTATATTATAGATTTATAGGTACACGCGATGCACTTGTTTTAGTAAAATATGATCTGGTAATATTCTCTCTGAAGACGATTCGTTCACTCGCATACTATAAATATTTACTTTTTAAAGCAACCGCTAACCCATAAAAAAGATCTTACAAATTACACTCCAACTGGAAAATGTAAATTCTCCTTTTAACGAGACAGAAAAAACAACAACAAAAAAACAAGGAAATATTCCAAGAGAATTTACGGATAATGTATGCAGTTCGAAAACTTTTACATGAACGTTACAACTGAAATCCTTTTGGCTCGATGTTGTTAAATATTTATTCAAATTTAAGACCCGGGTTTCATAATTGCTATTACAGTTTTAATATTAATTTTTTTCTGCTTTGCCAACGAAAATTTAATGCGGTACATCAAGCGTAAACTGCTTAGTGTGCTCGATGTTACGCAGTTTGGCTTTTCGCTTTGATTATAACCTTATAACATCTCAGCACTTTTCAACTCGAACTCGGTCTAGGTGCCTATCCATTAATTAATGATCGTATTTCGATTAATGGCGTCCGAAGGTTTCCGAAGGGGGGTACAAAAATATTAAACATTTAAAGCAACGAGGAGAAAATTGTCTTTCAAAATCAGAGGTAGGTAACAAGCACAAAATCTTGAAAAAAATCTTTGAAATCTCTGAAGGCACTATTTTATCAACTTGCAGAGTAATTTTCAATTTTACTTGTAGGGAGGGGTGTACTGTACCCTTGTACCCCCTCTCTCGACCTGATGCCACTAATTTAGATAAGCAACGACTAGTTTTGTCCAGCTCGCTCAATTTTGAGTGAGAAATGTATTGCTGTAGTCTGATGCGTGGTTCATGAACTTTGGTCAACGTGATAGTATCCTCCTTCTCTCAGAGGATTATAAGCTTTTACAAAATTGAATTATCACTTCGGGTTCATCAAATACGTTTTCATTACGGTTCTCAAACCTGCAAAACTGCCTGTTTTCACGGCGAAAGAGTCGGCAGGTTTGAGCAACCCCGATAAAAATGTTGGAAAGAAACATCTGTCGTCTAGTGTTCGCCATTATCTATATTGGAAAGATGGCGTCATTGAAGCTTACTTCCGCGATAACTCATTTAATTTCGACTCGGTGATAAAAATGGTTATTATAAATATTAAAAGAGCGTATATAGTACGAAGCGTAGAATTTTATGCAAAAAAGTTCAGTGTAGAGGATAGTGAGAATCGTAATTATCTCAAAATACGACCTTTCGAATAATAAAGGGAGATTATTTTATAGAGGGTACGTTAATAGTTTATTCGAAAGAAAAAAAGAAAAAAAAAGAAGAAAAAAACGAATTTGCCCAAACAAAAGTGAAAAATTGTTGAGTTTATCTTCTTAATTAAAATGTTATAGGCTATTGCGTTGTATAGCTTTTCTAACAAAAGCAGGCTCTTTGAGCAAGCTTGTGCCCCATCCACCATTTCCATGAGAGTGGCGAGTCAGCTGTGAAAAGTTGGTTATGCGCATTGCTCATTCACGCACTACTTTCAAAATGGTTATCAATCTGAATTTCTGTCTAGTCTGCTATAGAAGTTTTCATCTGTACTTTTCCTGCTTTCTGAGATCCTTGGAACACTGTCAACAAAGTCGACTCTTTTGTTGACAATCATAAAACCCTTCACTTTATCGACACAACTTTACAGCCGAAGTAGATATAGAATTCAATGCAAGATTTGAGTCACCACGTCGACATTGATTTTCAAATAGAATTTTACATCAAAGTTTACGCAAAATTCGAACCAAAAGTCGATCCTCAAACAGTAACTCAATTTTCCCATTGAATTTGATTTCAAACTAGCCAAACGACGGCGCCGCATTCGTGGCATCTTGATAAGCCTAATGTGCTCGTTTTGAGCCAAGTAACAAAAATTTTAACCGTATGTTTTGGACGAAAAATTACGGAGGCAAGCTTTAAACGGTTTGGACAAGCGATCTGGCAACACTACACTGCTTCTTTGTATAAAGAGAAGCTCGCGCATTAAGACATTATAGTAAACTTTAGGTATGCTCAGTGGATAAAATGGAGCCCCCACTGAATGTTTGTTATTCGGCTCCATTGTAACTATAGATGACAAACTATCAGAAAAATCAGGGTGTCTGAGTTTCGGTTGCTAAGCGGGGAGGAATGAATAGTACTTGAATAGACAAAGCAAAAGTGTTATTATCACTTTTTGCCTAATCACAAAATTGAAGGCGCCGCATCTTTGTAAAAATTGAAAAATTCACTAATTTTGACCTATTACAAAAATCACGAGTAATGATGTTGCCCAGTCTACAATGATGCCATGGTACAGCACTCACTTAGAGTAACAAAACAAGTTATTACGAAATCCGGCCTGCTCTGAAAATTTAAGCAGGTAAATGGCATCCAAATTTCAGAAATTTCTATTTTTTTTTTTACAAAAATGTGCAAAAAGCCTACTTTTACTGAATCCCAAAATGAATAACCAAAGGCCGGCGTACAGTTCTCATTATCAAAACTGGCAGCCCTGATTCAGATGAACAAAAAATCATACCACTATCTCCTTCCAGTTTTCAGAATTTAAAAAGTTAAAACGCGTTGAAGTACTTTCAAATTTCAAAAAAACAGAAAATTTAACTCGCCCTAAAAATTAAACTGTTAGGGGGAAAGCTATTTAGTTTCTAGGCTCCGCTCAAAAGTAAGTTTCCCTAAATTCGTAGGCAGAAACAAAAATAAAATAAAACGAAATGAAAGGGAAATGTAAATCTTGAGTTTTGCACACTCTGGAATAGAACTGGAGTTGCTATATCAGTGCTACAAAAATGAGCCAACATTTCGACGTGCGTTGCTTGTGAATTACGAAGTGTAAATACATTTCTACACCGCGTAACCGACGTTCGACGGAAATTCACGAGAAATTGTGTCATACAGTCAATGGCGCAGCTAGGGGTTTCCCAAAGGGGGAGGGGAGCACAATAAGGTTTTCAAGGGAGAAAAAGTCGAAAATTGTAGTTTTTTTTTTTTTTAAATCGCCGATATTAGAGGACTATGTAAAAATATTGAGAGGGCACGTGCCCCCCCCCCCGACGCTACACCATTGCATACAGTGGCGAATTTCAGAAGAAAAGCCAAGTCTCTTGCTTCCAGGTTTCAAATTTTTGCAAGAAAACGTCGAGTTTGCAGACATACTAACAGAAGATAAAAGTAAAGCGCACTTTTAATCGGAGGGATAACTGGTACATTCAGTAAGAGTTGATAAAATTTTTGAAATAATTTACTTAAAAAATTTATTCTCAATCTGGTAACGTCTCAAATTTTTAGATTTCTTTTATAATGTGGGCAGAAGACAAATGCTGCTAAAAAACTGAACAGAATTAAAGCCTGTTGTTAATTTGCAGCGAATGTGCACAAACCATAACAATGGCTTGTCATAAAATGAATCAAGTTTCATTCATCTACTTTCAGCGAGAGATCTTCTTGTATTCCAGTGCCTATTTTATGGTGGTTAGACAACTAGTTCAACAGATGGAGTCTTCATGTAACGCTAGTCATTCATTCAGGCATAACGACTATTGAAAGTTACAATAAATTAGAAGCGTTTGTAATTTTTCTTTTTTTTCTTTTTCTTCTTTGATCATAAGGTTCATTTTTCGATCATTTCAGAAGCTTCATGAACTTCAACGCGACATAACTTTTTAAATTCTGAAAACTGGAAGGAGATAGTGGTATGATTTTTTGTTCATCTGAATCAGGGCTACCAGTTTTGATAATGAGAAATGCCGGCCTTTGGTTATTCATGTTGGGGTTCAGTAAAAGTAGGCTTTTTGCACAATTTTGTAAAAAATTGAAATTTCTGAATTTTGGATGCCATTTACCTGCTTAAATTTTCAGAGCAGGCCGGATATCGTAATAACTTGTTTTGTTACTCTAAGTGAGTGCTGTAACATGGCATCATTGTAGACTGGGCAACATCATTACTCGTGATTTTTATAATGGGTCAAAATTAGTGAATTTTTCGATTTTTACAAAGATGCGGCGCCCTCAATTTTGTGATTAGGCAAAAGGTGATAATAACACTTTTGCTTTGTCTACTCAAGTGCTATTCATTCCTCCCCGTTTAGCAACCGAGACTCGGACACCCTGTATGTGACAGTTTCTATAAAAAGGGGTAACTTTGTCGATCGATTGAAGTCTCAGAAAACGCAAAAAAAGAAAAACAAAATTTTTTGGTCAAAAAAATCAATTTTGAGATTTTGGTCAATTTCTATAGAAAAAGCATCGCAATAACGACAAGACAAAATTTTTGCGCGTGAGAGAGGAGGGAGAGAGAGAAAGAGAATTATGAAAGAGAACGAGAAAAGAATGCGAATGTCTGCGTTCGCTTCTTCGTGATTTTTCGGAGCTCACGAATAAATCCGATGTTCTGAATTGTTACCGCATAGAAGAGCGAAAAATTACCTTTCCAAAAAGCCCTCGTCGAGGCTGGTAACGTGATTCCGCGGCGAGTTACGGCCGCTTGAATGAGTGGGAGAAACAGGTGTGTCTAACTTTAGACGTGTTTTTCTCGAAAACGTGTTTTCGGGCATTCTCATACACTCATATTTGACCCCTTGGATCTCCGCAACAAAAAACGCTATAGATATCGCCGATAGCTCGTTGGAACGGGCATTTATTCCTCTATTATCTATTATCCTTAACTGAAAATTTGTTGGATGGACAAAGGTACCCCTTTTTATAGAAACTGCCACATTATAAATAATTTTTTCTAACATATCAATAAACTTATATACCGATAACTATCAATTAATTTGTTTTCCTATCACTTAGCACAGTCTATCATTTGTGTATGATGCTTAGCACAGTTTGTCATTTGTGTATGTCGCGTAACATAGTCTACTACCTATATCAATTATATGTCACTTAGCATAGACTACCATAGTTTAACCTATATTGATTTACATCGATAACTGTCAATAGTTTGACCTTTCTAATTGTAACGTTATACTCATTTTTGAATATTATAAGCGTCAAATTATACGCTAATTTCTGGTTTGCTAAAATACAATACATGTTCACTGAAAAACAGTCTTAGTTCCGTTTCTTTTTCCGTTTTTAGGCTCATAAGACATAATGAAAAAAGTGGGCTCCAAAATCTCTATCGAGCATGGTTGATAAATTTTCATGCATTTACTTTTTAGAGAATGTTTTTTTTGGAGAATATTTTCGAGTATTTTGTGTAAGCATGTATTCTCCAAGGTATTACAATTAGTCTAGAAAATAGATTTGAAACTTATCCTATCCACTTGATTTTCTATGGAAATCAGTTCTAACGTGTTTTTTGTAAATTGTAACTTAAAAGTTATGAATTTACCGAGTTGCAAATTTAAGTTGTTTCTAAATTCAAAATCACCTATGTTAATAGTTGAAAAGTGAAAACCAGAGATGGACAAACTAATCATTATCACATATTATTTGCATTTTAAAATCGGCGCGCTTGCGATTTTAGTTTTCTCAATTTTATAAGTAAATTTTGGTCATTTTAAAAATTGACTGTCTGTTTTCAGAATGAGATTTAATGTTGAAATAATTTTGTTTTTGATATTGCTTATCTCTGGTGAAAACTGACAGGTGGGAATAAAGGAACTTTCAAACCAAGGATTAACATATCTGTCAGTGTCAACCTCGGATTGGTAAAATAAAAAAAAACAAATGATGTACAATCATCCAAGAAGTGAAGCAAACTCAAAATGCAATAGCATTTTTTGAAAAATGATTTAAAATTATAAAGAAAATTATTTTTCTTGTCACGTCTTTAGTTCGGTGGTTTTAAAATCATTAAAATCAAAAACCAACTGATTTTAAAATTATATCATGAAGAACGAAAAAGAGGAAAGGGCGCAGAATCCTAACGAAGAACTCTATTCTTTTCTGTCATCAACTTTACTTCACAGTTTCTCTCATTTTCATTCCAAGCCTGTTCAGCCAGCTGATCGCGTATTGCCGCTTCAGTTGGTGACCACGTGTCACAAAATGATTTTAAAATAAACAGAAAATGATTTAAATAATTTAAAATTTCTTTGATTTTGTTTATCTGTGATTATGAACAATGTATTGGCGACATTTAATGAAACATAATTAACAACGTAAAACTTCACAATGGAACTCGACCTAACAATACAAATAAAAGACAACAAAGTACAGCACAACATTTATAGAAAACCTACCCACACGGACGCAATAATACCCAATGACTCATTCCACCATCAAAAACACAAAATGGCTGTACTACACTGCCACAGAGCAATGAACATACAACAGAAATTAACAAAATCAAACAAACACGAACCACAAACAGTTGACAGAATAATTAACAAAATAATACAACAAAAAGTACAGGCACACCGAACCAACAACTACGAAAACAGACAAATACGCAGGAACAATACCATTCACAGGGACACATACATACAAAATACAGAAAATATTCAACCAATACAAGATAAAACTCGGAGTCAGAAACAGACCACCCCTGATCAAACAAATAAGCAATGCCAAAACGAAAACGAAGGGCAGAGAGGTACAACAGTAACGGAGTATGGAGACTGGACTGCGGACACTGTGACATGACCTACATAGGAAAAACAGACAGATAATTCACAACTAGAATAGAAGAACATGAAAAATTACAGAATCTGAAGGATGACAAATCACTTTTTGGAAAACAGTGCAACGACCAGGGACACAACAACTACAAGTTGACAGAAAAGTACAAAACCCTACACATAGAAAACAACACAAGAAACAGAAAATTAAAAGAACAACTAGAGATAACAAAGGCCAAAACAAAACAAAACAACTTAATAAACACAACATCTAACTTCCAAAGCGAGAATCTACTCCAATTCATAACATAACACTCACTGATTAGACAGACTACAGGGACTACACAACCACAGACACCCAGTAGGAACACACACCATATACATAGGTTTACCATACGGTACTACACATCACTATAAATACAAGACGACGAAGAGAAAAGTGTTAGGGTACTCCACTGAAGATGGTGTAACAGCCCAAAGTGCTCTGAACTACAGAAGAAAAAATTGTGGATTGGCACACCCCACATACAGAATATGACCAAGTTCACTCACACTCCAATATGGACACTAAGTAATTTAAAATCATCCAAAAAATATCAAAATATCAAAATTAAAATCATGTGAAAAAATCAATTTAATTTTCATTCTTGTCATTTTAAGACAATAAAAATTATAAATTAAAAAAAAAAGGAAACTTTAAAAATTAATCAATTTATTTTAAAATCATGAATAAATTGACTTGAATGATTAGTACTTAAAATGACTTCCATGCAGAGATGGACAAAATCAAGAAGCAAATAACTTGAAAATCTTGATTTTAAAAACATTCTAAAATCATTCAAAACTCATACTTTTAAAATCAAAAATCATTTTTCAAATGTTTGAAAATAATTCTGAAAATCATCTCTTACATAATTTTTGTGAAAATCGACAAAATCTTGGAAAATGATTCAAATTACAAAATCAGAATCATTATAATCAGGAACCAACTGATTTTCAAAATCATTATTTTAAAATCAAAAATAAAATGCTTTAAAATAAATTAATTCGAATTATTCTCACAAAATTCTTTTGATTCTTTTCATTCTGTCTATCTTTGCTTCCACGGTTTTTGTATTTCCTCTTATTGCGCCCATTTTTGTCAGACTGTACAAGAGCACATCGACTGTGAAGAAGCAACTCAGAAAAGCAGCCGTAATCCTCGAAAATTTTTTGAAAAAAGTAATCAGTTCTTTTGAGCCGAAGTCAAAACCGGGCCGCTGTGTTTTGGCTCTGGCTCTGGAACAAATTTGAATAATTGTGCCCCGACTCAGGGACGCCAGCGGTGGCTTTCGTAAATTAATTTTTCCTGCTCCGGCTATTTTTAAGAGGAAGGGAGAGTGTCGCAAAAGGTTGAGGGGACAAGTAGGAGGATGCTGGCTTCAGCTCTAGTACAATCCTGAAAATGGCTTTGGCTTCGGCTCCGGTTCCAGCAATTTTTTCTGGCTCTGGCTTCGACTCTAGCTGAGCTCCGGTTTTGGGTCCCTGCTGTCAGCCATTAGTTCTGTCATTTCATCCCATCCGTTTCCATCGCTATCAGTTCAGTTACGCCTATTATTTCTTTCATTTTTATGTGCTTATTCCTAATATTAATATCATTTCATGTCTACCTTTTTCCCTCCATTCTATCAGTGTATATCTTTTTCATTTTTCCGTTACTGTGCCATTCCTGTCATTTTCGCCAATTTTGTTAATCTGCTATTTCATAGTAGTCAGTCACTTCATCTCTGTTCTCTTTCTCAGTCCGGTCATTTGTTCCATGTTTGTGTCCTTCATTTCTATCAAATTTATCATTTCATTTCTCTCTCTTATTAATTTTTTCAGCATGTAGTGAGAAAATTCATTATATTTCAAAAGTGACATTTTTCAGCTGTAGTATTTAAATGATACGCGATTATATAAGGGAAGAAAGATCCATTTTCTTCCCTAGGGAAGGAAACAGTTATAGTCTTCCCTAGGGTAGAAATTGATTTCTTTTCTCCCTAGGGTAGAAATTGATTTCTTTTTCAACGATTGTTAGAAGGAAGTGACTGTGATACGGAGGCGATGTTTACAGTGTGAAATTCAGCGACGAAGGAGGGATGTCACTAATACGATCACAGTACACACCTACTTGTGAAAACGCTTCTCTCCTCCCTCACTATGTTACACTATTTCACTCACCACGTGTATGAGACGTACCTAACTACTTCTATGCTGTTCGTAATTCGTACCAAATCGTGTCCTCTCGGAGAGAGGGTTGAGTAAAATATGCTCGCAGCTCGGGAAGAAACAGTATAATTTTTGCGTCCAGAACTTGAGCGCAATCATGCGGTTGAAAGCTGACATTATGAAGGTGTTCAAACCCCATTTTCTATGAAAGTTTCATTTTGAAAATGGGACTGTTCTCTCCAGGTGTAAATAGTGCAGAAGTCCCTAGTGAATAGTGTAATGAAAAAAATTCATTTTTGGCTTTTTGAAAATGAAGAAGGAGGACTGGTTCCAGTTGTACTTTTTACTTCTACTCAATCTGGTATGATTTGCGAGAGGCTAAAGTCACCCGAATATCGGTACACGTCAGAATGAATTAGCTTTTCTACTCCAACCACTTCAAATTAAACACGTCGCTTTTGAAAGCCCGCCGCCCCACTTACGTACCTTTAATGGAGCGATCGAAAGACTCGAATGTTCGCATTCGCCCTGCGGTCCCGTGGAAGATACTCGTATCCTTCCCACCAATTTTCAGTGAGCCTACGCAAAGGCTGCGCGACAAAATTGTGGCATTATTTCGGCGAAACCAATTAAACTTTCCTCCTTGAACTGAGTAACTGCTCCCGGGTTAGGTTCTTACGGAGAAGTCGTATCGTGTAGTTTATTCAACTCGGAAATTATTCGAGATGTACCTACCTTGTCAGGTAGCGTGGGTTTGGTTCGAACTGGCGAAAAAAGGAATTTAATTTACAATTTTAATTTCGCTTTTTTTCTCGTTCCGCACTTTCACTCAGTTGAATGGAATTCTCTTTTCTACGGATTCAAAAATCTTAACTGGCACGCTTTTACAACGTCCAAGGTTCAAGCTGAAAAGGATCCCGTTTCTCGAATTTACATATATTATCTTATTACCCCGGCGTGGCGCTGGCACTTCATTAAAACTAACGCGGCGGCGTTTTCATTTCGCACACAATTTCCAACCCTTAGAAGCGAAGAAAATGTCGCTACAATCGAATACGACGCGCGTGTAAAACGAATAATGAGAATTTATTTTCTCACAAAACAACCAGACGCTCTTGTAATTCGTTCTTCCCTCATCAGACGAACAGGTCTTATCAGAGGCCGAAAAAGTTGTATAAGCATCAACGGATCCAGGAAGAAATCCTGGGAATGAAAATTGAGTGTGTGAGAAATTGTGTAAGAAATTGATAGTGCATTTCGAGGTGCACAGTCAAATATTTTCAATTCGTCACCAGTATGTTGTAAATGGGGGCATAGCTTTTTGGAAACTCATTTTTCTCATCCTAGGAAAAGCAGGGCTGGATTTCCAATTAGACAGACGAGGTACAGGCCAGTAGACAGGGGGGCTAGGAGCAACGCCCCTGGTGCAGTCATGCCCCCCCCCCGCAGTAAATTGGAAAAAACTTTTTCTACTTTTTAATGACGCCAGTAAGATTGGGGATTACTACGAGTATACATTTTTTGAAACTTTATTTTGGTATTACTGATTCCTTTCTCGTTCATTCCGCAACAGGGTTGTGCCGTAGAATAAACTGGCGTAGATTTTTAATTCAGTAGAATGAATGACTATTCTACACTTTTTTAGGGGTGGGGGGGTAAATTATTTTTCTTGTGGATAATTTTTTAAATTTTCGAGTCGAATAACAAATTTTTTCGTATCAAAAAACAATTTTCTTTCTTTATTGACAGAGAATGAGAAGCGTTCATATTTACTTTACTTTATTTTTTATTCAAAGAGAAAAAGTAAGTACTTACTTTTTATTCAAAAAAGGAAGATATGACCTTGGCGATATTTTTTTACTTTTTCCTTTTTGGCTTACTTTATTTTGGATTACCATTTTATCTTCTGTATTGTAAGTTTTAGTTTTTGGTGCTTTTATCACCATCCTATTTTGATTTTTCTTTCGATTTTTCAATTGCGTCCTTTGTAATTTATGCGTTTGTAATCGAATTTGAAATATGATATTTTACTCTGAATATTTTGATCTTTTTGTTCAGGGACCTTAATGGGCAGCACCAAAAATTTTTGTGAGCAGTTTCAAAAAACAGTATATACATAGTTTTCAAAATTTATTTATTAAGAAAAATGGTTAAAAAATACTAACGAAAACAAAAGTAAAAAAAGTTGAAGTTATACTTGATCAAAGTCAAGGTTGAACTCAAATTGTTGAGGCAATAGCGCACACTTTTCTTTTACAATTTTATTAATTTTTTTGAGGCGAAATTTTTTTTTGTGATGGAAAATTATCCAAAAGAAATGGTGATTTTCTTATTTTTGCTCAATGACAGGAATAGGTTCTTCTCAGGGAAGGAAAAACTAAACTTTTTATCTTTTTGTAACCTGACGAATGAACATGTTTCTTCTATTTCACGAAATGACATAATTTATTTGTGTTTCTTTCAATAAAAGGCCCGAGTTCTTCTCATTTAAGAAAGTTTACATGTTTTCATTAATTTCTGAAGTTTGAAGAAACTCAATTTCGTCCATTCTTCTAATCAAATCTTGGGCAAAATTTTCTAATTTAGCAACGTACATATTTTATTAAGTGTATCATAAGTTGTCTGCTTCGTCACAGCAATCAATGAATTCATTAAGTAGCGCAAATTCTTCATTAAATGTTTCTGAAATTTACCAAAAATTGGATTTTATGTATTCCTACAGATTTTTTCTCTTCTTTCTGAATATTTCTTTTAAGATTTATGTAATTTTCCTCGTCGCTTCCATTATTTGAATATTCTGAGAGCTGTCGGCTAAAATAATATTAGAGCTGTTCCCCGGATCTGGTTCGGAGAGGTCCCTTTTTGGGTTAAATTATTTTATATTATAATTTGAGTCAGATTTGGGGACATGGGGTGGTTCCTGCTCGGGTTACCTAGTAACACTTTGCCACGTTCATGATTTCATAATTCGGAGTCGGAGTTGTTCTTTTTGGGTTTGCTTAGTAGAGCCCTTCTAAATTTTTCCAACGAGCAAATTACGTCCGAATCGGAATTGATCATATGAGACATGAACGAGCTTACTTTTTGGAATGTTGAGGTTGACTTTTTCGCTCCGTCATTTACAATGTGGTTTATTTCAAATTCATAAGTTTTTAATTTCTGTAGAAGTACCTCCCGTTCCTGTTTGATTTTTTCTAAGGTTTCTCAAATTTTTCTCCTAAGTCAAACTTATTCCTTATTTCAGGGTTCTCCGAATTTCTTGAGTTTGTACTAGGATTCAATTTTTTGGTAAAATTTTCTGCAATGACATTTGATTTCAGTAGAATCGGAAGTAGGGTTTCTCTCACCGTTTCTTAACATTTCGATTTACATTATGTTGCACTTTATAAATTAGTAATTTTAGGTCCTGAATTAATGAGAATCTGATTAGGGTTCAGATTAAGTCAGAAATTCAGTCATGTTTTAACTACATACACAGATTTTGTACGAAAAAAATACGCCTGCGTCTAACCGCGAATGATAAATCTTGATTTTTGAAAATATCACTGACCGGAAATCAGGCGACAAAAAACGCTCGCATCTTCCTACCCAGAATTTAGCTAGACTGGACGATATATACAAAACCGTACATTCAAGCATGATTATTCACCCTGCATTATTGGCAACGCAGCAGGATCTCACCTTGGTCAGTAAATTTCTACCATATATGTATGAGATCTCACCTTACCCATTTTTTACACTAAATTTTTACATTTTTTCAATTTCCCGTAAAACTTGCCCTCTTAAGCTACAGGTTTTTTTTTTTTTTGATTTGACATTAAATTTCTTATAAAAACCATCATTAGCAATTTTCTTCTTTCTGGATTAGAACTGCTCAAAAAGGAATTCAAGATATTTCCGTTAAGAATTATTACTTTTCAACACAGATCACAGACGCACAGACTTTATGAAGATGATAATCATCTTCTTCAGATAATTTACCACTTCACAGAATTATATCGTTTATAGGGCTTATTTACCCTATATTTGAAACTGAGACCCATGCAATGAATGCAGAGGTTCTAGTATTTTGTAAAGTTTAATATGGGTATCCAATAATTGGTTCCAAAGGTCGCTAAATTCGGGTTTGGTAATTTTTTGGCCATATTCCCCGAACTGTGGCGCATACCGATGGAGAGGAGGTGTAAGATACTAACTTACTTTTTAAAACGCGATTGAAATTAGAAACATTTTTGAAATTTTAGTTCTCAAAATTTTTTGCAAAACAAGGCAACTAACTTCCAAACTGTAAGGGAGAATAACAAGAGTAAAACCAAGATAGTCAGCCAATAATAAATGAAATGTTCACGTTAATTTCGTTGGTTAGCAATAATTTCGTAATTTTTCCGGATAATCGCAATATGAGGAAAAACTTTTTCACTATTCATAACCATAAAACGATAACCCAGCTGGTTCTTCTATCCATGTCAACAACAATTTGTTGAGCTTAGATTTTTAATATACATAAATAATATTTCTCATCACTAAATTAATACACTCCCCCCTCAGAGGGTTATAATGAATAGAAAAGATACCAACATTTCCTAATACAATTTTGTACTAAGTGCAATTCACTTTATGGAAATCATGTTCAACCACTTTTCATGATCTTTAATTTTTTTCTGTGTGGTTACCACTACTGTCACCTTGTACCTTTTTCCCACTGGTATACGCCACAGTTCGGGGAATATGCCCAAAATGTTACCAAAACCGAATTTAGCGACCTTTGGAACCAATAATTGGATACCAATTTTAAATTTTACAGAATACTAAAACCCTTCCCCCTCATTGCATGGGTCTCAATTTCAAATATGGATCAATAGATGAAAGGAGGGAGGTGAATGAGGCCCATAAACGATATAACTCTGTGAATTGGTAAAGTAGCTGAAGAAGATGATTATCTTCATAAGATCTGGAAATCATCTGTGTTAAAAAGTAATCATTCTCAACGGGGATATCTTGAATTATATTTTGAGCTGTTCTAATCCCGATACAAGAAAATTGCTAATGACCTTTTTTATGGGAAATTTAATGTACAATCTACCGTAAATAGAAAACCAGTAGCTTAAAAGGGCAAGTTTCACGGGAGATTGAAAAAATGTGAAAATTTTCTGAGATGTGTACTAAAATTGATTTTATGAACACCCAGTTGAACTGATTCCGACCATTTTTTAGCTGTGGTTACCACAACTGCCCTCTACTATTACTTACTGGTACCATTTTTCTGTCCATCTTCAATCGTGAGAAAAAAAAAATTCAGAGAAAGAAAACGTTTCCAAGTTTGACCATATCTTTGTCCCTTCAAAAGAAATCATATGCAAGTATATCTACATATTTTCTGGGTAGGTTGCCTACTTACTAGGTGGAAGGGGGTTACCGCAAAAGAGACACCACGTATAAAACTAAAGTAATGGTATGTAATCAACATGAACATGATAGCTCACTCGTAAATATTTGTATAAACATTGGTCAGGAACAAATTGAGGAAATGCGATGCGATCTGACACACCCAGAGACTTGTAGCAGAAAACAAAATTTTACATCGGAAATGAACTGAATTTTTTTTCTTTGGTGTATAGAATGATTGTTCACACTATTGGGAACATCGTTCCAGCACCGTTTCCATTTTTCGCGATCTCCAACGTCGTCTGGAAGGCTTCTTACTGCGGGCGAGCACGTTTATAAAACCCAGGCTTCGGAATGAAAAATTTACGACTAGTAGACAGACTACGACTACGGAAACGAACATGTTCATTGAAATGAGTATCACCACAAGCATCAGTAAACTTCCTGCTACGACTACCGAATATAATCCACCACGGACAGAAGTCACCACTGAAGATGTATCCGAATCAACTTCAACGACCACCCGCAACATGACTTCAGCTTCACTAAGTGATTGCGAATAACTTCGATCATCACACATTTCATTTCAGTACAGTGGCGTAGCCAAGTGGGGGGGGGGACGAAGGGGGTGAATGCCCCCAGGCACCTGAAATCTAATGTAAAATATGCAAAAATGAGAGATTTCTCGCCTTTAAAACGCATTTTTTCGAAAAATTTTAGCTCAACCACTAATTTTACCTTCATTTTTTATAAAATAGTCCTCTAATATCCAATTTAAATAAAACCCTCAATTTTCTACTTTTTCTCCCATGAAAATCTTACTTCGCCCCACCCCTTTGGGAAAATCCTGGCTACGCCACTGTTTCAGCAGGAATGTAATACATTCCAATCTTTTTGTCTTGTTTCTGTAGGCCGTTATTGAGAGCGGCGATGTGAGAATGAAACCTTGAGCAATCTCAAGAAACACAAAGTATTATTTGTATCCTTTCCCCAATTCAACATTTCTAACTTCTTCAAAAAGAAATAAGTTGGTCCCAGTCATACCTGTAGTTTTATCCACTCCTCGTCTTCTTCATAGAAGAAAATAATCACATACCCTAGCTGATAGCCAAACATTGAGCATTTGATCTAGGACCCCTTGTGGATAGCTTTCAGCCATAGACTGATAGCAAAAGTAATCACAATACCATCTCGAGAAAACGTACAGACGGCAACTCGGGAAGTAAAAAAAAAACTAATTTGGAGAAAAAGATTTGAAGATGATTTGTAATTAATTTTTTCCCTTATTTGAGATTTTTTGAGTTCCACTCTGATCATAGACCCATAGAATGCTACCAAGACAAATCTAAATCTAAGAAGCGTAAATTTAAATTCACACCCAGAACACAAATAACCGAATCTACGATATATGAACCAATAGTTCGGAATCTGATAAACGACAGAACGAGGAATAAGAGATCAACAAGCGTAGAAAGGAAGAACGGCGAAATTATAGAGATACTAAAAGCGGCAATAGAAAGATACAGAGCAAAAGTGCGCGAAGGAAAATGCGACAAAAGCAAACCCAAGAAGCCGGATAATATACAAAAACTATTCATTAAAAGGAAGATTCTCTTGCAAAAGAAAAAAACGGTCAGTTAGCGACAAAATAGAGCTTAACTTGACAAGCAAACTTATTAAGAAAACTATGAGAGATTTCAAAAAAGACAGGGACGAAGAATACATAAGAGAGACGCTGGAGAAATCAAAAAGTACAAAAAAAATTAGGAAAGAGCTTTTGACAGGGACAAATCTCCTAACCTACCTAACAGATGAGGGGGGAAAGAAGGTCTACGACAGAATTAAAATAAACACGACAGCTAGCCACTTTTATAGACAATTGTACAGTTCAGACGATCACAATAAGAAAAAATTAAGTTATCATAATACAGATAAAGTAGAACCCTTCACACTCGATGAAATAAAAAAACTAACTCATGCAATCAAAAAAGAAAACGCCCCCGGGCATGATCATATAACAAACGAACAAATAAAATACGGAGGAGACACCCTAATAAGAAAAATTACAGACCTATTCAATCTAATACTCGAGAAACAAAAGATTCCAAAAGACTGGAAACTACTTGATACAATTTTGATACCTAAGAAGGGAGATAGACATAAAATTACAAATTATAGACCAATAAGCCTAGGATCAGCTCTATCGAAACTGTTTTCCAAAGCTGTAGAACAAAGGTTAGGAGGATATCTAAGCAAACAACAACCTCGAGAACACGCGGGTTTCAGAAAAAAATTTTCTACCATCGATCATTTGCACACAGTGAATACCCTTATCGAAAAAAGTCACCAATACCAAACAGAGGTATACCTTCTACTTATAGACTACACCAAGGCTTTCGACTCGATCAAACACCAATATCTGATGAACGCACTAATAAAACAAGGGGTGCCAAAAACATACGTCGAAATTATCTCAGACATGTACGCAGACCTGAAGGCAAGGATAGTAACAGATATAAAGGGACCATACTTCGACGTACAGAAAGGAGTAAGACAGGGGGACCTACTATCGCCGATTTTGTTTAACTGTCTGCTCGAAGAGGTGTTCAGGTCACTAGATTGGGAAAATAAGGGAATAAGAATAAACGGCGAGTATCTAAACAATCTCAGGTTCGCGGATGACGTCATCCTAATAACGAGTAGTTTCAGAGAGTTAGAGGAAAAGGAAATGGCGACCGAACTGATAGATAAGGGCAAGGACGCGGGATTAAAAATAAACATGGAAAAAACAATAATGCTCTCTAACGTCGCCGAGACGCCCCCACTAAAGTTAGGAAATCAAAAAGTAGAGAAGGCCGACGACGCGATATACCTGGGACAGATAATCAGCTTCGAGAATAAAGTAGATAAGGAAATTAATAGGCGCATCAGCCTGTCCTGGACAAAATTCTGAAGTCTGAAGCATGTTCTAAAGGGTAGCTACAAAAACAAACTAAAAAGCTCAATATTCAACTCTTGCGTGATACCAACCTTAACCTACGGCGCACAAACTTGGTCCCTAACACTCGCCCAGGAAAACAAAATAAAATGCGCCCAAAACAAAATGGAAAGATCGATACTAAAAATTAAACTAACAGATAAAATCCCAATAAAGAGCATTAAGTACAAACTAAGATGGAATCTAAATTCAATACACGTGATTCGAAGACTCAAGTGGGACTGGGCAGGACATGTTGGAAGGATGATCGACGACAGATGGACTTACAAATTAACTTTTTGGCAACCATACAAAAAAAGAAGAAGTGGACGTCAGAAAATCACTTGGCGAGATGACCTAGACAGGTTTTTAAAGAGTAAAAATAATTTTCACAGGGTAACCTGGGATAGATCAGAGTGGAACAGGCTGAGGGAGGCCTATGCCCAAAAACAGGGCCTGGTGGGGTGAACCGGAGTTTGGTCGTTAGTACTACCATACTAATTACCAAAATACAGAAGTATAAATATTTGTAAAACCACCAAAAAAAGGCTTAATAAATAAATAAATAAATAAATCTGAGATTTGCAATTGATTTCTTCTCTTATCTGAGGCAGTCGTGATGGTGTGAACGAATGTTCGTTCCTTGAGAAGAGGAAAAAGAAATCGCTCACTTTTACGAAATAGAAAAACAAAACCAATCCCATTGGCTGCGTCCGAATTTAGTCCCGAAAGGGTAATGTCGCAGCGGGAGTGATTCCGAGTTCAGTCCGTGCAAGCAGTTTAGTTTAGTCCCGTAATTTTACATGCGCCTGCGAGTAGGTAGTAGACTATTCTTTCATCTACAAAGAGGAGATGTAACGCTATTGTCAAGCGTGCGCCTGGAATATTTAAAACGTGTTCCCTTTAAACTGACGGTGACATCGGATTCAGCGTGAAAAAATAGATCCAAAAATATATTCGTTTGTGTCTGGAAAATTTGCTAAAACCAGATATAAAAATGAAAGTAGCAGAAATACTGCAGAAACTTTGAACTTGTTTTTCTCACAGGTTAGATCTTTATGTTGCCGCGTTTGAAGTGCTGTAACTCTACGAATTTTGAACAGATCTCAATAATGAAAAAAAAAAAAAAAAAAAGAATGTGGCGCATCCGATCAGCGCATTATCTCAAAATTGATTTTTCCGCAACAAGCCCGGGTATGTCAGATCGCATCACAAATAATGTGAATTTCGCTATTTAGTGAGTAAATTAACAAAAGATGGAAGGAGTAACAGGGATATTAGTAGTATAATCGCAGAAGCCAAATTAGCATGTTATCGAAAAAGTCATCTTTTCAAATCAAAAATCTGGAAATCAAAAAATTATTTTTAAAAACTGAATATGTTTGGAGTGTAGCCTCGTATGGATGTAAAACTTGGACCATAGGGAAATCAGAGAAGAGAACGATCGAAGGCTTTGAGATGTGAGGTGCTATAGGCGGATATAATATACTTCGTATCAAATGGACGGATAAGGTAGGAAATGAGGAAGTACTCAACAGAGTTGGAATTGTTTGAAGAGGATGAGAGAAAAACTAATAGAGGATAACTTGAGGCAGCCAGGAATAATATCACTGCTGCCAGAAGAAAGGGTAGAAGGAAAGATTTGGGTAAGTTGGCAAAGATTCCAGTACGTTCAACAAATAATGGAAGACGTCAGGAAGAAATGGAGAGCTGCATTAGACCGGTCGTAAGATTGATAAACTTATCATCATTCTATTACAGATAGAGAGCTCGGTGAGGGCTCATTTACTTTCCGATGTGCCTACTTTGTTCCTAGATACGCCGACCAAGTGGTCCCTTTTCCTGCACACACTCACAAACACGGAAATAGGAGATGACAAAGGATGTAAAGGAATTTAAATACTCAAGTACTCCGATAACGCCAGATGGAAGAAGTAAAACAGAAATAAAGAGTAGAATAGAACAAGCTATAACAGGAGGGGCTAAAGCCCCAGCGCCTAAAATAACTTTATAAAAATCCAAAAATATAGCCCCCCCCAAAAAAAAAAAAAAAAATATAAAAACAGATTTTTTTCTCGGTAATACTTCCTTTGTAAGAAAAAAAAGCCTTGCTGTATTAAGATCAATTTTAAAATAAAATTTAGGGGGCTAATTTTGAAATCCGGGGGGGGGGGCTTAAGCCCCCCTCGCCCCTTCCTATTTCCTCCACTGGCTATAAGAAAGCTCTTTTTCAATAAGGAGACATATTCAGGGCAAATATAGATTTGAAAGTGAGACTTTTTAAAAATTTATTTCATTATCGAGCCACGGAGCTACACTCTTGAGCTATGGGCTCGGAAAAGGCTGTTGTCCGTACGTCGCAGAGGTATCCAGTAGCAGAAAGGTACATAGGTGAGGGTGAGAGTTACGAAGGCAGTGTTGGAGGGGTATGAGAAAAGGTGGTACACAGTGAGAGGGTCTTCATCTTCACAGTATGGGCAGTTGAGGGGATAAAGGTTAGTGAGAAGATGTGTATGTGTGAGGTGTGTACGTCCAATCCTTAGGCAGGCGATGATAATTTCCTCGTGGCGGGAGGAACTTTGGGACGTTGACCAGGGGACAGGTGTAAGCTTGATTTGGGCGAGCTTGTTGTACCGAGAGGCTTGGTACCGCCACTCTTTGAACCACTTACGCAAAATGGTCTGGCGAATGACGGAAGTGAGATCTGTTGAGATAGGGAGAGGTGACGAGTGATACATAGGAGATGTGTAGCTTGCTGTGCTGCTTGATCAACTGCCTCATTTCCTAGGATACCAATACGGCTTGGGATCCAGATGAGTGAGATGCTCTTGGTGGTGAAGGAAATGAGATGGAGAATGAGATGGATGCGTTGGACAAGAGCGTGCGCTTAAAGACGATCAGAAATAGACGTTAAGGAGGAAAGTGAATCCGAGAGGACCAGATAGTGGATTGGTCTTCGATCGAGGAGATCGTGACTAGGCACTGTAAGATAGCATGGAGTTCGGCTGTGTAGATGAAAGCTGTGTTTTTAAGTCGGAAGGAGTGTAGTAAACTATCTATGGAGTAGGCGTAAGCGATGCGTCGGTTGTAATTTAAACCATCAGTGAAGCATAGGATGCGGTCAGGATAGCGGTCTAGAATTTCTTGCAAATGTGTTCGATAAACTTGAGGGGGGGGGGGTGTAGATTTTTTCGGGAATTCTGTAAGTTCAAAATTGCATGGAAGAAGGTTCAACAACCAGGGTGGGGGGGGGGGGGTGATGTATGGATTGTTGGTAGTGAATTATAGCAAAAAGTATGGGATAGTGTCCCTTGAAAGTGTGATCGTAAATGCAGTGAGGATTTAGGAACAGGGGAGTAGTTTGAAGGGTTAAAGAGATACTAATAGGCAGGATTATTAGGGTTGTGTGCTATCGTAACGAGAAGTTTGGCAGTGAGTTGCATTCGGCGGTAAGAGAGAGGAGGAATTCCAGCATCGGCATACATACTCAAAGCTGGACTAGTGCGAAAGGCGCCAATAGCGATACGTAAACACGCATATTGAACAGCGTCAAGAAGTTTTAAGTATGAGGGAGGGGCAAGTCCATCGGATCAGAGTCTGGTATAACTGAATGAGTAGTCCTCTGCTACATCCGTTGGAAGGATGTGAGCGGCACTTCAGAACATTGAGTGAGCCATACATTTGGCTTTTATGTGTTTAATATGAGGTAACCAGGAGAGGCGAGCGTCACGACAGAGACCGAGAAATTTGACTGAATTGGAGCGAAGAATCGATTGTGAGTTGAGCAGAAGAGGTGGGTAAGTTAGATTGTTTGTTCGATGCTGGAACATCATGAATTCTGCCTTGCTACGTGATATACGGAATCCGTGTCCAGAGGACCATGTTTCGATTAGTTTTATGTTTTCTTGGAGTAGTCTGTGGGCACGTTGTGGGTTTTAGGATTCAGGTGAATGCTGCCATTTCTTCGAACGTATATTTGGAGTATAGCATAGATGTGAGACCTGGGCAATAGGAACACAAAATAGAGAAAGGATAGAAGCTTATGAAACGGTGTTATCGAAATAATAGAAAATCAAATGGATAGATGAAATCAGGAATGAGAACGTATTGAGGTGAACAGGAAGGGGGAAAAGGTCATAAAACATCTAGGGATGTCATTACTGCTAGAGGGAATAGTTGAGGAGGAGAACTGGAAAGGAAGGCAAAGAATGAGCTATGAAGAGTAGATAATGACGAATACGAAGCATAAATTCTTCTTCGAAATGGAACGATTAGCGCAGGAATAAGAAAAGTAAAGAGATGCAACCTACTAGTCGAGAGACTAAAAGGAATATATCATCATCATCAATGCAGAAGTCTGGTCTGCCTTTAGTAACAACTTTTCGTCGATAAACGATTTGGAATTATCTCTCACACTTGATACGCTCATCGTGTGTACTAGTGTGACACCACACAGGAACTGCCAATTTCGTCGAGCTTTTTGCCATCGAATTGCTATTCGGTATTCTCGAGGGCTGAACTTGAAAAATTATTCATAAAATCACTCGGCCCGTGAAATTCGCTCTCGTCCTCGAACGCAATTTTAATCCCTGAATTGAAAACACATCTCGCACAGAATGATCCGAATAACGTTCGCAGGTAAAAACAGGTCGAAGCGGTAAAACGTTTTCGCCAACAATTTAAAACAAATACCAAAATCGATATCAGGCCACCGAAAACAATTAAAACGAGGGAAAGGCGAATTTTTTTTTCGTCAGGTTTTGATTTTCGAGTAAGACGAGGAGCAACGCTCCGGCTCAATTTTCTCTCTGTTTTCTCGCATATATAGGTCGCGCAGCCTTTCTCAGATCGCTGTGTTTTCCCGAGTCTCAGGTTTATTTCTCCGCCTCTCTATTTCTATATATGTCACTTTTGTTCGGAGTGTAATCGAAGGACGAGATAGTATGCCGAAAATTCGCTCGAGGTGATGAAAATATTGCTACATCTTTTGTTTATTCTTTGCGTTGCCTTTGATAAATGGCGTTTACTCTGCGTATAATTTGAGCGCGAAAGGTTGACAGAGGATTTTGTTCTACGTGGAGATGGGCTGTACGAAGACAAAAAAAAAAAAGTTACCGAGGGCTGCGAAATGAAATGGTCGAAATGAAACATTAAAAGACGTTTCATTTAAAGTTAATGTTTCTATAAAGCGGTTGACTGAAAAATGTTCCTCTCGCTCTTGTTTTCCTCCCTCACTCGATTCACTTAGGTGACTTAAATGCGTTTTTCTTGGGTTTCAGATGATTATAATCGCGTTGTATTAGAGCAGATCGAAAATATTCCAGACTCGGATTACATTAATGCATCATACGTCGATGTAAGTAATTTTTCTGTTATTTTGTAATTTATATTTTTTACAACTTTTTTTTCAGGTAAACAAAGGTTTGTCTAACTGTCGTTATATTCATTATTTTATTTGACTGATCTGATCTCGTTTGATGACAACAAGAATTATACCTGAGTATGTATGAAATTGAAATTTCGCCCAACCGGCGCTTCGCGCCTCGTCCAACCACCACAGTCCTCAGTGTTCGATCTAAAACTTTTGTTCCTGAGTTGAAGTTTGCTTTGGGCTACTTCTGCTCCCCCTCTATCAGCGGTCCTCAATCTTCCACCATGAACCCCCTTCCATCTTTTCTTCATCGCGAGCCTCCTCCTCCACCACGGTCGTTCTCCGCCTCCCCGGTCACACTTAAACAGTTGCAGCCCTCCTCAGCCACGAATTCCTCCCCCAAAACGGCCATACTCTACCAGAGGCTTCAATGTCCACGCCATGGTCTTTTACCTCCACAGTATTCCCCCCTACGAACCCTTCCCTCTCCCTTGGACTTGTTCCTCACCTCTAGAACCACTGACCACCACAACCGACTTCCACCACCTGGGCCTTAATCTCTTCCCATTACCCTCTCCCTCACTCCATGACTTTCTCCATCCACAGCTTCTCCCTCACATGGCACCCTCTGTCCATTCCTCCGATCATCACCCAGTCCTCCACCTAGTCTCCCCCATCACCCTCTTCCACCCCGAGTGTCCTCCCCCATTAGGACCACGTCCCCCAACCACCCCCATACCACTATGGCCTTCATTTCTGTTCACGTACCACGCCCCCACCAAGACCTCTTCGTCCATCACTACGCCCTCCCCAATTGCGGCCTGAATCCCTAACTACAGCCTTCCCCCTTCTACTGCTCCTTCTCTGCGGCCTCCTCGTCCTAACTCTCTCGAAAATCCCCTGGTCCTCCACTCAGGAGCTCCCACCACCATGACCAACCTTCCCCCTCAGACTCTGCCACCAGCCCCTCCCGCACCACGATTTTCATTTCCCTCCCTGGTCCTTCCTTCACCCAGGACTTCCTCCTCCACCAGGACCTCTTACTCACCATTACCCCCACCACCCAGGACCTTTATACTCCTCCTGAGGCTATGCCCCAGGGATCTCCTCCCCATTCTGGAGCTCCCTCCACCATGAACCACATACTAGGGGTAGGCTACCCTTGGAGAAATGAGCAGTTAGTGGAGCAGTGTAGGCAATCCGCAGGCGGCAGATACTCCCGAGGGTAGACTACTCCTGGAGAAATGAGGAATTAAGGGGCAGTGTAGGCAACCCGCAGTGGTTTTCTTTCTCATTGATAATTTTCGAAAAAAATTTCCAATTTTATTCAACGAATTTCTTAAAAAGTCTTCGGGTAAATTTTCCGATAATTTTTGAAGAGTTTCGTAGGAAATATTTGGGGAAAAACTCTGATGGTATTTGAAAAATCTTCAACAATCTTCAGAAATAATGTTCTGCGAAGAATTTTATCGAAGATCCTCGGGGAAAGTCTCTTACGATTTTTAAGGAATTTCATCGAAAATTTTCGGAAAACAATTCCGATAATTTCCGAAGAAACGTATCGGAAATATTTTTTTATTTCCAGTGTTTTCCAAAGAATTTAAAAGTTTGATGATCTCCGGAGAAAATTTCATCGAACACCCGTAGGTAAAATCTCCGATGGTTTTTAAAGAATTTCATCGGAAATTTTTGGGATAAAATTTCGATAATTTCCGAAGAATCCTATCGGAAATCTTTAGAAAAAATTACCAATGTTTTTCAAAGAATCTCAACAATTGTTTTTTAATTTAACGAGATATTTAATACCAATTACTTTGAGAAAATTTTCTGGTAAATTTTGAAGAATTTCATTGGAAATATTCGGGGGAGAACTCCGATGGTTCTGAAGAATTTTATGAAAAATCGTCGCAAAAAATGTTCGATGATCTCCGAAGAATTTCATCGAAAATCTTCGGATCCGAGTCCCTTAAATGGTAAAAGTAGACAGACATTCATGCAGCAGGATAAGTTGCCTACATTCTATAAGATTGGAGGTTCCCACCGAGAAATGGAAGATTCCCCTTCAGCAGGTACATACGCAACTTATCATGACATCGAGTAAATGTATTTGCTTGCTCTCACATTTAAAAGGGCAAGAAGAGAACATGTCCAGTATTCATGGAAAATTGTTTTCGAACAATTTGATTTTGCATAAGAACATGCTATTTTCTTTTTGTACTTTTTGAAATACATATCAATCCTTTTATTTATCAATTATTTTGAACATTCATTATTTTCATTATTGATAATTTTAATTACTGATTATTTTGATAACTGAACAATTTGATCCTCTATAATATATTGCTTGTCAATTTTTAAAAGATCAGTTTGTCTAGCATGATAGGCTTTTCCCTTTTTTTCATTTATGCTCTCAACCCGAGACCTGGAATCCGTCCTTTCGGGCATTACCTCAGAGACGTCGGGGAGACCATTGGGGCTGTCTTAGTCCTCTTCTCTTCTTATCGAAGACCCGGCCTAGGTCGAAATGTGGCGAATTGCTACGTGGGCTCGAACC
The DNA here is from genome assembly GCA_031841125.1 of Acanthococcus lagerstroemiae. Classification (NCBI taxonomy): domain Eukaryota; kingdom Metazoa; phylum Arthropoda; class Insecta; order Hemiptera; family Eriococcidae; genus Acanthococcus; species Acanthococcus lagerstroemiae. The sequence continues at coordinate 42,314,938 of CM063114.1, read as the reverse complement.
CGGTACGTCCGAATTCCGAGACCAGCGTGCTACCTACTCGGCCAACCAAACCCCAGCATAATAGGCTATCCTAAATTTTAATTTTTTAAATTCTTTTTCTTCTTCTTTTCCACGTTCTATATTTTTTCCTTTCTATTTGACCGCATATTTTTGAAAGGACATTGTGTTAGGATCCTTCGTCCCCTAACATCTTTATCTCATATTTTATCATACATATGCAGTTTATTATAATCATTATTATCATTATCGTTCGATGCGCTTTTCGCTTTATTTACACGAACTTTAATTTAAGCTTCTCTGGTCGACACTATCGTGCCGACATCAACATCATGCATCTCCTCCATGCTATTTTTTTAAAGATGCGTAATATCATAACCGCGTTCTAAGCCTTACCACTTTTCCTTTCATCTACCTTTCCACGATTATTATTTACATTTTTCTATTTTAACATTGCTACCTTCTTATTTTTTCGTCTTATCTGTCGTATTTATTTAACCTTTGGGTTCCTCTTGATTACTTTCACTTTTCCAATCAGTCACACAATCCGTGGATGCGTGACCCCGTCGGATCTATCTATAATAAAAATTGTATATAAGATGACAATTATTATCAATCAATGAGTTGCTCATTATTAGTTCATCAGTTACGAAGTAGTTAATACTCGTCACATTAGACGTGTATATTCTTAAGGCCTCGAAGCCACTTTTATAATTTTCATGTAATATAGTTATTTTTTTGAAATCAACCAAGATTCAGTTTATTCTCGCGAAAGTTCGTACAAGTCCGTCGGTACCATAACAATTGTTTATTCCATTTATCAAGTTACTCAATATTATAGTTCAAAATGTACGTAAAATTTTGTTTATAGTTTAAATGTGATTGCTTGCAAAAAAAACCTCTTGAGAACCATTTATCAAACATAGCAGTGGCGTAGCTTCGGGGGCACAGGAGGGCGACCCCCAATATTTTTACATAGTCCTCTAATATCGGCGATTTTTAAAAAATACCGCAATTTTCGACTTTTTATCCCTTGAAAATCTTATTGTGCCCCCTCCCCCTTTGAGAAACCCATAGCTACGCCACTGAAACATAGGAATTCGTGAACTCGAAACAAATCAAGCAGGTTCTTTCTCTCTCTCTCTCTTTTTTTTTCTTGATAGCCCTACCCTACTTAGAATGAATTCGACTCCACGCTCTTCTTCAAAAAGTTGTAATTATCTACTTGCAAAAAGTACTGATTGTAGCAATACCATTTTTAAAATTTTATGTCCTGCCTTTTTAGTGTCTCATTTCCCGACAGCATTATGGTGTCGACCCATTTTCTGTTGATGTAACAATTTTTGCTAGGCGAATCGAAGATTTTCACTTTTTTGTTCGTACTGCTAGTTTACGATGGTTACACATACTCGGTTCAGATTAGTACATATAACCCTACTTTCAACCCTTTTCATGAGATATTCTATGGTTAGTGGATACCCATGTAAATGTTAACGACTATCGTGAACACCCAATTTATAAATGCGGTTTCACGGCATTAACCCTCACAAACGAGAATTAATACCTGTTACATGTGAGCGAAGACGAATAATGAATGAGCCTTTAGCCTTATAACCCGAGCTCGCACCGCTACGCACTCCATTTTAATATCGCTATTAAATGGTATCTTTCTTTATACAACCATGAGACCTGATAAAAAAAAAGTACTTTATTTTACTTATTTTATAAACTTTTCATTTATCAGTCTTATTTTATTATTACTTTTTATTTATTATTTTTTTTGTTGGAAATTCCGCTGTTTTACTCAATGATGTTGTATTCATTGCAGTGAACGGTGCGAGCAGAGCTTTGAAGGGAGGGAGAGAAAAATTTTGCCGTTGGAAAACTCAGTTTTCTAACTCACGAACATTCTTGAAATCAAGTAGCAAAAAGAAAGAAAGAGAGGAAAAAAGAAAAAGATCAGCACTTCTGATCCAATTTTCAGTTTTGCTGAATGACAAAAACATTTCTCAAATCAACAAGCAAAAAACAAACAATGCTCAAGGTTTTTGAAATTTTTACCAACGGGGCTTTCGATTTTCCCGGCTGAGTTGGTCGATTTTACTAAATTTACCAATTCTGGAATATGTTTTGGAGAGGCTCCCCACAACTTTCCGTTGGTACGTGTCCGGGTGCAAAAAATCTTGACCTTTGTCAATGCCTCGAGAAGCGATCCAACTTTATCAGATCTTCGTTAGCCTATTCCTCCCGATAGCCAAGGTTTCCACAAATGTTTGAAAACACCCGAAATTGCAAATTAGTACATTCTCGACTGATGTTTCGTTTTGATTCTGTATCTGACTTTTGAATCTGGATTCAGCCCCTTGCCCCGCTGGAATGGTCTTTAGGTACAGTAAGGCCTAATTCAACACTTCCAATTTCATTGGCCCCTCTGTGTGCGCTACCTTGGTGAGGTGAGGGGGCTTAAGGAAAAACTAAAGGCACATAGAAGAAGGATACCTCCGACAGATAAATCCTGATGGGAAACTACATTAGTATTCTTGCCTGGAGATGCGTCTTCACCACCATAATTATGATGGAAACTCACAAAGTAAATAACAATACGGGACGTAAAAAGTCTCCAATTCAGATGTCCGGGTGGAGACTACCTAGAGACAAACTATCAGAAAGGAGAATAGGGACATGAGATGTAAGGACACTGAATGAGGTAAATTAGAGAACTTAGAAAAAGAGATAAAAGATTAAAATCAGATATAGTAGGAATTAATGAACTGAGATGGCCAGAAGAAAATGATTTTTGGATTGGGGAACATAAAATAATTAACACAGTAGCTAAAAGAGGGCAAGCAAGCGGAGATATCAGTATGAATAAGACTGTAAAAAATAAATTTCAAAAGTTATTCCCAACATAGTAAGAGAATATTGATGGTGAAAATTTCAGCAAAACCAGTATCTTTAAGGATAGTCCATGTTTATAAACCTACAAGAAGTTATAGTGACGAAAAAGTAGGAAAAATTTATGAAGAATCTGATGAAGTACTAAGAAGCAAGGTAAGAGGAAAAGGAAATTTAATTATAACGGTAGATTGGAACGTCAGAGTAGGCGGAAGAAAAGAACAAGGGGTATGCGGAAAGCGTGGTTTAGAAGAGCGAAATGAAAAAGGGGAGAAGTTCATGGAATCTTATGTAGAATTTAAATTAATTATAGGAAACAGTCTACTCAAAAATCATGAGAGAAGAAAATACACTTGTAAAAAGCTTAGGAAATGAAAGAAGATATCAAATAGATTATATATTATGACGAGAAGAATATATAAAAATCAAATATTGAATTGTAAGACATACCCGGGAACGGATGTAGATAGTGATCACAATTTAGTAGTAATGAAATCATGGTGTCTACCAGTTTCATAAAATGAAAATTCATGCTATTTTCTTGTTTTTTCATACCATTTTTCATGCTTCAAATTTTCTGTAAAAAGTACCCTCCCCCCCTCACTGTATATGCCTGTTTTGTAGGAAATTTTATGCGCTTTTCTAGCAGTTTCATTCTGATGAGATAATTTAATTTGAAAAAAATCCGTGCTTTTACAAAGAAACTGCAAACAATCATGCCATTTTCATTATTTCATGCTACTTTGAGTAAAACATTATGCTATTTTCTGGTTTTGCGTGTTTTCATGATCAGTAGACAGGGACGTGCCGATCGGGGGGCAGGGGGAGACTTACACCCCCACCCCGTAGGAATTTTTCACTCAGCAGTTGGGAAAATTTACCATTTCAGTCATGCGAGTTGGAAAAATCCAACAAGTTAAAAAGGTTTCTTTTTTTTCTTTTCTTTCTTTGGTAAGTACTTGGGAATTGAGTTAAGAAGTTGGGAAAACTCAACAAGTCAAAAGGTTTTTCTTCTTTTGCATTGATACTTGGGAATTTTGAGTCGAGTCAGTTGGAAAAATCCAACAGGTTTTTTTTTCTTTGCTTTGATACTTGGGAATTCTGAGTTGAGTCAGTTGAGACTTTCACAATTTTTACCCCCCCCCCCTCCCCAGGCAAAACTCTTCGGTACGTCCCTGTCGGTAGACACCCTCGAAATGTAGATTTAAATTTAAAAAGTTGAATAAGAAGAAAGTAGAAACAAAATGGAATCTGGAGTTATTGAAAGATGTAAAGAAATGAGAAGAATATCAGAAAGGAATAACGAAAGAACTTTGTAAATCACAGGAAGCACTAAAAAAAGCAATACAACTGGTAGCAAGGAAGAAATAGGTACTTAAATAAGAGAAAGGAGAAAACCATGGGTGAAAAGTGAGATACTAGAATTAATGGAAGAAAGTACGGACAAACAAGCCAATGATAGAGAAAGTAAGAACAAATACAAGGCTTTAAGAAATCAAATAAAGAGAGAGCGTATGAAAAAGCTAAGATGGATTAACCAGAGTTGTGAAGATACTGAGGAGCAAATGGAAGCAGGGAACCCCGCTCAGGCATATAATGAAGTAAAGAGATAATTTGGAACAAGAAGAAAGAGAACAAATTATTTAACGGATGAAAAAGGAAAATTACTAGATTCTAAAAAAGACAAAATTAAAAAATGGGTGAGATATGTGGAAAAACTGTACAAGAATGGAGTAGGTATAAGTAGATGTGTGGAACGAGAAGACAGAATGGAGGATGAAGAAAGAGGAGATCCTATTTCAAGATGGAATTTGATAAAGCTCTGAAAGATATAAAAACGGCTAAAACAGAAAAAATTGAAGAAACTGCTAGTGAGTTATTGAAAAATGCAGGAGAATTTTTTTTTTTTAAATGTATACGAATTAATTTGCAAAAATGTAAGAGGAATAGATTTCCAGAAAAGCAAGTTGATTATCATCCCTAAAAAAAAACAGGAGCAAACAAATGTGAAGATTATCACACTATAGGTTTACCAAAGATTCTAGTTAAAAATGAATGAGAGAATACAATATAAAATGGAAGAAAGAGTGAAAGGAGATCAGTTTGGATTCAGAAAAGGTAGAGGAACTGGGAAAGCAACTTTGAGGCTTTTATCAGAAAAAAGACTGGAAAAAGGTTTAAATACTCATGTAGCATTTGTAGATTCTGAAAAGACGTATGATAATATTGAACGGTCAAAAATGTTTCAAATATTGAAGGAGATAGGAGTTAAGTATGATGTGAGAAAAGTAATATACACTTATTTAAGGATCAAAATGCTCAAATACAAATAGAGGATAAACTGGTAGATGCTAAAATTCAAAAAGGAGTCAGACAAGTTTGCGGTTTGTCATCAGTACGGTTTAACTTATTTATAGAAAAAGTAATCGAAGAAATGAATGAAAGGAAATAAGGTGTCATAATACAAGGAGAAACGGTCAGAATGATAAGGTTTGCAGATCGCATTGCAATGGAAAAAAGTAAAGAAGAATTAAAGAAAATATTGAAAACGTTGGATGAAACATTGAACATACAATAAAAAATGAAGATGAATAAAATTACATAAAACAAAAGTGATAATAGTCAGTAGATTGAAACAAAATCCAATAGATCTATATGGAAATAGGAAATGAAAAAATAAGGGAAGGAAAGGAATTTAAATACTTAGACACAAGACCGAAGAAATAAAACATAAATAAAGAGTAAAATAAAACAAACTGAGAGCTTCCCCCCCCCCCAAAAAAAAAAGGAGATGTATTCAGGCCAATATAGATGTAAATGAAAGACTGAGATTTCTGTAGGTTTGGAGTATAGCGTATAGCACTGTATGGATGTGAGACTTGGACAATAGGAACACAAGAAAGAAAAAGGAGAGAAGCTTTTGAAATGTGATGTTATAGGAGAATGGTTTAAAGTCAAATGGACAGAAAAGATCAGGAATGAGGAAGTATTGAGGCGAACAGGAAGGAAAAGAGAAATTCGGAATATAATTATAAAGAGAAGAGTTAAAATGATAGGTCATAATTTAAGATATCCGGAGCGAGGGAAAGAATTGAAAAGGAAGACAATGAATGAATTAGCAGAAGCAGACAAAGTGTAAATCCTTCTCAGAAGTGAAAATATTATCACAGGCGAGGAAACAAGTGGAGAGACGCAACCTGCTGGTCGAGAGGCTAGAGACTGACTATAACTACAACAATTTCATTGAAGAACAGTCTTCCAAGATCAATTTTTAGCAATAATTACGAATCTGACATTCAAATTTTGGAAGCTCTCTATGATTATACGGGATAAATGGAACTAATCCAATATTAAGCTCGTCAAAGATTATTAATTTATCATATTCTTATCCTGGCCAGGAGAAGGTGATCCGGACGCTTGGCAAAGATGCTGTTCAAATGAGGGGGATGTTGAACCTATGGAACCTAAGGAAATCAAAAAAGTTTTAAAAAAACCTAAAACAGGACGGGCTCCAGGTCCAGACGGAATCGAAAACGAAAATCTGAGGATGTTCAGTAGCCTCCTGGCCAAACCCTTAGCAAAAATATTCAACTATGCTCTCTCTTGTCCAACCTTTCGCCACAACAATGGTACCTCTCAGAAATCGTTCTGTTATATAAAAAAGGTGAAACTGAAATCAATAACTATCGTCCCATAAGTCTATCTCCGAATGTGGGGAAGGTTTTCATGAATATTATTAAACAACGGATCTACAACCTCCTAGACAGCCAACAACCTGTTGAGCAAGCAGGTTTTAAGAAACAATTATAGCACCGCTGATCATATTCAAGCCCTAGTCAAATTCTAGAGAAAGCAAACGAATTTCAAATTAAATTAGCTATTATGTTTTTTGTAGATTTTAATAAAGCTTTCGATTCACTCTTCCACGACAAAATCTGGAAGACATTGGCTATCCAAGGAGTTCCAAAAAAAAAAAAAAAAAAACTACAAAAAATCTCTATTCCAACTCGTTGGCTCAAATGAAACTAGACAAAACAGCAGATTGTTTTAAAATCAAAAGAGGAGTCAAACAGGGGAACCCACTCTCACTAAATATTTTTAATGCTGTATTAAAACAAGACTTCCGCGAGTAAAACTGGAGGGAAGATTAAGAGACAATAATCTGCTAAATTTCAAATATCTAAACAATTTAAGATTTGCTGACGATATTGCTGTAATTGCAAATAACGCAGCTGAAACTGAAACTACACCAGTGTACGAATTCCACAATTCCGAGTCTCCATACAAGCTATGTACCATGCCTGAAACTAAATTTCAAATCTAGGAAACAAAGACATACCCTCACAGTTGACAGCAAACGATGTAACAGTTTCCCTTCAATAATTTCCGCATGTCATCAAATCGGAGACACGAATTTCATCATCAACCTCGCTCTGTCTCTACTCGAACGAGCTATCTGGAGCATGTTCTCAACAACTTCGATTCGAAAACCAGGATAACGAGTTGAAGTTAAACTTATAACACCAGCAATTGAAATTTATAATATTATACTCGAAGGAAACCCAACCCTTTTTGAAAACTGGGTTAATTAGACTGGCGAGATTTTCGTACAACCAAAACTTGCACTAAAATTATACGAAATTCGTAGACAGCTGAAATACAAGCTCTTATGCCTTCCGCAGTTTACAACGAGTTTGGAATACAAAAAACTACGCCAACATTCGTCTACATGGTACAGTGCCTTCAATTGCAAAAGAGGGAGAAAGGGATACCAACGTGTATAAAGGCTGGCTGTATGAAAATATTCGAGGTTGTTTCGCTGCTTTACTGTTCACGTGCTTCTATGGGTCGCACAGCTTACATGCCAAACACGTGTCACGGTTTGAAAAGATTTTCATTGTTTGTCGGTATATTCAACAGATGAAGGGATTAGAGAGGTTCATTTTCGTGTAAATAAATTGAAATTTAGGCCGTGAAAGTGCGTTGGAATTCACTTTGCAAAAAGCACGGTGTAATGGAAGAAGAAATGAAAAATGAATTCTGGTAAACATCTAAATGCTATTAGAAATTTAGTACATGGCAGAAGATGATCAGAAAAATATAGAGGATGAACACTACTTTCAATCTGTACCAGTACTGCAGCTGTTGTAGCATAGCTACTGGAGGCACTTAATGACTAATAGTTTCCCTGGTAGGCTTGGTAAATAGACAACTTGATCTGACAGCCAGAAATAAGTGCTCAGTGTACTGAAGCAAGATTCTAGAAATCATTTCTCCCACCCATTTTCTATCGCCAGCTCTTGTAACGTATCTACATATGTATTACAGAAGGTATTTTGCAGTCAGTTTTTCTTGTATGTCTCATGAGTAGACACCTCGATTGAACAATGTATGTGAACTTTTACACATCAGTGTTTGTGTACAACTGAGGTCCGGTGAACAGGTTTAAATCGCCTCTCAAAATACGATCAAAAAGCAAGTAAGTGCATTAGGAGCATCGCGAATCTCGTCAAAAAAAAAAGAAGCCCAACCACCTTTACATTTTGTTTATGTTGACTCAATGATACAAAAATTGATTGTCATCTAAGCAAGAAAAAAGAAAGAAAGAAACAAGAAACAACTTAGCCATTTTTTAAGTTCCTAAACCAGAGCATCTTGAATTGTTGCTAGCAACACGTTCTGTAACAGGGATGGGCAAATTCGTTTGTAAATCGAATCGATTCACGATTTGCGATTCGCCACAAGAAAATTGAATCGATTCGCAATTTGCGATTCTCTACAATGAAGTCGAATCGATTTGCGATTCGCAATTCATCCAAACAAATCGCGAATCGATTCGCTAATTCTTCAATTCGCGATTCGTTTTTTTTCTTTTTGTTTCTTCAATTGAACTACAAATAATGGAAACTCGAGCGCTTTTTTGGACCATGGCTACTAGCGGCAGGGATTGTTACTACACGTATTTCACTTTTCATTCATTCATTCACTGTAACTGTATGTTGTGATAGTGATTACGCTCTATCTAGTGTTGGTGAACACAATGCTAAATTATTATAGTAACAATCCCTGCCGCTAGGTGCTGGGTCTAACAGCGCTCAATGTATTTTAAATGGAGTTTCCGGTATTAGTATTTCAGTGAATTTGCTACAAAGTACAAAGAGGTAATAAACTGATAATGATAAACGCAGAACACTGATTGCTGATTGGCTGATTTCATCTTCGACCATTCCACTCTCCACAGCCCACAGCAGAGAACAGACAACACACAGCCACACACGCCGTCGAATTTCGATTCGAATCCTACGATGCATTGAAAAGGAATCGATTCACGATTCCAATTTGCAGAAATTTTTGGCGAATCGATTCGCGATTCCGATTCGTTAAATTTCATTCGAATGGATTTGCGATTCGTCTGAAATCGAATCGATTCGCGAATCAATTTGCAAAAGAATCGATTCGCTGCCCGTCCCTGTTCTGTAATGTGTTCGCTTGTTATCCTAAAAAGTAAAGGTCAAAAATGGCGGATGAATATGCCCGCATGAAGTTTACAGAGCCTGACTGCGAGTCGTTTAATTAAAGCGCTAGAATACACGAGTGGGGACATATGCCATTTTGGATCCAAAAGCGCTCGTTGATGCCGGATCCGACTATGAGGAGTGTACCGCCTAGTAAATTCCAGGGATGGAAAGCTTAAGCCTATAACGGCTTAAGCCGAAGCGAAAAGCCCATTTTTGTTTCAAAGACAAAAAAGCCAAAGCTAAGCTGAAGCCAACTGATAAAAACTTGTGAAGCCAAGGCAAAAGCTAAGCCCAAAAACTATTTGCTTCGCATTCCTGCTCAATTCGGCATCGACGGGCGCTTTTGGATCCAAAATGGCGTATCCTTAAAACAATAAAAGTATACTGTGGAGCGCTAATGTGCACATACTATGAACCGAATGATTATCTTTAAAACAATAAAAGTATACTGTGGAGCGCTAATGTGCACATACTATGAACCGAATAATCAGGTTACAATTTTTTTGCTTCTCTCGAGGCTTTTATGCTTGAGCATAAACTGTGCTCAGTTTATGCTCAAGTGCTCAAATATAAATTCATCGAGCATGCTCAGCATCGCATATCTCTGATTGTGGTGACGGAATCATTATAAGAATTCAGCTGGTTGACTGTGATATTAGAAATCTACATTTGCTTTAATCGAAACGCTTAATACATTTCAAAGTAATTTTTGTCAGGCAACATACCATATTACAACCAATCCACGGCTTGCATACATAACATCAATCATCTTTGTGTTTTTTGTTTGTTTTTTTCTTCTTCTTTTTTTAATCTATCTATCAATTCACATACCTATCTTTTAATGGTTATTCGTCAACTGCTATTTATAAATCACAGATCCCATATTAGGAATGAATACAGGTGAAGCACATGCCATTGTCAACCCGCCAAACAACTTAATTTTCAGATGGGCACCTACCCTGCCTACCCAAGCGCACAGTAATGTGTACTATAAGTCACCGATATGAAAACCAACTAATGATTTCAGACAGGTGCCTATAGCGCACGCTAATGTGTAATATAAAGCACAGCTTTGAAGACTACTAATGAACAGTTTTGATAATTCTATTGGTAGCTAACACAACCAAGTCAATTTCCCACAAAACTTGATAAGCAAGAGCTACCCATGTAGCTATGCATAAACAGGTGGATATAAATAGTACCATGTTCTAGTACCTATACCCAATATTCGATTTTTATTTTTCCCCTGCGCTATGAATGGAAACACAGCATTGCCAGCACTGACCACTTCTAGACAAAAAATCTTATGTGTATCCGTTCAAGTGAAACTAGTAGAAACACTCATTCATTCGAGATTCGATATTTAAATTAAATTAGGGTAGTTAAAGCCTGGAATAATTATAACTTCATGTTCCAGTGAAAGAGTGTATTATAGTCAAGATAGACTACATGTAATTCTCCTAGAAATATTGCAATGCTGTGATAAGTTATCACAGTAGGTATTGCAATATCACTGATAACAATATCGAACATTTGATGGCCGTTTCCATCAGTTACTATTTGATAAAATCATACCCAAGTATTTCCAGTATAAATATCTAAAAAAGATATCTCATCCCTAAAAAAAAAAAAAACTGATATGGGCACTGACTTTTAAAATCAGGCAAAACATACCAGAATAACATCACAGCAGCTATACCTGTAGCTACCTATAGATAACTAGCTGAATTACCCGTCCTACAGACGGGCTCAAACATATGCATTAGTACATATGAAACGAAATAACATGTAAATTCCCTTGCAGAAAAAAAACAGGCGTTCAGAAAAAAATAAAGAAAATGAAACATGACATTGTTTTTTCCTAAAATGGATAAGCTTTGTAATCTTTGGAAATTAAATAGAATTGCCCATTCTTCTCTATCCCCAAAATGAGATATGATCGAATTATCCTGTACATTTCACGTTCTCAACAGAAGTACTGAGCGGTACTTTTACCTAAACATATGCAGTATGAAACAAAATTACATGTAAATTCCCATATAGAAATAAACAGGCTTATACTTATACGTTTTGATAATTTTCTTTAATGAAAGAAAATAAAACATGAAATTGTTTTTTTCATAGATGTGTAAGCTTTGTAATCTTTGAAAATTAAATCGGATTACCCGTTCTTATCTATCTAAAAATTAAGAAGTGATCAAATTATTTGGTACATTTCACGACCTCAATAGGAGTACTGAGGGTATTTTTGTTCATTGTCACGCCCTGCTTCAACAGTAATAAATATTACCTATCATAAAGAACTTATTACTACTTGTGACAGATACTTTTGAGTTTTAAGCATTTTTGGATTTTTGGTGAATTTTTTTCCAAAAGTTCTCAAATTCCAAAATTGAGTGCTGCTCCCAATTATGGGTATTTTCTGATTCTCCATCAATTCACTATAAAATATCCTCGGAAATGACACTGAGGCCTTCTAAGTCGTTCAAAATTCCAGGTGGAATTTTCTCGATCCGAACCACTTTTGAAAATACCAATTATGGATCGACCTATATTAATTGGCAACGACCCACAATTGATACAAAATTTCCTGATATACCCACAATTGGTAAGTATAATAAATTAAATGAAAAATGATGTAGTTTACTTAAGTAAGCATTTCAAATTTATTTTAAAACCCGTTGACTCGTCTTATTTGACTTTTAAGTATTTTAAAAACACATTAAAATCGAGTAAATTCACAGTACCAATAATGGGTCTGAAAAAAGGTAGTACCAATTGTGGGTCGGGCTAAAGTTTGATTAGAAAAAGTAACTGAAAAAACGTGAAATTTGATCTTATAAGTTAACGTATTACTTGTACTACACTTTTCATTCGATTACCCGATCATTCACTCTGATTTTTCGCAATTTTTGCAAACTTTTCCCCCATTTTTTGAATTCTTTTATTTTTTTTTTTGCACACACATATATGTGGACCAAAATCGAAAACTTAAGCGGAAAAATGTTCCCTAGACTCTCCTCTACACAAGCATATATAACACGTTGAGAAAATATTAATTTAAAGTACTTATCGATTGTTTTTCACAGAATTGATATTTCACACACATGAAAAATAAGGCATGTTTTGATAACAACTTTGAAAAAAAATTCCATCACAACACATTGAGTTATGAACTTAGTGTAAAACATGTTGGTCCTTCGAATTGTCCAATGCCTCAATCTAGCAAGAAAACGCGTTTTCAAAAAAAAGACTCACAATTGATGCTAGACTCAGAATAGGTAGCTTACCTTACTATTACTATTTTTAATAGAATATTTCAGAATAGACCTCAGAGGATAAAAGTTTGAATGGTGATAGTTTACAGTATTATAACCTATTCGACGCTGGCGCTTCTATAATTTGCACAGTCCCAGTCAGAGGCATTCAAAAACATTAATTATTATAGATAACAACTTTGATAACAGTTTGTATGTTTGTGTCACAGGTCGCGCTATATGTTCTTCTTATCATTGTATGCATTACAATTGTAATTTCGCACTTTGAAAATGCCTAGCCGGTATACTTATCATCTAAATCTCTTTAATCTCTTCAATAAATGAAAAATGAAGCAAAAAAGTATTTGTAAAATAAAAGTTTGATAGTAAAAAAAAAAAAAAACGCACTAAAAGATTCGACGCTATAGTGCTTCTACAGTTTGCACAGTCCCAGTCAGAGGCTCTCAAAAACATTAAAGATATCGGCTTTGATAACAGTTTGTACGTTTATGTCACAGGTATACCGCTATAATATGTATGTTCTCCTTATCATTGTATAATAACAAACGCACTAAAAGATACGACGCTAGCGCTTCTACAATTTGCCCAGTCCCAGTCAGATGAAATTAAAAAAAAGTATTATTTGTAAAATATTAAAGTTTGATAGTAAAAAAACGCAACATGAAGTCAGTACGTTTTACATCACAGTTATCAAAAAATTTTCATGCCATAAGCCTGCTAGGGAATACTTACTTCTAGATGAGACATTTTAATTGAGACTTGTCTTTATGTATTACATTAATCTCTTTAATAAATGAAAAATGAAGCAAAGTATTTGTAAAATGAAAATTTGATGATAAAAAAACGACACATATGGCCCAAGTTTTGAACACATGAAGCCCTACAAAAGGATTTGTGAAGTAAAAGTTCAATAATAAAAAAACGCAACATGGCTTGATCAACTGCAGTATGTACACTGAGACGCTTTTAGATGAAAGAAACCCCGATCGTTCTATATGCACAATGTGTTCAACAAAATACTTCATACTGGTCACACTGATCACTCTAACATGCGTTTACAATGACGGGGTAAGTGCGTGGAACACTCACACATAGACACAGATGCAAAACGACTTTAAAACTTAATTACAGCTTACTGAATGCACTTCTCTGCAATGTTTTTTTTTATTTAAAAAAAAAAAAAAACTCCTAGGGAACCCAAGCTTTCATTTGAGACATTTTTCAAAAGAATCTGTTCAGCCTATTGAGCGTGATGGCATTTCATCGACCCATTTATAATATAGAGAAGAGAGATGAACCAGTCCACATAATTTCAACTTTCCAATATCAAATGACTGAAATCAATCAGGAATTATTCTTCTATAGAATATCATTATTTCACAGCTCATTTATATTCTCTGGAAGAATATTATCCTAAGTAAGAATACAAAAGATACCTGACAAATGATTTCTGCATAACAAGCAGGATCCAGCCAGCGGAACTACATATACTTAATCAACTTTCCAAGATCCACTAAATTTTATATCAGAGATTCACTAGATTATATCAAGGGTAATGTGAACAAACCTTGTAAGTACTCTCCTACAATTTTGGCCACATTTAATTGTTTCATTTGAAAAGTGAGGTAAGAAGATATACTTTTTACAATGCTGAATGATTTACTGGTACTGTACTATAATGTGTTCTGTGTGACAACAGTTTTGGTACTGTAATAACTAATAAAATGAATTTTGAGAACAGTTTTTTGTTTGATTCAAATTATTTTGTACTTACAATGTTTGTTCATGTCACTGTCAAAATATGCACATAGATATTAATATTGTATTCTGGCAATTACCTGAGAGATTCTTTCAGTTGATGGCAAGGAGTATGGATTCCATTGGTTTCACTAGCATTCAGGTTTATGACTTCACTCATCAGCGCTCTCTAATGTAGTGCATTTGGACAGTCTTTTTCAGTATTTGTTACTGTGGCATGAATTCAAACATGCCAAGCCATAGATATCACTCTAAAGTTCAGAACCAACACAGCTTCTTATGGGTTTCAAAAGTTTCAACACTAAAACGCGTAATAATCGAACAAATTTATTAACCCGTTTTCGCACTTACTTAGTTCCAACATTATAAAAGTTATATTACGTTACTTATCTTGTACTCATTATTATTGATAAATAAAAACTGGAACACTCAAAAGAAGATGTCTGCGCCGAACAAATAGACATAATAAATGAAAAATGAGAATAAAAATGATAATGACTGAGACTTATTGGCTACTATGAGATCATTGTGGGAACGGGAAGCTATCCAGAGGTCAACTGGTCAACGCTACAGTTCCATCAAACGCAAGGCGTTTGAAGATATGGGTATATGTACTTAGTCAGTCGCCATTTTCATTCACAATGCGCGATTTCTGTTTCTACTCATTTAATTAAAACGCATATACCTACATAAAAGGAGTAATTTAAAAATTCGTTTTGTGACCAATGTGCTTGTACATTCCTGTTGAAAACTATATGAAATTTAGGTATATTATTAGGTGATTGGCAAACCTTTCAACTTGCCATTACCCTATTTCTGATAATCTTCCCTCACAGAAACCATTTTTCTTAGTTCCATTAAACTTTGTAGTTATTCATTCTTTAGTACTGGTATTTAAAAATGACAGACCATCCTTAAATCAGGACCAGTGAAAGTCCAGATTGCACTGGAGCAGGTGCACCTGGTGGAAAACCCGCATTATTAAGAAAATAACAATTTTCCAAATCTTATCAGTACTTCCTGAATGTCTTTTGTGTTTTAATTTTTTTGGGGAGGGAGGGGGGATGTTCCAGGGTTTCTTGTTCACATGTTTAGTACTTGTACCAAGGGAGAAAATGAAAGATCATTGGTCCTGCCTTAAATACCAATATGGAAGAAAACTTAATTACAAAATTTAAACAAAGTTCAATGGAGCTAAGAAAAATATGATTTCTGTAAGTAACAGTCATTAGAAATGGCAAGCTAATTTGATAATGATTTCTATTTTAGAGAAGAGAAATGCTGAGTACAAAAAGCACAGTTTGCTAATTTCAATTCATAGTGAACTGATGGAGTAAAACTGCTATTTCAGCCTAAAGATGGGCAAAAATCAAAAGAAAGATAGCTAAAAATCATAATTGAAACCAAAATTATTCTACAATCTTTCCAGAATCAGGATTTGAAAAATCAAAATATCACATTCTCAAAAAATTATTGAATTTTACGATGAAAATAATTTTTTATCCAAGTAATTTTTGTGATTTTTAAAATTAAACAAATTGAAAAAATCTAAATCACAAAATCAAAATTACCTATTAGAATAAAAGGCCTACTGATTTTTGAATCATGATTTTAAAATTAAACATAAATTAATTTGAAATCAATTTATTTTAACAATTTTTCATCATATTTAATTTTGCTTATCTCTTCTTCAGCTAGAAAACCTAAGAGCCTAAAGACACTGCAACCTTATCAGATTGCACCAGGATGTTTCCTGAAAAACTTCTTCTCTTCTGTTTTCTGCTATAGTCTGTTCACATTAAGAAGTTAAATCTTTTTACCTGCAAAAAAAAAAAAAACATACACAAACTCGAAACAACATTAACAATAGAGGAATACAATCGCCCTAATGTTGTTTTGAAAATTTTCCTGATAAGAAATTGGACTTCTTAACATGAACAGACTACATTTGCCTGTTTAAGCAAAGTAGCTGACATCTGGCAGATTCTTTACTAACAAGCTGATATGAGGTATCTGGAGCATATTTTATATAAGAAATTTGGATTGCATCCAGATTCCTAAGTATAATAAAAGTTGAATGGAAGATTATGATTAAGTACATGAATTTTGCATACAATGAATAAACTATAAATATACTAACTTGTAACTTGTACCGCTAAATTTTCTCTGAAACCTTCATAAAACGAATTCAAAGTTTTTTCCTTGTTTGTTATCAGCGGGTACTTCATTTTAGCTTTCTTATACCTTAGTATTGGTATGTTTACAGGGTTAGTCAGTTTTCCTTCCGTCATAGGAAAACTCCGTTATGTTAACAAAGTATGACTCAATATGTGTTATCTACCAAAATGTACAGTTTGATCTGTTATCAGTTATGCGTGCTATTCGTGAATAGCAACAAAACTGATAACAGATCTTCTTTGTACCAGAGTTTTCCTATGGCGGAAGGAAAACTGACAAACCCTGTATGTGAAGGATTAGGAATGTGCATCAAAAGAGTCGTCCCCTGGCAGCCAAAAATAGAAGCTTTGAAAGAATGATCAACACTAAAGTTAAAGCAATAGAATACATAAGTGGGGATATATGCCATTTTGGATCCAAAAGCACCCATTGATGCCGGATCCGACTATGCGGAGTGTACCGCCTAGTCAATTTGGCATCAATGGGCGCTTTTGGATCCAAAATGGCGTATGACCCTACTTATATCTATAGCACTCTACTAAAGTCTGGTCCAGTTAAGGAACATTATTGGCTACCCGCAATACATATTAATAGCATGGACATTGTTAAGATGGAGGGATGGTTGGAGGGGAAGGACGAGTTCAAGAACATGTTATCAGTTCCGTGAAAAAATTATGTTTCTTAACTGGACCAGGTTTTAGGACTATTCAATAGAGATCACGATAGAGATAATAATGGTAAACAGAAGACCAAAACTATTTTTTCCCCTATATTTTTTCAATTTTTCTAAAATTATTAATAATGTGAAAGTATTTGGAAGTGTAGTAATGTGTATTTAACGTGAGACGTGACAAAAACTTTTCTCTTTGTTATTATGTTAACTGCCAGAAAGAAAGGTACCTGTGCGCAAAAATGTAAATTTTACAGGAGAGCGCATAAACAAAATTGATAACGTTTTTATCGTTATGAGATACTCAACTTTGAAGATTTGCAGCAGTTAGGGAAATTTTTTAGACTTTTCCCGATAACACCACGTGAAAGAGTGGCCAAAAATTAATCAAAAACAGTTGTTTTTGGTTGTTATCATAAAAATGATTTTTGGCGCACAGGTCCCTTTCTTCCTGGCAGGTCACATTTGCCATAAACAAAAACATTAGTCATCATGATTACTTTACCTGGTTTACCTCTGCTAGTCAAAGAAAATATAATTTTAAGAGCCGTACCAAAAATTTACTGTAACCTCCACCAACATTATGTTAATTATTTTTTAAATGTGAAAAATCATGAAAATTGCTCTATTTATACATCATTTTGATTGTCATGATCATTCTTTCAAATTCTTATCTCCTAGAACAATACTAGCGCGCCAGACGTTCGCCCAGTCTGAATACTAGTACTAAAGTCTGGTCCAGTTAAGAAACATAACTGGCTACCCGTAATACACATTGAT
The DNA here is from genome assembly GCA_031841125.1 of Acanthococcus lagerstroemiae. Lineage (NCBI taxonomy): Eukaryota > Metazoa > Arthropoda > Insecta > Hemiptera > Eriococcidae > Acanthococcus > Acanthococcus lagerstroemiae. Next base: position 42,296,864 of record CM063114.1, on the reverse strand, counting down.
GTATGGGTATTCTGAAGTTGGAGGGGAGCGCCATGAAAAAATTATGTTTCTTAACTGGAAGCTGTTCAGCAAGAAGGAACCAACTAGCAAAATCCGCTTTTTGAGAACGCGTGATTCAAAGTTCAAGAGCCATGTAGAAACTATATGACACAGCGTTTACTGATAAGCTTTTTTCAACGTGAGCACACATTTTTGAATCGGGGGCCCAATTTTGAAAAATTCTACGTTTTATGCTCTTTCCAACAATACTAATAACTCATTTTGTTTACAAATGTTAGTTGGTTCCCTCTTGCTGAACAGCGTCCAACTGGACCAGACAATGCGCGGTTGAAACGCTCACCAGGACAGGGCTGGAAACACGTTATTGGTAACGGTTACGGTAAACGGTTACATAACGGAACAAATCGTTTAAGCGTTAAGTTACGTTACGTTACGGTAATTTGAATCACGTTTAACAATTCGTAGATATCGTAACAAATGCATTTTTCTCGTATTTTACTGCATTAAAAAAAATATATTAAATTGAAAAATCTGGAAAATTGCAACCGTCCATCCTTTGAATGAGTGATAAGATGTTTAAGAATAATAAGTTGATATTGTTTGATTAATAATGATCATCTGCTTTTCACTTCTTCAGTACCCAAGTGCAGTTTCAGTTTGAAAATTGAGATTGAAGTCGCCAAGGTTTGTACTTTGTAGCTATTTTCAATTCTAACTTTATTATTTTTTCTTGTTGATCAAAATAGTAGTAGACTACAGATTTCTCATGATTTTTTCCGTTGTACAGACATCAGAATCTGGTGTGATTGGCAGTGTTGTTAGAATAACAAAACAAAATGAAAAATGACAGTTGAATTTTAGGAATTTTGTCATAATGACAAACCATTTCTAGTTTTGTCATATGACAAAATGGAAATGACATAACAAAAAATGAATCAATGACAAAACAATTTTGTCATGACATTTTGTCATTCCAATATTACGTTGGTTGGAAAAGAACAAGATCAGAAGTTAAGAAAGACTAGAAGAACATGGTATTAGTGTCTTAGAAAATGTATCTAAACCAACCTATGCTTACATCTTTTTTCTCAGACACTTTTTGTTGAAGAAGTGATCAGCTATTAGCCATCAGTCAAAACTTAAGAAGTAACCCAAGCCAGAGAGTGATCACGTAATGATTACTGGAGCGTGTAGCAAACTTCACTATCATGAAGTCAATTCAAAATTCACTTTCAAAGAAAATTTGTCCTAAATTCGACTGCATCATCACCAAAAATTAAAATAATCAGTTCTACTGGTGTACTGGCAGATTAATTTTTACTCGTTTTATTACCCTACTAAAAATAGCAGTGTTTCTATTTGAAAGTACACAACATGGTCACTCACTCATTTTCACCGCTAACCAGGATGGAAAGCAAGAAGCTGGAAGCAAAAGCCAAAAGCGAAGAGTTTTATACCTAAAAAGCAAAGCTGAAAGCAAAAGCTAGAACGCACAAATGATTGAAAGCAAAAGCAAAAGTTTATTTTTTACAGCTTTTCCAGTATTTATCTATTTTAAATTATAATTTCAAATT